>CM031243.1:435447495-435841413 GCA_018340775.1 Taxus wallichiana var. yunnanensis
ATGGTTGTAAATGAATACATGGATTGAAATTTTCATACATGTGTCGGGTTTCTATCAATATTATTTGGGTTGAATTTGTTCACAAATTAAAAATTTAAAAAACAAGGGGTCCGGTAATGAAACTCTTATTTCAGCTTGGTGGTCATACGATTTGGTTGTATTATTAATGTTGTTGGTTGACTCAATTCTAGAATCCTTTTTTCAGATTCTAGATTTGGTTCATAATCCTTCATTTTGGCTTAATATTAGTAACCGATCTTTTGATCTTTTGTTGTTTCAATGAGATCATTGGGCACTTGATGTGTGGGTATTATGGTTGCTTATCTAGGGAGTTTGAATTGATATCCTTACTCTTGGTTTTAGTTTTGGGTCGGTTAAGGAATCAGACATTAGCTTTAAGCAATGAGGGGTTTTTTTTATATACACTTTAATATAAAAAGGTCTTTTTATTGGCCTTAGAAAATTTCACCGTCTTGTTATTACAATGATTTTTTTGTGTAGTCACGCTTGAGATCTTTGGTGGGTACTTTTCCCTTGCTATTTGAATTGGAACCCCGATCAATACAAGTATATCTCGATGAGTGTAAGGTAAATTATGACCCATTTGGGATGGAGTGAGAAATGGATAAGGTAAGGATGGTTAACTTATCCTTTCTAGAATATCCTTTCCGTAACTACTAGAGGATTTTCCTTAGTTGTTGACTCTACCACAATGGACTGCCAAAGTTTTAGAATTATATTGAGCTCTAAAATCATGATTTTTGTCTTAATGTGACCTTACCATTGCTATATATTATCGGTATACATAGGTTCATAACTACTAATCAATTTCCTGATACAAGTATCTAGGAAATTTAGCTTCGAGGTTACATTATTTTGTAATCACCAATTCTTGGTTGTTGGGACATTTTGGTTGGAATGGTAACTGGGTTTTCCTAACACTTGAGAGGGGTGTAAGAGGTTAGTATATCTCTATCCTACTATTAGAAAATATTGAAAATGTTATGACTTCCAATACTCTGTGATAATAATAAACCATAAGTCATGTTGTAGGACATAATATCATGGAAATGTTTCTTGAATGAGTATTCTACCAAGAGTAAATTATGTTTCATAAGATACTTTTATGGAAAGATTTCTTGCATGAATACTCATTCAAGAGTTTAAGTAAATATTTATAATTTCTTCAATTGTTTCCCCAAAAAAATATAAAATTAATTTTTAAAAAAAAATAGATGTTGATAATTATGGGCATAAATCAAGGAGTAGTGTAGTCCTTTTCTTTGAATTGATGTTTTCCCCTAAATCTGTGTGGGAAGAATCCAAGTAGTCTTTTTATCAAATAATTATCTATCTCTGTTTGTTAAATAGAAAGGTATTGATATAAATGGGTTTTAGATCTACGTTCCTTTATTTCGATAGACCCTCCTAGAGTTCTTTATCATTTTGATTAAATCATCTTGTCAATGGACTAGAGTAAACCTCCTATAGGAATTGTCATCACCAATCCGACACTATGATAATTCTTCACCGAACCGCTCGTGTTATGATTATTTACTAATGCATAGCATTTAGTTTGGTGGATGTAATCGGAAACAAAACAACAACATAACACAAGAATACCATCGACTATGATAAGACGGAATGATGACAAATCTGAAATATAAAAGTAAATTATAATATTAACATGAAATTGTTACAATCTCACCCATGAGGTACTTCAAGTGTTATTGACTTCACTTTCCTTTCACAAAGACTATGGGAGAAACTTTACAATTACACCTCTTAATGGCTTCTTCAACACACCTTTAAAGCGATGGCATCCTTCGCACACTTCCTACAATATTTCTCACTACTTCCTTCTATGCTAAATGAGGGGGTGGCCTCTCTATTTATAGAACTTCCAGGGCTTATCCATCTTATCTCTAAGATAGGATAAGAAATCCACTCTAACGAATCATATTCCATACCTTAACACTTATCTGTACATGTAAGCTTATCTTTTAAGATAAGATAAACCTTATCATTTTACATGGTTTCCACATTTTTAGACTTTTACAAATAAAATATACAAAATATTTATGACCTCACTCCTTGTCCTTATTACCAATATAATATTTCTAATTCCTAATCACGTAGACCCTACTTCTCTAATTACCCAAACTTTGACATTTTAACATTACCGGACCACTTATGAAAAATATTTACTTTTTACAACATTCCTATTGTACTTTGGTGTTACCATACTCCACATTATTGGTGGCACCGTACTGATGGCGCCATTATCTTCTATCAGACGCTACTACTAATTATACTTAACAACATCATATTCCTAATACATACATTAATGAAATAGAAATTACGAAGGAAAATTTTAGTGTCGACATCTTCCCCTTCCTAGCTTCTACTCGTCCTCGGAGTGGACTATTACAGTGCTTGGAAAATCTTCAACTTGTTGTGGTTGACCCATTTCGTAATGGGAGTGCCATCTAATTCCTCCAGATCAGACGTACCATTTTCATGCACATTTGCTATTTTGTAGGGCCCCATCCATTTTGGAAGAAATTTTCTCTGTCTTTTTTTTTGTATACGGAATCATATACTAGGACCAAGTCATTCACATGAAATGGAGACCACACCGGATCTTTTGATCAAAGTATTCCTTCGCTTAATTTTCTTCTTATGGCTTGTATCCTTTGCTATTTCTCTCATTTCCTCCAACAAATGAAGATGTACCAACCTTTCTTTTACTGAATCACTTTCATCCATCCTTTCATTTTTCATAACTCTCATAGTGGGAATATCAAACTCAATAGGAAGAACTGGATCAATGCCATAAGCCAATTGAAATGGGGAGTATCCTATTGCTGACTTTGATGTTGCCCTATATGCCCACAATGCTGCATGAATCCTTTTATCCCATTTATGTACCTACAAGGTTGCATCTTTTGCTAGAATTTGACACAACACAAAATTTGTTCGTTCCACCTGTCCATTTGTGCTTGGCTTGTATGTTGTTGCCTTCCTGTGCTTAATAGAAAACTTATTGACTAGGGCTTCTACCACCTCATTAATGAAGTGGCTTCCTTGATCTGTTACAATTTCTAATGGGCAACCAAATCTGGTGACAATGCGTTCATATATGAACCTTGCCACTTCATCCATGGAAGCTGTTTTCAATGGCCTAGCTTCAACCCACTTGGTTAAATAATCTGTGGCAACTACAATATACTTATTTTGGCGTGATGTAGTTGGAAGTGGACCTACAATGTCTATTCCCCACTTTTCAAAGGGACCAAGTGGAAGAATAGGACATAATGGAGCTGATGAAGTCTTACGATTACCATGTGTTTGACAAATATCACATGTCTTACAATAATTATAACAATCTTTAAAAAGAGTGGGCTAGTGATAACCTGCATCCAAGATCCTTCTTGCTGTAAGTTGTCCAGAGAAGTGCCCTCCACATGTACCATTGTGGAATTATTCTAGCAGTTCCTTCCCTTGATCACGTCCAACTGCCCTCTTGTACTGTCCATTAGGTCCTATTCGAAATAATACTCCATGCAAAATAGAATATGGACGACTAGCTTGAGTAATCTTTCTCTTAGTCTTTGCATTGGCACCATCAAGAAACTTGAATTCATTCAAATAATTCCAAATATCTATGTATTCACTAGGGATTGTGTCAAGGGATAACAATGCTACATCGGGGAAATCATCATCATCACAAGATGATCCTAAACCATCATAGGCTCGAGAGAGTGCATCTGCATTGACATGCTTCTTTCCTGGCCTATCTATAATATCAAATTCAAATTCTTGTAGCAAAATTATCCATCTTGCTATCCTCCCTGATGGGTTAGGATTATTTACAATATATTTTAGAGCCTGATGATCTATTACAACTAGAAATTTTTTCCCTAGCAAGTAATTTCTAAACTTCTTTACAGCAAAAATGATAGCCAGAGCCTCTTTTTCAGTTACAGTATAATTTACCTCAGCACTGCTCATTTGTCTGCTCCCAAAGTAAATTGGATGTTCATTCCCATTTTCATCCTTTTGGCTCAAAGTACTTCCTAGTGCTGCATCTGAGGCATCAGTGTACACAATGAATGGCTTGCTCCAATCTGGATTCTTCAAAATAGGTGAAGACACCAGGGCTTCCTTCAGTTGTCCAAAAGCTTCATGCGCCTTATTTCCTGGTTCATAAGTAACATCCTTCTTCAAGAATTGGGTTAGTGGCTGTGTAATCTTTGAGAAATTCTTGATGAACCTTCTATAGTAACCCACATGGCCTAAAAATGATCTCAACTTACTTCTATTAATAGGAAATGGTAAATCTTTGATTTTTAAACTTTATCAGGATCAGTACCAATACCATCTTTGGATACAACATGCCCTAACAAAACACCTTTAGAACATCCAAAGACACACTTTGTAGGGTTTAGTGAGGCTTGTGCTTCATCTAACCTTTGAAATGCTATCTCCATTTGGTGCAGGTGGTCCAACTTGCTCCCATAGATGCAAAAATCATCCAG
This sequence comes from Taxus wallichiana var. yunnanensis, assembly GCA_018340775.1. NCBI lineage: Eukaryota > Viridiplantae > Streptophyta > Pinopsida > Cupressales > Taxaceae > Taxus > Taxus wallichiana. The sequence goes on from CM031243.1 coordinate 435,452,037, forward strand.
AAATACTCTGATGAAGGTCCCAATGTAGGGTTTGAACACCCTATTCATCAAACGCTGGAATGTTGCTAGAGCATTACACAACCCAAAAGGCATAACTCTATAAGCAAACGTTCCCCAAGGAGTGGTGAACGTGGTCTTCAGCTGATCTTTCTCTACTATACGAACTTGGTTATAGCCGCTATATCCATCAGCAAAACTATAGCACTCCTGGCCAGCTACTTCGTCCAAGATTTGATCTGAAAATGGAAGAGGGTAATGATCCTTCTTTGTTTCCTTATTGAGCTTACTGCAATCAACACAAATGCGTAGCTTCCCATTCTTTTTTATTGAGATCACAATGGGAGAAACCCATTCTGAATTCTCCACATCAAATATGAATCCTGCATCAAGCAACTTATCTATTTCTTCTTTTATAGTCTTGGAAAAATTAGGATTCATTCTATATGGAATTTGCTTTATGGGCTTAGCACCATCTACCAGCTCAATACAATGTTCTACCCAACTTACTTGATGGAGTTCCTTGTAATCAAAAGTGAATAGGTGTATGTACCTTCGAAAGAGCTGGAGGTAGGATTCCTTCTCACTCTCCATCACAGCATCACCAATCTTTATTTGTTGGAGATGATCATCAACTTCTTCTTCAGATAATTTTATGGGGTCATGAGTTGGTGTGACTGGAAGGATATCCATGACTGAAACATCCACCTCACTTTCTTCATCTTCAGTGTCCACTTCACTGGTACTAGAGTAATCAGAGGATGTCCAATCATCAGTTTCATCACTTGAATCCACAGGTTCTACTTTATGATGTCGAGGGATCACGTTTATCTTCACCCTCTCTCTACCACGTCCAAGTGTCATGAAACCTTCATTCCAGTAGTTTCTTACATGAACTCTCCTTAGCCATGGTCTTCCCAACAACATTGGGTACACAACAGTACCATTTTTCATCACCTAAAATTCTACCACACATACAACACCCATAACAGATATTGCCACATTTGAAACTACACCTTCTGGTTTAGTTTTTCCCTTATTTAATGACCTTAACATAAGTGTTGAAGGGCGATCAATTTTTACCCAACATATTCATCATTCTGAGACTCGGTCATTACATTAAGCTGCAGCACCTCCATCAACTAAGACATCATGAATTGAAATACCACTACATAATACCTCAGCTTGTGGGGCATAGGGATCCACCTCGCCTCCAAAACAGGACCTCAACCTCCTTCCTTCGTCAAGCATTGAGTCCACTTCGCAACTCCCGCCTCTTCTCAGAAGACATAGCCAAGAGTTGACCATATATAATATATGCAGGCCTTTTGGACAGATCTTCCAAGATGGAGTATGGTCCTTGCCCTGTGAAATCAGAAAATCCTGCACAACCAACTTTCTTCTCCTATGTTTCTTACTAGTTTCTTCTTTCATCTTCTTAGGATCATTTCCATCTTGATTATCTTTTTCTTTCTTTCTTTTTTTGTTACAAACACATCTACTTCATTATTTCTTCTCTTATCTACTACATCAAAAGAATTCACAGTGCTTTTCCTTTATCATTATCTCCTTTACCGAGATGTAGAAGCTCTATACGGACAATTATACTTATAATTAGCCTTTTATAACAACCATAACATACAACTTTAGAAATATTTCTTTTGGACCTCTATCTCCTCCCGAGAACTAAATTTCTTTCCTTGAAGAAGATTAATAGTTAATCGACCCATCTTTTTGAGAAAATCTTCATACTCGGTAGATGTACTAGGAGAAATATTTGTGCTCACTCAGGAGTGGTTGTGGATTCTGACCAAAGGTGCTTTGGTGTAGGCTCTACTTTAGCAACAATTTCTTTGGGCTCCTCTTCCATGCTTTCTTCTTGCCTTCTTGCAATATCCTTTGCTTGTTCAATGGTAGTTAGGCGGTCATACTTCACTCATTGTCTGATCTCTGGCTTCATCCCAAGAATGAAGTGCTTATAGAGGAGATTATCCATGCCATTCATCAACCCATCCGCTAATCCTTCCTTCCAGATCTGGGCATCGAGCTTCCTCCTTAGCTCTAGAACACGAGCATGATAATCCCTTATCTTCTCCTTCTCTCCTTGGGATAGCTTTGTGATCTCGATCATGAGATCTGAATATTTTTTTGTTCACCAAATTCTTCAAGAAAACTTTCAGTTAATAAATCCCATGAATTTTTCACATTATCACCTAGTGTTTCAAACCACCTAAGTGTTGAACCATCCAAAAAGGTAGGAAAAAATTCAGTCCATTGTTCCCTTCTTATAAGGCCATTACAAATACAAGATCGCTTAAACTCTTGAATGAAAGAAGAAGCATCTTCATTAGATTGAGCTGAAAAACAGGAATCTTTCCCATTTTCAAAAGTAACCACCGTGAAATACCAACCCACAAGTACAATCAACAAGACTTATGTGCACAAATAATTGGAATCACTATACTAGAAAGTGACTTTACACCTTTCTATAGTAAAATAGAAATGACCATGGTAAACTATGGTAAAACTTGACTTACTGTGGTAAAAACTAACTTTACTGTGGTAAACACTATTCACAGTAAAATGTGAAGTTACTACGGTAAATACTATTCACGGTAAAAAGTGACTTTACTGCGGTAAATACTATTCCCAGCAAAAATGACTTTGCCATGGTAACTATTATTCATGGCAAAAATGACTTTACCATGGTAACTACTATGCACAGTAAAAACAAGGTTACCCTCGATTGATTTTTTTCTAAGTGGGAATATCTCTCCAGAAAATCCACCAACGAGGAATGGTCCGGCAACGGAACCAAAATATCATCACCAATCTAGCACTATGATAATTCTTCACCGGGAACTCCTCGTGCTATGATTATTTACTAATGTACAGCCTTTAGTTTGGTGGATGTAATCTAGAAAAAAAACAACAACATAACACAAGAATACCATCGGCTATGATAAGACGGAATGATGATAAATCTGAAATATCAAAGTAAATTATAATATTAACATGAAATTGTTACAATCTCACCCATGAGGTACTTCAAGTGTTATTGACTTCACTTGCCTTTCACCAAGACTATGGGAGAAACTTTACAATTACACCTCTTAATGGCTTCTTCAACACACCTTTAAACTGATGGCTTTCTTCGCACACTTCCTACAATATTTCTCACTACTTCCTTCTATGCTAAATGAGGGGGGTGGCCTCTCTATTTATAGAACTTCCAGGCTTATCCATCTTATCTCTAAGATAGGATAAGAAATCCACTCTGACGAATCATATTCCATACCTTAACTCTTATCTATACATGTAAGCTTATCTTTTAAGATAAGATAAACCTTATCATTTTACATGGGTTCCACATTTTTAGACTTTTTACAAATAAAATATACAAAATATTTATGACCTCACTCCTTTTCCTTATTACCAATATAATATTTCTAATTCCTAATCACGTAGACCCTACTTCTCTAATTACCCAAACTTTGACATTTTAACATTACCGGACCACTTACGACAAATATTTACTTTTACAACATTCCTATTGTACTTTATTATTACCATACTCCACATTATTTTTCGGCACCATCTTGACGGTGCCGTTATCTTCTATCGACGCTACTACTAATTATACTTAACAATATCATATTCCTAATACATACATTAATGAAATAGAAATTACGGAGGAAAATTTTAGTGTCGATAGAATGCACAACATGTACACTTAATTTTCTGTTCAATTATTTCTTTTCTCTGATGACATCCCTTTTGGATCGTGAAAGGGATTTGGTTAGAAGAGACATAGGTGACAACTTTCTGTTCATGTTGAGTCATTGTGTTTGCATATCAATTCCTTTTAGATTGTTGATAGGAGATTGATTGTAATATAGTGGAACTTATGGCTTGTAGAATTAACTAATATTATTGTAGACTGATTCAGAATTTTTATTAAATATATTCTTTAATAGATGGATGTAGTTTTAAATGTTATCATGTTGAAATGATTCTCATGACTGAAACACGGGTGGAATTTATTTTGTTGGATTACTTAACTACTTTTGTAGGTAATTGTTTCCTAATGAGAATTAGTGACTGCTTTTATATTTCTAACATTGTAGTTTTTGTGAGTCTTTTTAATTACTCTTATTTTGAGTACTTGGAACATTTCCTTAAACAACATTTTTTTAAATAGTTATATAAAAGAACAATTTCATATTGTTATAGCATTTATCATGCTCAGTTCTTGTGAAATGACTTAGGCTAATATTGTGCAGATGGATTTGTGAGTAGATGAGGGAAAGACTTTTAGGAAATTTCCTTAGTCTTGGTTATGAAGTTCATTTGTACGAATTCTTATTTGGTATAAAACTCTAGGATGGGATTTGGTGGAAAATTTAGAAGAGGAAGTACCTTAGTATTGTGTCTTGTGGAGTAATGTTGTCATAACTACTGAAACCTTGACTTGTTTTGACTATCGTGGAAAATATAAAATTGATCACCATATTGTTAAGATTGGTTTTAATGTAATATAAGAACCTTATGATTAGTATAGCATTGCTTGATCAATCTAGTTACCTTCTTGTTCCCTAGTCATAGTTCCATAGAATTGTTTTGTTTCTTTGGTATGTATGTCACGTCGAATAGAAATGATATAACCATGTGTTATATAGTTGGTGCAATGGTAAATTTTTTTATTGAGTCATTGTTTTCGGGGTGGTGAATGTCAGATCATGGCACTATCTAAACTACACTACCCCAAGCTAAACAAATCAACTTTATCCTTATGGTAATGAGTCTTTATAATGATATTAAGGTGAAATCAATGATTAGATATTGGAGGAAACAAAGTTATAGTAAGTAGGAGGAAATTGATTAAGAAACTTAATATGTATACTTTTATCAAACTTATCAAGTGAAGCCTCAATGCATTTTTTTAACCATTCAGAATAAATTCTCAAGCTTCAATAAAATCCTGGTTAATAATTTATGAGACCTTAAAGATGAATTCAACTCGATCTTCTTCCTCTAAATTTTTCCAAGGTGCTTTGTAATATTCTCTTAAGTGTGTTAAACGTGAACCCATGTGCAATAGACATATGAACGTGTTTTAGTAGCGTAAATTTTGATAGATGGCCTTGTGGAATTAATTACCTCCTTTATTAAATAGATGAATAAAAAAATAATTGTCGTATTATAGAAGACCTTAAGCTAATTTCCTACAATGTGAAAGGAAGAAATTTAGCTTTGTAAGAAGAATTGTACGAATCATATCCAGAATCTCCTAGAACGTAAGTTAAGAATTGAAAGATGTTTTATTAAAATAAATAACCTTCAAAAATTTCTCACCATGGTATGCCCTAACTGTAAGTGTGTTCTATGGTTGGACTTTTATGTTGTCTTGTCAAAAAGAAAAGTGAATTGTTTGTGATGGGTGTCATATATGTGGTCAATGTTGTGTCAAGCTTATCGTGAGTTGGTTGTAGCTCTTTGTGATCACTGTGGTGTCGTCTATACTTCAAGCAAGTCAAACACAAAATTGTTCGTTAATTGTTGTGTTGTTCTAGTGTGTGTCTTAAGTGGTCGTTACACTTGGTATCAGAGTGGAGGTTCATACTCTCAAACCTTTGGGCCAGATTAGAGTGGTGATGGTGTTGGATGATGGTGGTTGAGATTGGAAGAGTAATGTGGTATAAACATGATGTTATCCATGTCATAATTGTGCTATTTTGAACACACATGATATGTATGTCACTTAGTGCATATTTTTTTATCATATATATGTGTTGGGGATGGGAGTATTCTCTCTCATTCTTGTGGATTCTATGAAGAGTTCATGTGTGAAGAACTATTTTTGGTGTGTGAAAAGAATGCTACTATGGATGACAGAGTGTTGGAGCACTTTGTGACATATTGTGATATGTACGTGTTTCAATGTATTGTATGATAAGATTGATGTAAAGTGAGTTGAGTTGTATCATTTTTTTTTACGATGTTTTGAATAAATGTGTGTATCACCTTGTTATGTAGCAATTAATGTTATGTTGTGATGTTACTTACTAAGTTAATCATATGTATAATTTGTGTAATATGTAACGATTCATGTCATGATTTAGGGAAATATGGTGGGTATATGATCCCTATCGTATATTGATTACACCTTGGGTGTAGCATGTGGTAATGTGGTGTGTTGTAAACCATAACTGTTATGTATGTGATTTACCCTTTATGTGTACCTTGTGAAGGCCCTATGGTTATTGTGTGTGAACCTCCATTGATTTAGTAGTGTGCATACGTTTTATGTAATGTAAACCTTACACTAAGCGATCTAAAGGAAATCAGTAAAATTGTATGTTTGGAGTGAGGAAATGTGTTCCATGGGCTAGTAACTCGAGTGACCTTAGTATTAGTAGATGATGACTGTGCTCATATTTTCTCTCTCTCCTTGTGGTTGTTGTATGGATGGAACCCGAGTGCAGCTATGATTGTGTTTAGCCTCGTCGAAGTGGTGGTGGGATGATTGAAATAAAGATGATGATAAATCTAATTTTTATATGTTATTTTGTGAGATACGTATCGACATTCCGAGTGTCGAAACTCGTTGAGTACCCCCTTAGTGGCCACATAAGTTCACATAGTCATCTTAATGTGTTATTCTTGTATATCTATTTTATTTGTAAATTGAACTTTTTATTTTATCTCTGCAAGGACCATCAGTTTTCTTGATTGTCATGTTTTATATCTTGGGAATTTCCTTTATTTGTGGTACTAAAATGCAGATTTTTGCACTAACTATGGTTATTTTGCCATTTGTGTTACTCGGATTTGGATTTTTTGTTATTATTTAAATTTTTTTACAGTCTTGCCCAAGGTTTGCACCTTGCCACTTGGAATTTTAATCATATTTCTATGCTCGTTATATTGTCGTGATGTGTGGAATAGGGTCATGGGATGCACCATGGAATGGTGGGACCTATGGACCCAATTCATTTTATGGGGGTACACCCCAAGGAGTTACAAATAACTAGTGGGTTGTCAAACCACGATTTGTTATGTCACATGGGTTAGGGGTGCTTGGACTCTATGTGCCTAGGTCCATAGGGAAACCGACCTCTTTGGGCAGTGAAAAATAAATTTGTTTATTTTATTACTATTTGAGGGAGGCATAAGAGATTGAGGGAGGCATAAGAGACTTGAGGGAGGCATAAGAGATTAAGGGAGGCATAAGAGACTTGAGGGAGGCATAAGATATTTGTGTGTGTGTGTGTGATTGATTCTTGGGAGGTATGCAGAGTTGTTATGATGTTTTGGTTGTGATGTTATGATGTATGTGATACTCATGTTAGTTGGATATATTTTTGATGTTGCGGTTATGGCGTTGATGACTTCTTACAACTACGTACTTATAGCTATTGTTCCAAGTTATGTGAAATATTCATCTATGGAACTGTGGAAATTTATGGTGTTTATAATACAATTTTGTTCGAGTATTATACGTAAGTCATAGTTCTATGAAAAGTGCTATGTTATGTGGACCGTGCAAGTTCTCTTCCATGATTTGGTCCAACTCTTGTGGTGTGGTAATGCCATGAAATTATGTAAAAATTATTCTTGTGAATCATTAGTGTTGTGTATGATTTTAGTAGGGTAGTGTGATAGAAGGTCATGTTGGGCACCCATAAGAATGAATAAACTAAAATTCTTCAACAATGAAATTTTAAAGAACTTGAATTAGGAATATTGTTAAGGAAAGAGTTTGATGAAAGAGATTAACTAATTAGAGTAATTAAAAGTTTAGGAATAATGTCAAGAAAGAAAAGAAAAGTAAATTATGAAATAAGAGAGAGAATTTCCAATCTTCACAGAACATTGAAGAAAGCGTGGTAAAATTTCCAAGTCTGCCATGTGGTCTTCCTTAGCAATCAAATTTTGTTTACCATAGGAAGGGTCATTGTTTTTATCTGTCCTTTTTTCCTCATCCTCTCTTACTTTATATTGCATCATGTCACATCGAGGATGATGCTTTCTTAAGGGGAGAAGAATGTTATGCCCCATTTGTTTTTGACTTCCTTCTTTACTTCCTTACCTTGTTATTTAACGATGACTATTTTTGAGCCCCCTTTTGGTTGTTAAGTGTTGCAACTCTTATGCGAAGTAATATTTGATGCCTTCCTTGTGCTATACCCGTTTGTTCAACCATTGTGCTTATAAAATTTTGACAATGCTTATAACATCTTGTGAAGACCTTCATACTAATGAATATCATATTTTTGATTATCGGTTGCTTAATGTTAATCATTAAAGTTTTAATGAGATTTGAAACCTTTTTAGGTTAACGTAGGCATACTTATTGGAAGATACCTAATTGTTTATCTAAGTAAAACTAAATTGTTTGTTTGCTTCAAAAACTTGTTATGTTGGTGACTACAACAAATCTTGGCATGCGTGAAAGTTGAGGGAGGTTGGTGGTGGCACCAAATTTTGAAGACACTCTTTTTGTTTCATGCCAAATTTATTACAATATTCACCAACTACCACTTAGCCGATTGGGCTCCATGCATCAATTGTTTCTTCATCTAGTTTAGTTGTGAAATTGAACTCTCCCTCCACCAACTCTGTCAGTCTTTAATGTAATTTATTTTAAAACTTGTTTGGTACATTTTGTGGAGATTGGTTGCACATTAAATAGTATCTAGCCACGTGGATCGGGAGGATCTTCGTTGAATAGATGTTGAATCTTGGAAGAATTCTATTTTAACTTTTCCATTATCATTGGTTGCTTTAAGGTTTTGGCATACATTCCTTCAAGGGCGCTTTCGGTGGAAGCGTTACCCAAGTGTATCCTCCATTATTTCTTGGGTGGTAGTTCATACCTATTTCTAATCCTCCATGTGGCACTAGTATGTACTTGGAAAAGGCACCTAAGGAGACTGATCAGCTATTGGTTGTTTGTGGTAAATACAAGGTTGTTTTTGTAGGTCCTTCTATGTTTATCCTGCACTTGATCATGAAAATTCCCGAGACCCCCTCTTTTCTCTTTGAGATATTTTTGTCACAGATTTTCAAGCCTCATGTATACTTCCTCTTTTTGTATACATGTCTTCTAAGACACTTGCTTCTATATTTGATAAAAATCTATTTTCCATTGTGCTTCGATGGATGCCCATATTCTACCTTAAAGTCCCATTTTGACGCAGCAGTTGGAAGGATGTTGCAAGGTTGTAGAATTTGTCTTTTCTCTTGTTCATCATTTTTATTAGAGTCCGTGCTTGATCTTTATCTTTGTTTTATGTATGCACTGCAATCATATCAGTCCTTGAGATTATTATTCTTTACGGCAATGCAACTCTCCATTTTTGGGACACCATGCCCTAACTCCGTACCTTGCCTATGCCTAAACGTGGCCATGAGAAGATTGTTAACACCTAGCAAGCTTGTGGACAGTGGAGTTTGGCCGAAGCTACTATTGCAGACCCTTTTCAAAGTATGATCGACTTGTGGGGGATTGAATCATGCATGATAGGCCCTTTACCTTAAGTCTTCTGATTTTATCTAGATGTTTTCATTAAATGAAATCTATTCTTCATGGAAATTTCTCGATAATTGTGTCTAGGTGTGTTATTTCTTACAATTTTGGTTGTTTGAGTTTCTCATGGTTATGGTTTCTTACGGTTCTAAATCAATATGTGTAATCAAATTGTCATACATGCTTCTAGGTTTCGATCAATATTATTTGGGTCGACTTTGTTGACAAATAAGAATAAAAATATAGAAGGGGTCCGTAATGAAACTCGTATTTTAGCTTGATGGTCATACGATATGGTTGTATTATTAATGTTGTTGGTCAACCCGATTCTATAATACTTGTTTTAAGATTCTAGATTATGTTCCTAATCCTTCGTTTTGGCTTAAGATTAGTAAGCAAACTTCTGATCTTTTGTTGTTTGAATGATATCATTGGGAACTTGATGTGTGGGTATTATGGTTGCTTATCTGGGGAGTTTGAATTGATATCCTTACTCTTGAATTTTTTTGGGTAAGTTAAGGAATCAGTGTTAGCTTTAAAAAATGAGGGTTGATTTTTATATACACTTTAATAGAAAAATAGATTTTTGATTGGCATTAAAATGTTTCACCGTCTGGTTATTAGGATGAATTTTTTATGTAGTCACACAGATCTATGGTGGGTAATTTTCCCTTGCTATTCGACTTGGAACCCCGATTAGTACAGGTAGATCTCAACGAGAGTAAGGTAACTTATGACCCATTTGGGGTGGAGTGAGGAATGGATAAGGTAAGGATGGTTAACTTATCCTTGCTATAATAGCCTTTCCATAGCTACTGGAGGATTTTCCTTAGTTGTTGACTCTACCACAATGGACTACCAAAGTTTCAGAATTATATTGAGCTTTGAAATCATGAATTTTTGTCTTAATGTGACCTTACCTTTTCTAGATCTTGTCGGTATATATAGGTTCATAACTACTAATCAATTTTCCTGATACAAGTATCTAGGAAATTTAGCTTTGAGGTTACATTATTTTGTAATCACCAATTCTTGGTTGTTGGGACATTTTGGCTGGAATGGTAACCGGGTTTTCCTAACACTTGAGAGGGGTGTACGAGGTTAGTATATCTCTGTCCTACTATTAGAAAATATTGAAAATGTTATGACTTCCAATACTCTTTGATAATAATAAACCATAAGTCATGTTGTAGGACATAATATCATGGAAATGTTTCTTGAATGAGTATTCTACCAAGAGTAAATTATGTTTCATGAGAGACTTTTACGAAAGCTTTCTTGCATGAATACTCATTCAAGAGTTTAAGTAAATGTTTATACTTTATTAAATTGTTTCCCCGAAAAAATGAAATTAATAAAATTTAAAAAAGTAGATGTTGTTCATTATGGGCATAAATCAAGGAGTAGCGTAGTCCTTTCTTTTGCATGAATTGATGTTTTCCCCTAAACCTGTGTGGGGAGAATCCAAGTAATCTTTTTATCAAATAATTAGCTAGCTCTCTTGGTTAAATAGAAAGGTATTGATCAAAATGGGTTTTAGATCTCAGTTCTTTTTGTTTCGATAGACCCTCCTAGATTTCTTTATCATTGTGATTAAATCATCTTGTCAATGGACTAGAGTAAACCTCCTATAGGAATGCACAACATGTACACTTAATTTCCTGTTGAATTTTTTATATGTTCGATGACATCCCTTTTGGATTGTGAAGGGATTTGGTTAGAAGAGACATAGGTGACAACTTTCTGTTTGTGTTGAGTCATTGTGTTTGCATATATATTCCTTTTAGATTGTTGATAGGAGATTGATTGTAATATAGTGGAACTTATGGATTATAGAATTAAGCGATATTATTGTACACTCGATTAAGAATTTTTATGAAATATCTTCTTTATTGGATGGCTTGATTTTAATGTTATCATGTTCATATGATTCTCATGTCGAGACACAGGTGAAATTTATTTTGTTGGATTAATTAACAAATTTTGTAGGTAATTGTTTCCTAATGAGATGTCTTGATTGCTTTTCTATTTCTAACATTTTAGTTTTTTTGTAAAGTATTTTTAAATACTCTTATTTTGAGTACTTGGAACATTTCCTTAAAAAACAATATTTCTTTTTTTAAACAGTTATATAAAATCACAATGTCATATTTTTATAGCGCTTATCATGTTCAGTTCTTGTGAACTGACCCAAGCTAATAATGTGCAGATGGATTTGTAAGTAGATGAGGGAAAGAATTTTAAGAAATTGCATCAGTCTTGGTTATGAAGTTCCTTTTATTAATTTTTAATTATTGTAAAATTATGGGATGGGATTCGGTTGAAAATTTAGAAGAGGCGGTACTTTAGTATTGTCTCTTGTGGAGTAATGTTGTCATAACTACTAAAACCGTGACTTGTTTTAACTATCATGGAAAATATAAAATTGATCATCATATTGTTAATATTGGTTTTTATGTAATATAAGAACCTTATGATTAGTATAGCATTGCTTGATCAATCTAGTTACCTTCTTATTCCCTAGTCTTAGTTCCATATATATATTTTTATTTGGTGCGTATGTTGCATTGAATAGAAATGATATAACCATGTGTTATATAGTCGGTACAATGGTAAACTTTTTTATTGAGTCATAATTATGCAAGGTGAACCGTCTAGATCATGGCACTATCTAAACTACACTACCCCAAGCTAAACAAATCAAATTTATCCTTATGGTTATGAATCTTTATAACGATATTAAGGAAAAATAAATGATTAGATATTGGAGGAAATAAAGTTATAGGAAGTAGGAGTAAACTTATTAAGAAACTTAATATGTATACTTTTATCAAACTTATCAAGTGAAGCCTCAGTGCATTTTTTTTAACCATGCAGAATAATTTCTCAAGCTTCAATAAAATCCTGGTTAATAACTAATGAGATCTTAAAGATGAATTCAACTCAACCTTCTTCCTCTAACTTTTTCCAAGGTGCTTTGTAATCTTCTCTTAAGTGTGTTAAACGTGAACCCATGTGCAATAGAGGTATGAACGAGTTTTAGTAGTGTAAGTTTGGATAGATGGCCTTGTGGAATTAATTACCTCCTTTATTAAATAAATGAATTAAACAAATAATTTTCATATTAGAGAAGACCTTAAGCTAATTACCCTACAGTGTAAAAGGAAGAAATTTAGCTTTGTAAGAAGAATTGTACGAATCATATCCAGAATCTCCTAGAACGTAAGTTAAGAATTGAAAGATGTTTTATTAAAATAAATAACCTTCAAGAATTTCTCACCATGGTATGCCCTAACTGTAAGTGTGTTTTGTGCTTGGACTTATATGTTGTCTTGTCAAAAATAAAAATTAATTGTTCGCGATGGGTGTCGTATATGTTGTCAATGTTTTGTCAATTTTATCATGAGTTGGTTGTAGCTATTTGTGATCACCTGTGGTGTCATCTATATTTACAGCAAGTCAAAAAAATTTGTTTGTTAATTTTTGTGTTGTTATGTTGTGTGTCACCAATGGATACCATGTAACATATGATAAGCACAAGATGACACACACATACATACATGCGGCTACCAAGGTGACCTTGTTGCGAACTTTCAACATTCCTTCATGGTTGGCTTTCGTAGTCCCACCTTGTTTTTGTGATTTGTATCCAAAAATCACAAAATAATACCACTTTGGCCTCAAGGCCACATAAATATGCCATGGAAATAAAACACATATAAATCATCCATCATATAATCATCATCAAATATCATACTACACAATTCTATTCTAAGTCAAACATTTACAATCATTCATAATCACAATTTACATTTTACGATAACTATGAAATTCACATACATGCCGATCACCTAATATCATCATCAAATAAATGAGCCATAATATCATTGTACACATGGTTAGAAGATACATATAAACATAGTCACAACTGCCATGAAATCAAGACGTTAGTATATAAATAACGCAACACTAAATCAACATATGCTACAATATCTAACAGTGTCAGCTAGGCATCCATACAATCCATGATAAAATAAAATCACCATAATAATTAGATGTCTATATGGTCTATCACATGTTATCAAAAATAATATCCATGTCTCTAAGTAAATAGTAAGCAAGAGCATAATAGAAAACGTGTCGAAGAGGAGTGGGAACTACATCCCCCTCCTCTTAGACTCGACATAACCGTAGATGTCACTAGAACAAGTGTGGAAACTTATCCTTTAGAAAAGTGGAATCCTTCCAAGTAGCTGATGTTTCATCATAAAAATCCAATTAGACATGCACTTAATCAATCTCACGGCCTTGAAGGACTAGGGTCCTATGCTCTATAATGTGCATGGGCTTCACGATCAATTGTGCTCGCTCCTGCATCTATAATGCAGACCAATCAAATACACGAGAAGGATTTGGATAATATATTAATAGAAGAGAAAAAGGAAAAAATCATGGACACGAGACAAGCTTGGTGGTAAATTTAAGCGGTAGAAAATGAAACCGATCTGCTCCAAGATCTCAAATGGACTCATGAATCTCATAGCTAGCTTAGATCATTTTCCATAATAGATTAGGCTCTTATGAGTTCTAACTCTCAGGAATACCTTCGAGCCCACCTCATAACTTGTTATCCAAAATTCACCCCCCTAGGGTAATTTTGATAACATGCATCAGATTATTCAGTCCCGAGCAAGTAGATTGATTTAAGGCCCAAAATCATGTTTTTGGGTCCCCCTCGGCTTCCTTCTAACTCTCCCATCCAAGAAGAAAACCCAACGAGTTAGAAAAGGTGAAAAAATTGCAAAAAGCCAAGCTTGGTGCCGAAAAATTGAAGAAAATCGGCTAAGTCCTAAATCGCATGGCAGTTGGGACGGGACATTGAAGCGTCGGGACGCGTGGGATGCGAAAAAGTGAAAACGAGCGAAAGTGGAAAAAATTGCCTAAGTCTTGTTTAAGGTGGTTTGGGACATCCGGGCTAAAAGTACGCGTGGGATGTGGATCGGCTGGTTTGGTGCAAGTCAGTCCATTTTGGACGGTTCGCGGATGTCCCAGACGGTCTGGGACATCTAAGCCAAAATTACGCGGAGGACACGAACCGGCCGATTCGGCTGAAACAGGAGACTTTCGTCCGAAATAGTTTGGGACATCCAGGAAATGGTACGCATGAGGGATGCGAGGGACATGAAAAGCTGAAAGAGCCGAGAGTGAATGGAATCTTGCCACATGTCTTCACCTCAAATAGGAACAAGGAAGCCTGAATCGGCTGAAGCAGGAGATTTTCGTTTGGGACATCTGGGCCAAAGGTACGCGAGGGACGCGTGGGACGTGAAAAGGCAAGAGGGCCACAAACAGAGACAAGGAGGCTGCAGACGAATCAGAGCGTGCCACGTGTCAGAAGAGGAAAAGTTGGAAATTTGGCTAAGTGTTTGGCGCAAGGTAAAAATGCGCCCCTCAGGCCCGAGCCAATAAAATAGTGCCACGTGTCCAAGTGGCAAGAAATTAAGGAAGGGCCCAAAATAAATTTTCAAAGGATGAGCCCACGGATGAATCAGATCCTGACACGTGTCATCCAAGTGGTAGAGCATAGAAAAATTCAAATATTTTCCCGCCGATCCGTTTTGGCCTTTTTTGCCCTAAATCTTCATATCGCCATAACTTTCGATCCAAAGCTCAGATTTTTGCATTCTTTATATCAATGGAAATCTGGTGAAATTATCTACACAATTCCAAGGTCAATCTTGCATTTTGGTTTAGTTTGAGAGAGAAAATTGAGAAACATATCTGGCACGTGGTAATGGCAGAGGCGACGCATTTCAAAAACCGGTTTTAATGCGAAATGGGTCACATTCTTCTCGGCAACGGCCAAAATGTCGGGGCATGGGTGCATGTAAGGACAACCATGCTATTTTAATGCATCTCGCATTCAATGAGGAATGGTTCCCATGTTTTTTCACGTTTTCTCTCTCCTGGGCTCGACTTTATGCATTGTAAAAAGCGATTTGGCTCATTTTTAAAAGGTTGTTCATCTCTTGGTTCGGTCTCTCTTCTTTTCTTCCCCAGGTTGAAAATGGAGTTTGAACCTCCTCCCCTACTCTGTAATGGCATTTTTTCCTTTTACCATTAAAATGATGTTCTGTGCAAACTTCTGAAGCAACAAAAATGTGTTTCGTGATGCATCTGTCCATCCTTGCTCGTTCTTTGCTTGTCTTTCTTCTTGCCTCTCTTCATTGAAAGTATTTGTGCATGTTTTAATACTCATTATAGGTTTGGAGCTGTGTTCATGGAGTTTTGGGACATTTTCTATGTGAAATCTATCCTTGGGCCTGTGATGCATCTGTCCATCCTTCCCATTGCTCACCTCTCCTTGTTCCATGGCAGTTTTGATAGATGTTCAACATTTTCCTTCTTTGGTGTATCACCGTTTTAGTGTAGGCTCTGTTTTCCCTTTCTCTCTCTCTCTCTCTCCTTGGCATGGTTAGATTAGGATTATATTAGCTTTCCCCTGCACTAGAATAGCTTGTGGCGTGTAGTTTAGGAATAGGAACCAGCCTTCTCGGAGATTCCTTTCTCATTTTTGCAAGTCCCACACTTGGAGAAACGATTCCATGTTGTGCAATCACTTTGGATGCTAGTATGATCAAACTAGAAATCTGATCAACATCCGGGGTGTCTTGTGAATTCACACTAATAGATTAGCACGCCTTGAGTGGGACCTTAGAGGTCTTCCACTTCATCTTTGTAGGTTGGTGTGTTCTGTGAAGATTTCAGCCTTTGGAGGCATTTGCAAACACATCGGTGACTCCATCGATCAGCAACCCATTTCGAAGTTACTGAGACCTATTTTTCATCCATTCCCATCCATCCTTCTTTCAATCCCTTTCATTCTTTTCCATTCCATGAAGTTGTGCAATCATGACTTCATTTCCATCATGGAACTCACATTTACAACAGCAGCGATGTTTCCCACCTCCAACATGTTTTTTAAATCCTCCAAATCTGCATTTTGAATAAATTCAAAATCAGCATGCATACCCATATGAGCAGCAATGCCAAAATAATTTTGGCTATGGAGCTTTCCAAGAGCAAGAGTATGCATATAATGAAGACAATCAGATGCAAGATGTTGGTATGTTGGAGAAAATCCAAAAGATGGAGGTAAAGATGGTGCAGTCCAGAGCAAAAACTCAAATGAGATCTTTCAGAATTGGTTGTAGGACTCCTTGTCCATGGGGAGGCCCTTTTCCAAGACACTTCAGCCCTCAGGAGAAGCTGGACTTCATGATGAAGATGCTGCCCCAACTTGCACAATGGACAGCAGAAATAGAGGCCTATACACTTGTTGTTGAACAACCTTGTCAATGGGTAAGTTGTACACCATCATCTGGTTTTTCTCCTCCCATTACTCAAGCATCATCATCTCATTTGGAATTGCAAATTCTAAACTCCCCATCTACTGTCCCAAATGTTGATCCCATGTCTCCACCTCTCAGTCTTCCACCACACCTCAATTCTTCTTTCCTTTTTCCTTCCAAACAGTCATCTTCTCCACAAGAGCTAAAATAAATACGCTCTCCCCTAAAGAAACAAGAGGTTTCACCTCCTCTACCACCACAAAAAATTGCCAAATCAATTGAGTTACAACCCATCCCTCCTCTTGCATTCCCAATTCCATGTGGGGAAGAAGAAATTGCAAAAATCGGCCATGAAGGACAGCAAGAAGAGGAGCCCAACAGAAAAGAAATGACAGACAACTTGAGGGTTTGGGCTGCCAAATTTGGGATGACAAAGATCCCCTTGATGGTTAAACCTACAGAAGAGGCTAAGGTTGAACAAATGGTGGTTAAGACTGATTTTGTGGCAGCAGAAGAAGAGCAAAAAGAAGAAGCAGATCAGCAGTCAGTTTGCTCAGAAAGTAGTGTCCATGTTGGCACTCTATTTGAAGGGAATGCTGATTCAATTCAAGTTGCACAATCAGCCATAAAGGAAGAAAGCTCAGAAGAAGATCTTGCAGTCCCAACTTGTCCTCTAGAGTAGCAGATCGAAGAGTTTGACTTGACAAACTTCATGCTGGAGGAAGAGTTCAATCAAGAGCAAGATTGTCTTCAAACATTGGAGGAAGGAGAAGCTTCTCCAAATCCAAAAGAAGAGGAGCACATTCTAGTTGTGGAGGAGAAAAGTGCAGATCCAAGGGCTTTGAGCACAAAGCAGGCTATAGAAGAACCTTCAGTTCTTCTTTCTACTTCATCTCTCTCAAGTTCTAGTGCTGAAGAAGAGTTTGACCTCTCAAACTCAATGTTGGAGGATGAAAGAAACCATGATGATCAAGTTACAGATCAAGAGGACACCATGGAGGAAGTTGAGCATTTGCAGCAGGACAACAATGAGGTAGTTTACTATCTGTCAGATTTGGAGGACTGTTTTGATGAAGAAGAACCGGTTGAGTTTCCACCATTCTCTCTTTCATCATCCATCTTCCAAACACAAGAGCCTGCTGTCATGGAGGAGAGTATCCATTTGTAGTAGCCTGCATCTTATAGAAGCTCTTTGGAACCAAGATTGGAAGATTTTAATCTTTCATGTTCTTCATTGGAGGAAGAGAAAGGACAAAGGAATTTCACCATTTCTTCCACACCATCCATTCAAGAGGGTCTACAAGAAGACTCCATTTTTGGAGTTGAAAATCAGAGCTATGGGCATATCAAACGGATCATACCTTGCCCAATAAGGTATTTGACTTCATTGGAGTCAAAGGAGAAGTCACAACTAGTCATGCTTGCTTCTAAGCATGAGGATGAGCTACAAAGTACCAAGGATCAGCTGTCATACCTCTTCAATCCAAATGCAGAGCAACTAAAAGAGGTATTGGATTCACCTTCAGCTAATACCTTGATGATTTGGGTGGAAGACCAGCTTCTTGTTGATTTTCCACTCATCCTAACAGCCATGATCAGCTCCAAATCAATTGCATGGCTACCACTTTTGAGAAAGGGAAGCTATTTCTCACAACCAATTGCAGGGTTTGTTTAGCTTGCCTTTGCTTCTAGTTAGAGTAGAGTAGGTAGGTTTGCTTTTAGCAAAAGAAGTGCTTGTGCACACTCTGCATGTTCCATTTGGAGCATGTATGATTTTCAGTTTTGTACATAGTTTTTGTGGTGCTGGTTTTGCTCTTGCACAGTCCATTTCAGTGGCATTTTGGTGAGAACGACTCCATTTCAGTGGGTTTCCAAGTGGCTCAGAGAGGAGGTTTTCAAAGTTCAGATCAGTTTGTAGGTTACAACTCATGACTCCATGCCCAATGGATGCTTCAGGAAACTGGTAACTTCATCCAGCAGGCAGATGACCCCACTGAGTCGCCAAATTGTTATCCAAAATTCACCCCCTAGGGTAATTTTGATAACATGCATCAGATTATTCAGTCCCGAGCAAGTAGATTGATTCAAGGCCCAAAATCATGTTTTTGGGGTCCCCCTTGGCTTCCTTCTAACTCTCCCATCCAAGAAGAAAACCCAACGAGTTAGAAAAGGTGAAAAAATTGCAAAAAGCCAAGCTTGGTGCCGAAAAATGAAGAAAATCGGCTAAGTCCTAGTCTCTGCAAGATGGGGACGATTGGAACATCGGGACGCATGTGGGGACGCGAAAACTGAAACAAGCGAAAGTGTAAAAATTGCCTAAGTCTTATTTCAGGGTGCCTGCAGGACATCCGGGCCAAAAGTACGCGCAGGACGCGGATCGGTCAGGTTAGCAAAAGTCGGTCCATTTCGGGCGGTTTGGGGATGTCCCAAACGGTCTGGGATGTCTTGGCCAAAAGTACGCGGAGGACGTGAACCGTCGATTCGGCTGAAATAGGAGACTTTCATCCGAGACAGTTTGGGACATCCAGGCCAAAGGTACGTGAGGGACATGAAAAGCTGAAAGAGCCGAGAGCGAATGGAATCTCGCCACGTGTCTTCACCTCAAATAGGAATAAGGAAGCCCGAATCGGCCGAAGCAGGAGATTTTCGTTCGGGACATTCGGGCCAAAGGTACGTGAGGGACACGAAAAGGTGAGAGGGCCGCAAATAGAGACAAGGATTCCCGCGGATGAATCAGAGCGTGCCACGTGTCAGAAGAGGAAAATTTGGAAATTTGGCTAAGTGTTTGGCGCAAGGTAAAAATTCACCCCTCAGGCCCGAGCCAATAAAATAGTGCCACGTGTCCAAGTGGCAATAAATTAAGGAAGGTCCCAAAAGAAATTTTCAAAGGATGAGCCCACGGATGAATCAGAGCCCGACACGTGTCATCCAAGTGGCAGAGCACGGAAAAAATTTAAATATTTTCCCGCCGATCCATTTTGGCCTGTTTTTTCCCTAAATCTTCATATCGCCATAACTTTCGATCCAGAGCTCAGATTTTCACGTTCTTTATATCAATGAAAATCTGGTGAAATTCTCTACATGATTCCTTGGTCAATCTTGAATTTTGGTTCAGTTTGGAGAGAGAAAATCAAGAAATGTCTCTGGCGCGTGGTAATGGCCAGAACTGACATTTCAACAACCAGTTTTAATGTGAAATGGGTCGCATTCTTCTCCAGCATGGCCAAAAATGTTAGGGCATGGGTTTGTAAGGATGCCCATGCTGTTTTAATTCATTTTCATTCAATGAGGAATGGCTCCCACATTTTTTCATGTTTTCTCTCTCCTGGGCTCGACCCATGCATTGTAAAAAGCTAGATTTGGCTCATTTTTTAAAAGGTTGTTCATCTCTTCGGTTCTTCTCTCTCTTATTTTGTTCCCAGGGGTTGAAAATGGAATTTGAACCTCCTCCCCTGCTCTGTAATGCCATTTTTGCCTTTTACCATTAAAATTATGTTCTGTGCAAACTTTGAAGCAACAAAAACGTGTTTCGTGATGCATCTGTCCATCCTTGCTCATTCTTTGCTTGTCTTTCTTCTTGCCTCTCTTCATTGAAAGTATTTGTGCATGTTTTAATAGTCATTACAGGTTTGGAGCTATGTTCATGGTGTTTTGGGACATTTTCTGTGTGAAATCTATCCTTGTGTCTGTGATGCATCTGTCCATCCTTCCCATTGCTCACCTCTCCTTGTTCCATGGCAGTTTTGATAGATGTTCAACATTTTCCTTCTCTGGTGTATCATTGTTTTAGTGTAGGCTCTGTTTTTCCCTTTTCTCTCTCTCTCTCTGTCTCCTTGGCATGGTTAGATTAGGACTAGATTAGCTTGCCTGCACTGGAATAGCTTGTGGAAGGTGTAGTTTAGGAATAGAAACCACCTTCTCTGGAGATTCCTTTCTCATTTTTTCAAGTCCCACACTTGGAGAAAGGATTCCATGTTGTGCAATCACACTTTGGATGCTAGTATGATCAAACTAGAAATATGATCAACATCCATGGGTGGTGTGAATTCGCACTAACAATAACTATGTTAAACACTCCTCTAATCTCCATACTTATTCTTCCTATCTTGTACATCCTGCAATATCTTTCTATTCAAGATAGCTCACTACTCCATATCCTGTAACATGGCATTTGGCACAATAGATACCTTATCCTCTAACTTGACCCACCTCAATAAATTCCTTCACTCCCTACCATATAATTCTTGAAATGGTGAGATGTTGGTGGAACTATAAAAATAGTTGTTGTAAACAAACTCTACAGATAAAAATACTCTTTCCAACATAACTATTGATCCATAACATACATGCAAAGCATATCCTCAAGTATCTAGTTAACCTTCTCTATCCGAACATCTGTCTCTGGGTGATAAGTTGTGCTGAAGTTAATATTTTTCTTGAGAACAAACTACATGGTAGTAAAAAAATGTGATGTGTACAAAGGGTCGCAGTCATAAATAATATTATGTAAAATCCCATGAAGTCGATTATCACATCATAATAGACTCATGTCATTGCACTAAATGTATAAAAGGTCTTAATTGGAGAAAAATGAGCCACTTTCATCAATATATCCACCGTGAGCATGATTACGTCGTGGTGATATCTCTACATAGGTAGCCCAAAATGAAATACATGGAAATGGTGTCCCATTTCCACGCCCGAATGGCTTGGAGATAATGAATGCCAATTGGATGTTGATGTTTTGCCTTGACCATTAGAAACTCTTGAAACTAAGATACAAAATGGGTTATGCCTATCTGGAGACCCCTCCTATGAAATAACTCCCTTAATGAAGCGTGGATATCTTCTTCACCCTTGGATTGGTTGAATAAGGTTCACATTGAGACTTTGTTATGATATCCTATCTCAAAATTCCATCTCTAGGTACATATATAAGTCCCCTATGGAAAATAAGCCAATATGAATCTAAAGATAGTCCTTAAAACTTTCCCTTAATGGGTTTGTGTAGATCAATCTATGCTCTAGGTGTAAGAAAGAACATTTTCTAAGGAAGCTACTACAAGATCTTGGCCCTCAAATATATACCTACTGCTATAGCCATGGAAAGGTACCTCCATCAAATCAAAGTTTTTGAAACCAAATTCTCCTTCCCCTTCACATTCTCAATCTCCATATCATAATCATATAGAAGATCCATCTAATGTGATTGATAGGAGTTAAGATTGGGCTACATGAAGATGTGTCATAGGCTCATGTGATCGCTCTTGAGTGTAAACCTCCTCCAAAAATAAAATATTTCCATCGAATGAAAGAATGGACCACTACTGCAAGCTAAAGGTCATGAGTCGGGTATTTCAGCTCATTATCCTTGAGTTTGTGAGACTCAATGGAAACAACTTGCTAATCCTACATCAATACTCCTATCCCTTTAAATGAAACATATGTAAAAACAAAGAAATAAATTTGTAAATCTTGAATTGCTAAGATAGGCACTGTAGTAAGGCATTCCTCTAGAGTGTTGAAGGCCTAGTTAGATTTTTGTGATGAAATTAACTTATTCCTTTTTTTATGAAGGGAAGTAATGATATGACACATAAGTGATAAGTCCTACATGAACCTCTTGTAATACCTAGCTAATCCCATGAATTTGCTTACCTAGGTCACATTTTTTGGCACTAACCAATTAATGATAGATATAATCTTGGAAGGATCCACTACGATGCCTTCCCCATAAATAACATTACCCAAGTATTGAACCTCAGACTGAAATAATGCACACTTCTCCAAGTTCCCATAAATGTTTTTCACTTGAAGACACTAGTGAAATAGATAAAGGTGCTCCTCATGCTCATTATGTGTGCATGAGAAAATAAAAATTTCATTCATGAATATGATCATGAAGTGGTTTTAAAATGTGTTGAACACCCCATTAATCTAGTCCATAAACACTGTGGGGGCATTTGTGAGATTAAAGGACACAACTGTGAACTTGTAGTGGCCATATCTGGTATGAAAGGTTTTCCTATGAATATATGCCTCTACAATCTTCAACTAATTATACCTCAACTTGAGATCTACCTTGGAAAACACTATAGCCCCTTCATCATCGATCAAAAAAATCATCAATGCATTAAAGGGGGTATCGGTTCTTGGTTATTACTTTGTTTAACTGTCTATAGTCGATATACAATCATAAGGATCTGTCCTTATTCTTCACAAAAATAAGTGGTACACCCAAAGGGTATAATATAATAGATGAGGCCCTTCTCAATAAGGCTCTCCAGCTGAAGCTTGAGCTTACAAAGCTCGAGGTAGTCATCCTATAAGGCATGCGTGAGATAGGCTCTACTCTAGGAACCAAATGTATATGAAAATATATCTCACGTGGTGTAGGTAGGGTGGGAAACTCATAAGGAAAGACATCAGAAGACTCTCTCAAGATGTGATTTTCATCAAGTAAATGCCCACTAGACTCATCCTCAAATATGTCAGGGCTTGTAATAGCATACATCTAAAATCCCTAATGTGCACACCACTTAAGTTTCATAGCAGATATGGTGCGAATAGAAATAGGCCTCCTAACCCCAACTATCACCAACTCAACACCCAAATCATCAACACAAGATATCACCTTACTGTAACAATCCACTCTAGCTCTATGTGTAGATAACCAATCCATACCCAAAATGACTCCATAAGAACCCAAAGGAAGGATACGAAGATCCAAGGTCATGGTGAAGGGTCCTAGGTCAACTAAACACTCTGGATCGAGGATTCCACTAAGAAATTTTCTCTAGAATCCATATCAACATCCCAACTATGGCCCCTGTCGAACTATCACTAGCCTATATCAATCTACTAAGGATGGAGAAATAAAGGAATCATACAAACCTAAAAAGAAAAGATAGAGGTAGAAATACTATTGATGCTACCTGTAGTCTCAATCATTGTGCCCTAATTCTCTATCTAGTGGTTCTCGACTACTACATATATCATATGGATCCTATCTATGTCACCCATTGTCGAATCTATAATGGGACCCTTACCATTTTTATTTGGGTTATATGGACAATATCTCTAGTGATGCAATGGTACACCACATCCATAACAACTGCCTAGTCCACTCCAATGATAATCGGCTCCTCCTAGGTCTCTCGGTGGTCTATGTTGTAGAACCAAAGATCCTACTATAGAATTCTATGGGTTCTATGGACAAACTTTGACTAACTAGGCTCTGGGTACTCCATGTGTTTTGGTGGGTTCCCTAGTTGGAGGCCTCATACTATGCCCTTACCGAGCATCATATCTCTATGGAAGCCCGAAAGGTGGGCGAGTCTAATACTTCTACTACGGTGTCCTAAAGGAAGACCTGTCTCATGTGGTGCATTTTTCACCTATTCTCCACTACAATATAGGCCTTCCTAATGACCTCTAATAAAATCTATCGAAAATGCATACACACTACCCTCCCAAGTCCATGTTCGGGTGCCAAATGTTATTGTGCAATCTAACCTTCTCATCTTCCATGTAATCCACATACTGATGCAAGTCAAGGAATCATCCCTCACCGTTTTCCACTAACAAGCTTGTCTGTCACAAATCATGAAACTCATCGATCCACCGTAGGATGAATCTTCTGCGGGTAAATACCTACTCTGGAAACACTCCTCAAAGAGATTTCATATAACTAACTCTTAATCGAGGTGGAGGTTTTATTCCTATATCTTCCACAGAAAACTTGCCTCATCTCTCATCAAATGGATAACAACATGAGCCTTCATGTTGCTAGAGCATAGACATATCTTGAAGAATCTGGTCAAACTAATTGTTATCCAAAATTCACCCTCAAGGTAATTTTGATAACATGCATCAAATTATTCAGTCCCGAGAAAGTAGATTGATTCGAGGCCCAAAATCATGTTTTTCGGGGTCCCCTTAGCTTTTTTCTAACTCTCCCATCCAAGAAGAAATCCCAACGAGTTAGAAAAAATGGAAAAAATGCAAAAATAAGGTTGCAGGATTGTTTTGAAGCATTTCGGGTCTGAAGGGTGTGGATCGTACCAATGTGGATCGTACTAAGGTTCATCGTACCAAGCTTGGGGATGAAAAACAAAGAAAATCGGCTAAGTCAGACATTTTTGTCCCAGGTGGTCCGCGGGATAGTTGGGACGTCGGGACGTGAGGGACGTGAAAAGCCGAAATGGCCGAAAGCAAGAAAAATCATCTAAGTCTTTTGTTTCGTGTGGTTTGGGACAGCCGGGACAAAATTACGTGTGGGACATGAATCGAGCCGATTTGCCAAAAGACAGTCCATTTCGAGCAGTTCGGAGATATTTATCTGGGACAACCGGGACAGAAGTACGCGAGGGACGCGTGAGACGCGAAAAGGTGAAAAAGCTGCAAGCAGGGACAAGGAAGCCCGAATCGGCCGATGCGGGAGATATTTGTCCGAGACATGAGACAAAAGTACGCGAGGGACGTGAATCGGATGATTTTTGAAATAACTGCAACAAAGAAGAAAAGTCAATGTTTGACCCGTGAAACTTCAAACGGCCATAACTTTTGACTCGAGCTCGATTGTCATAAAATTGGACTTTCTCGAACGAGTATGATGTCCTCTACGCCACAATGAGTGTAGATATATTAATGAGGGTAGATATATTTAATGAGGGTATAAATTGGATTTACTATTTTTAATGAGGGTAGATATTATTAATTAAAAGAAACATATTCGGCTCCAGTTAGTTAATGCTCATTCCTGTCAAATGATAGAAAATGCCTACTAGACCCAAAACAGCTGCCCGCTCTCAGAAGGCCATAATTTTTGCATTTCTCAACGAAATCACACAAAATTGATACCGTTGGAATTGTGGCTTTGAGTCCGACACACAACAATCAAGAAATTCCAGATTTGATGAGAGATTGATCAAGATTTTTTAGAAAACGTGGTCGGGTTCATAACAGTGTTTTATTTGGTAGTTGGGAGTGCAATTAAGAGGCATGGTCACCATTCTTTCTCTGCTGCAGCACCTGGGATAGTATGGGGAGCCTTTTACAAGTAATATACAATCATTTTACTCCATTTAATGCCTCTTACAAGTGGTTGAAGGATAGATTTCAGGATTTCCATTTTCCCTTCTCTCTCTCTTCTCATTTTTCTATAAATTGGAGTGTTAGGCTCATTGTAAAGGAGGGAGGTAATTTTTTGTAGCAAAGCTCTGCCAAAATTTCTTTGTGAAGCGGATGTGTTACAGGCCCTTGTTGTGGACTCCTTGCATGGTGATCAGGCCCTTATCTTGTAATAGATTAAACTGTGCATATCATGAAGCAATAAAATATAAGTTTGTGGATATATCTTCCCTTGCTGTGTTTTCTTGCATTCTTCTTGCCCCTTCAACCTTGATTACAAGAATATTGTGTCTATTATTATGTTCATGCAGGGATCCATTATCATTGTGTATGTTTGAAATATTGATGTGAATGTGTTTTGCTAGATTATGGAGGCTGTCATCACCTCTTCTAGTGTGCACTTTGCTTCTATATTTCACGCATTTGAAGACTACTCTCACACCCTCCTTTTACGGTGTATCACCGCATTTGTATTGTAGGATTTCATTTTATGCATTCTCTCTCCCTGGCCCCTTGGAAATTTAGATTAGAATAGTTAGTTTCCCCTGCATTAGAGTAGATTATGGCAGGTAGTTTAGGAGCAAGAACCAACTTTCTCTGGAGGTCTATCTCAAGTAGCAAGTCCCACAACTTGGAGATAGTACCCATGTTATCCAATCACACCGTGAGTTCAAGTATATGCACTTGTATAAACCATAGAAGGGTGCTGTGATTTGGTGATAACACTAACCAACAACACCTCTGTCCGAAATCCTCCAAAGATCGTAGGCATCATGGGGTAGATGAAGCTTTAGGATATTTAAAATATGATTGGTCGCTGATGACTATCTTCCCTACCTCTCTCCTCATGGCCATCCTTCTATTTAGGCCTCCTAGATCTCTTTTTGTTTCGTGGCCCTATCTCCCTACACTTTGAATCTTTTTTTCTCGGCTCCACATGAGAACTCTCTAAGTTATTCTCCACACTAAGGTGTGGAGCAGCATGTGCCTCCTATGACAACTCCCTATCATGAAGACTAGGTCGTTCCCCTAATGACCTCCCTCGTATAGTAGCATTGACCTCCTCTAAGGTCTCTAATATCTAAGATAATATAGCGGAGACTTCCTACTTTGAGGATGGTCCGTCTAAATCTATATGCAAGAACCCCTCATCTGGTTCATTCCTCTTGCAAAAACTAAGATAGCGAGTTAGTCCATTATTTTAGGGTTTTTTTCGGTGTATTAAGTTTAATATGTTTCAACATTTCAAATAATTTCAAGTGTTCTAGGTTTAGGTTGCACTCGGTTTTAAGTTGGGTTCCCAAGTTTTCCCAAGGTCCAAGTGTTGAACCCACGAGTTTGATACCATGGTGCAACACATGAAAATCACCACGTCAAAAACACCAACAATAACTAGAAAAATCAAGACTGATTTTTTTTACTAGATTAAAGATGTTAATCCCATCTTAGTTGCATTAGTGAAGATTAAAAGTAGTTTATTGATTTAGCCAATCCCTGTCATTAATGAAATTATTTAATTCATTTAATTGGGGTTTATTATTTTATTGATTCATCAACTCCATTAATTAATCCCATAATTAATTTTTATTTAATTGATTAATTAATCCTTAATTTATCTCGTTTAATTATCCACCTTAAGTTAATAATAAATATTTGTAGAATTATATTTAAAATTATCCTTAGCCTTAATTAATTAAATCTCACCCATATAAGATTTCCCTCAAGAATCAACATTGTAAGCTTAAATTAACATTAATTTACTTCCTAAGTTAACTTTAATATACATTCCTAGCAACAATATTTCTAAGCCACCCAAATAATTATTTACCCTTACACAAAAATAATTCCTAATTAATAAATTAAACACCATGCACAACATTTAGATACTAATCATAATTAAAAAAATCATATTCCATTTATGAAAAACACCCATCTAACTTCCATGCACACCACTAAAATAAAAAATGTATAATTAAAATATTCATCACTCATTTTTACTCCCAACATATCCGACAACATTCCTTTAGGATACCTTAAATTATTTTACCCATACAAAGTAAGAAATTTATTCACCCATCTCTAAGGGATGAGGATTAAATCCCAGTCATATGATTCTTTTAATCCTCTCCCTTAGATCTTAGGGTTCCCTTAGTTTAACCTAAGTTTCTCAATGACTTCTATTTATAACTTCTAACCCTATTTGTGCCTCTATTTGCATAGGTTAATCTACAAACAAGGGAAATAATGGGGATGAAAGGATCTGGGTGAAAATTATGTTGGAGAAGGTGGTACGAGGGAATGCAATGGGAGGATTTTCTCTCTCATTACATGAATCCAATCTCATTTCAATAATTATCTTCCATTGTTTTATAATTGCGTAAATTTATTTTATCGGTTATGCACATCTTCTCTTCTCAAATCGGCACTCGAGATATATGTTTATATTAAATGATTTAAATCTTTCTATTGTGTAAAAGTACAAAAGATATATATACATATGTGTGTGTGTAGATGTACACACATATATGTTTATTTATTTACTTGATTTACATATTCAAAACTTGAAAATGTTTCATATCTCGTACACACACACACACACACACATGTTTTTAGATTGAACTACACCATTTTTTTTTTGGTGATATTTGATGGTTCTTTTATGCTTTAAAAGTCCAAATTTGTTCCTAAAATGCAATCTAAAAAAAATAAAAAAGTTTATTGTGTTAAGTTTGATGGTCAAATGACCTTCAAAAAAGATCTAAAGAGAAAAAAATGACGACCATACAAATGTCAAATTCAAAAAGTCAAGCTATAACTTTTTTTATAGACACATATTTTAGGATTTTAAATTGTCGTACATTCTAAGGGTCTTATCTTTCATTATTGTAATTTTGTTTTTCTTATATATCATATTATTCATAAAAAAATATGGGTATATATATGCATTCACACGTTTATAAAACTGTTCATTTGTTCAAAACAAGACTATATCAATTTGTAATATATATATATATATATATATATATATATATATATATATATATATATATATACATATATATACATAAATACATATATTTTAAGTATATGTATATATATAACTTATATACATGTATAAATATTTATATCTAGTTTAACTTTTCACAAGTGTTTACAAGAACAATATTTTTGCAGATATAAATGATTCTGGTTTTAACATTTTCACAAAGGATTGCAGATGTAAGCTAGTTTATAGCCTCGAGTTTCCAACTTCCTCAAATATGAATTAATTCCAGATACACATACAAGAAGCAGAAAGTAGATTTATTAAGTTAAGCGAGATGAATACTTCCTCCCATGCAAGATATGCAATAGTAAAATAAACAACACAAGTATATTTCCTTATTCTTAATGATAGCATTAATTTCAGATTCACAAATAAAATAAATTTGATAGTAATTCCTTTAACCAATTTTTTTCATCTTTACCCATAAGGAAAAATGAAAATTAAACATATACATAGGTTCAAATTTAACACAGAGTTTCATTTTACTTGCAGACCTTCATATGGAACAAATTTTCAACATGTTACATGCATTTCCAAAAGAATAAAGTGCAGATTTCTCAATCAGATTATAAGTGGAATACATGAGGAAAAATTACCAAATTTTACAACTTTCAAGAGATATAGGTTCACACAGAAATCTTCCTTTATCATGGCATAAAATATAACCTTTCCAAACTCTTTCCAACACTAAGATTTTCAATTATAACAGATTCACTTTAAATTTTATGACAACTTAGAGTTACAATTTTAAATGCAATTTACTACAACACCTCCACCAAAATGGTGGAGAGAACATATCATTTAAAAATTAAAAATTATTGCAACTCCAAAACATAAGTAGAACCTGCAAATCCTTCCTTTCACCTTCAACAACATAGAAAAGGGGGAGCTAGGCAACACTCTCCACCCAACCATAAATTCAATATTGGGGTGAACGAATACTCTTCATTAACCCCCAAGATCCAAAAATAACCAATGAAAGAAGTTCACAACCAAGGCAACTACAACAATGGATTCCATACACAAAATCAAGCAAACAAGGCTGCAACACATAGCCTACAAAACACAAGGAATCCAACAACTTGCCAACAATAACATAGGCTCAAACTAGAGCCAAAGGAGAGAAGAAACATGGGCAGCCCCTTATACCTCCCAAGTGGGTTGATTGTCCACCTTGAAACCTCTAAAACTCCATCATACACCAAAATCTTATCCCTTCCTAAAACTCTTATCACTCCCTCAATTATATTTTATAAAATTAATTTAAGAATTTTCCCTTATCCCTCCACAAGGTGGAACACCCTTCCCACAAATCCCTCAAAAATTCACATATCTCTTATCCCTCCCTCATGGATCCCATTTTCTTTCTCCCTACACCTTCCTTAGGGGCACTACTACATAACCGAAGAAAAAACAAACACATTCATTCAACAATTGAAATTCTATAAACAATAAAACAAGGAACAAAAAAATCAAGATCCTACCTTGCCATTTGTGACACCTTGATGCAGGAGCATCCCTCAAGATGCTTGAAAATAATGAACAAACCAGAATCAACCTTCTCAAGGTGAGAAACATATACTAGGTGTTTAAATAAGTTTTCCCTCCATATATTTGAAGTTTGCATTGTTGAAATGTAATGTAAGCTCCCATAGTTATATGAGAGTAAATGTAGAAATAAGTGTTTAGTTGGATATGAGCTATTTTATCACCTTATCCTACGTAGGAAGAAGGATTAGTTATCCTAGGATTTGGTGGAGGTCAAAATAAGAAAGTTGGTTCCTATCCTCAAGCATAGTTGAAGGATATCTCTAAAATCATGGAAATTTGAACAAGATTAAGCCTAGAGATAAAAATTTAGGAGAATAAAAATAGGAAACAAGAGATAACAAATTCAATGTCAATAACAAGAATAAAAGGGGAGAAGAGGTCGAATTGAGAGGAGCAGAAGAGAGGAAACGGGCATGGGGAGAAACAATGAAAGAAGAAAGATGTGAAGAATGGTACGAAGAATTTTGATGTAAGACTGTATTTGAATCATTAATGATATTGGCTTGAGTTCTATGAACACAATGGTGTTTAAATATTCTTAGTTATATGTATTCAAGGTTAAAATCAAATATTGGTGCAAGATTTTATTAAATGAAGTCGATTTTATATGTTCTTGTGAATTGTGTGAAAACTGGTTTGTGCAAACTAGTCTCGGGACAGCGTTCATAATTTTTGCATATGAATTACAAATGCTCTAAATTTCGGGCTGTAGGTACACATGGCCATTATCCAGATGGGTTTCAAATGGGGTATATTGAATCTGAGTATTTTGTAAATTACAAAGCATTTTCTCTTATGGACTGAGAACGCACGTGAATTGTTTGATGAAATGAATGAATGGTAGAATCGATGTAACTTTTGTTTCGTGTATTAAAATTAGCTGAAATTTTCAGGAAATTTCTGTCTCATATAGATTCTCATGTCCACAAAATTTTAGCTTCTACCTCAACGTGAAGCTCGAGATATTTAAAACAGAATTCTCCAGGTTTGTGTAGTGACAACGAACACCGGCTGTGAAATTTGATGCAAGTTTTGGTAATTATTGTGTGGAAAGGCTTGATAATGATGAGGATGATGTATTACGCTATTTCAGTGGGTATAAATAATCTATTACACTCTGATCTCTTGGTGATTGCACAACCAATTTAGGTATGGAGATCAAGGTTTAAATTGTGCACATTACATTGGAGTATAAAGTGCCGAGAGAGGATTGTAGGTATACAACAAACAAAATATGATCTCATTAAGACAAATAAGGTAGCTGAGCCAAGACGGTGCACCATTTTTGGTATCAGAGCGAGAATAACCTCTTTTGTTTTCATATGTTTTGCTAATGGTGAAATGTTGAATGGTACAGTGTTGATCACAGGTGATTGAGGTGAAGAGACTACAAGTATTTAAGGCCTAGAGTGGCTAAAGGAAGATAGTGTGGAAAGAAGAAGAATCCCATGAACAAGTTAAGCTCAAGAATAAGTCAAAATTACCAAGGTGAAATAGACTTATGTGAGACAAGATCAAAAGACTAGGGTGAAAAGATCTAGGTGAGGATTAAGAAGATCCATAGACCAAGGTGAAAAAGACTTGGGTGAAGATCTAGAAAAATGGAGATAGAATCCATATTGAGAATGGTGAGAGAGTTCTCTAGAGAAAGAGAGAAAGAGAGAAAGAAGAAACAGAGAGAGGAAAAACTCCAAAGAGAAGAAGAGGAGATAAGACAGATAAAAGAAAGAATTGAAGAGATAGAAGCAATGATGGAAGCCAGTATGCAGATGTCAACCCAAGGAATTGGGTGGAGAATGAAGAAAAGAATGAAGTGGCCAGTGAAGCTACTCGTGAAGAGAAGAAGGCAAGAGATGATTTCCATGGAGAAGAGAGAGAGTGAATCATGGTGTGAAGATGAAGATGTGATAAAGAAAGTTCTCATTGTGGAGAACAAGGAAAAAGTAGAAATAAAGAGAGAAGGTGAAGTGCCAAGAGGAGCACTTGAAAAATGAGAATGTCCATGAAAGAGGCATTCATGGAGATCTTATGGTCCCTTGTTTTTATATCTAATGTTGTCTTTGGATGGGTAATTGCAGGTGCAGGCAGCCTTGTGGAGAAGGTCAAGAGGAAAACCTTGGAAAGAGAAAATATTGGTGCAAGAGAAGCCACCAAGCACACAAGTGAATGTGCAAGAAAGATGAAAGAGAAGATTGTTGTTGTTTACCAAGGGAAAGAGGTAAATAGTTCAATGCATGAAAAAGGTCTTGAAGACTTTGTACCAGCCAAAGATGAAAAGGAGGAAGAAGTTGAGTTCTATGATGCTATGGAACACTCACAAGAAGCTAGTGGTAAGCCATGCATGCAAGAGGAAGAAAGTATAAACAAACAAGAAACCAAGAAAGGCAATGAACCCATGGAGCATCCTAGAAAAGAGGTAAAGTTGAATGCAAGATTAAATATTTCTAATAAACACATAGCTACTGATATACAGGTTGGAGGAAGAGTGAAGGCATCAGGTAAAACAATTGGCCATGAGAACACAGTTCCCAAATGGATGGTGAAGCACACACCCAAGCAAGAAAGGAATGAAAGGGCAGGTTTGAGTTTCAGTTCTGATTTTACTCATACGTTTGGTAAGCATGCTAATGAACAAAAGAATGAAGAACCAAATGAGATTGACCTTGCATTGATAGCACAAGAGCATGGATATATAGTGCCTAAATGGAAAAAATTAGTCCCTCGGGAAAATGCACAAGTGTGGGTGTCTAAGAGAGTGAGAAAATGTGGTGAAACATCTCGAGGAGATGTAAAAGATGATAGTAAACATGGGAGCATAAGGGCAGCACCTAAGAGCTTATGGAGGAAGGTGGAAGCAAAGTCAGAAAAGCAAGAACATAAAGAGGAAATGGTGAGTATGCAGGAAGCACTCCATGAACCCAAAAAGTATACAAGGGAAATGAAAGGTAAAAAATTGTTTTTGATTATTGGTGTGATGATAAGCATGAGTGTAGTTCTGATTTACCCTCTAAAATCAGCTTGAATGATGAAACATGGAATGATTTGTCTATGAAAACTAATATGCAACAGGGTGGAACCTTTAGAATGGCTAATGAAGATCATAGTCATGATCAAAGAATGATGCAGAGTGAAAATAGGTTGAATGAAACTGATGAAATATTCTTAAAACAAGAGGCAATTGAAGAGTATGCTAATGAGAAACAGGGTATGGAGGATGAAAACAATGGTCTAGCACCCAAATTTGATGAAATCAATGATGAGATAGATGATGGAGTCTTGAATGAAGAATTGAGGATGATAGAAGAATTGTTGCATCCTTCTAAGGGGTTGTTTTTAAGTTCAGATCAGACTGAGATTTTCAGTTACCAGCATGAGGAAGAGTCAAGACAAGAGGATAATAGAATGGGGAATGCCAAATTGAACTTGGTCATTAAAGAAGCAAATGGAGAAAAGGAAGAAAAACAGCCAAGAGACATTCAAGGGGCTGAATGGTCTCAAGTTTTTACATCTAATCTTTCTTTTGATGTTTTGAATGCAGGTTTGAATGTTTTGGAGATAAATAAAGTCCTAAATCCAATGGACAAACTCCTAAACCAAGAAGATCTTGAAGATCTTGAAGACAAGTATGAAGCTAAAGCATGGATATGGGATATTGCAGCTGAGAAAGAGATAAGAAGAAGACTATATCAGAAGAGAGAAAGAAATAAGAAGATGAGAGACAAAGACTACCTCAAGGAGACTCAAAAACTCACATTGGAAATAAAGACTTGGGATCCAGGTGTACAGTGAAGACAAAAAGATACCTCATTTGAACTGGAGTTCAAATTCTTTCTAGTGGGGAAGTATGATGCAGGAGCATCCTCAAGATGCTTGAAAATAATGAACAAACCAGAATCAACCTTCTCAAGGTGAGAAAACATATACTAGGTGTTTAAATAAGTTTTCCCTCCATATATTTGAAGTTTGCATTGTTGAAATGTAATGTAAGCTCCCATAGTTATATGAGAGTAAATGTAGAAATAAGTGTTTAGTTGGATATGAGCTGTTTTATCACCTTATCCTACGTAGGAAGAAGGATTAGTTATCCTAGGATTTGGTGGAGGTCAAAATAAGAAAGTTGGTTCCTATCCTCAAGCATAGTTGAAGGATATCTCTAAAATCATGGAAATTTGAACAAGATTAAGCCTAGAGATAAAAATTTAGGAGAATAAAAATAGGAAACAAGAGATAACAAATTCAATGTCAATAACAAGAATAAAAGGGGAGAAGAGGTCGAATTGAGAAGAGAGAGAAGAGAGGAAACGGGCATGGGGAGAAACAATGAAAGAAGAAAGATGTGAAGAATGGTACGAAGAATTTTGATGTAAGACTGTATTTGAATCATTAATGATATTGGCTTGAGTTCTATGAACACAATGGTGTTTAAATATTCTTAGTTATATGTATTCAAGGTTAAAATCAAATATTGGTGCAAGATTTTATTAAATGAAGTCGATTTTATATGTTCTTGTGAATTGTGTGAAAACTGGTTTGTGCAAACTAGTCTCGGGACAGCGTTCATAATTTTTGCATATGAATTAAAAATGCTCTAAATTTCGGGCTGTAGGTACACATGGCCATTATCCAGATGGGTTTCAAATGGGGTATTTTGAATCTGAGTATTTTGTAAATTACAAATCATTTTCACTTATGGACTGAGAACTCACGTGAATTGTTTGACGAAATGAATGGACGGTAGAATCGATGTAACTTTTGTTTCGTGCATTCAAATTAGCTGAAACTTTCACGAAATTTCTGTATCATATAGATGCTCATGTCCACAAAATTTTAGCTTCTACCTCACCGTGAAGCTCGAGATATTTAAAACTGAATTCTCCAGGTTTGTGTAGTGACCACAAACACTGAACTGTGGAATTTGATGCAAGTTTTGGTAATTCTTGTATGGAAATTCTTGATAATGATGAGGATGATGTATTACGCTATTTCAGTGGGTATAAATAATCTATTAAATTCTGATCTCTTGGTGATTGCACAACCAATTTAGGTACGGAGATCAAGGTTTAAATTGTGCACATTACATTGGAGTATAAAGTGCCGAGAGAGGATTGTAGGTATACAACAAACAAAATATGATCTCATTAAGACAAATAAGGTAGCTGAGCAGAGAAGGTGCACCACCTTCTCTTTCCAAGCAATCCAAACTTCAACCTCCTTTGCCAAAAAAACCAACTCCCAAGAAAGAACTCTCCAAAATCTAAGATCAAAGTAAAAATAAGTAACCCAAAACAGAAGGAGAAAAATATATAAATACACAAGAAGGATGGAGATTTGATGTGGCTCCATGTAGGATACCCTTCGTCTCCCTCAAATCCACATCACCCTTTCAAAAACATTTAAAAAACTCATAATAATGTGGTTGAGGATATGACATTTCCAAACTTGCACATAAGGTCACTATTACAATTCAAATCTCAATTTAGGAGACTAGGAGAAAGAGATAAATAATTGCCTCTTTTCCATGAAAATTATAGCATTACAAACTAAATATGACCCCCTAAGTCCTATGTAAGGTCTAGGAAAGAGAATAAAGAGTGTGGGATAAGCTAAAAATTTCCCACAAGCCTTCAAAATTGGGCTCAAAGCCAAAATCCGAGATTGGTTTTAGGAGTGGCACACAAACCAAAGTCAAATTCAAAAATCATACAAACCAAAGTAAAGACTAAGGTATAACAACCATATACATTGTCCCCCATTCATCACATTAAAAATTAAAAACATACTAACAATTTACATATATAATTAGGGGTACACTTACCACATAGGAACATAAGGGTATTAGGACATAGTTTACAATCACCACTTCCCACAAAATAATCAAAGAACTCAGAAAAAATATAATAAAAGAACATAACTACAAATACATGCCATGGTAACATTATGAGGTGCTCCCCAATGGATACTTCCTAACATACAATAAGCACATGATGAAACACACATACATACACACAACTTCCAAGGTGACCATGTAGTGAACTCGCAACATAACTTCATGGTTGAATTTAATAGTCCCACCTTGCTTGTGTGATTTGAATCTTGCAATCACATAATAATACCACCTTAGGCCTTAAGGCCACATCAATATGACATGAAATTAAAAAACATAGAAAGAATCCATCATATAATCGTCATCGAATATCACAAGTACACAAATCTATTCTAAGTCAAACACTTAAAATCATCCATAATATCATTGTACACATGGTTAGACGATACATCTAAACATAGTCGCAAATTCCATAAAATCAAGATATCAGTATATAAATATTGCAACACTAAATAAACATATGCTATAATATCTAACAGTTTCAGGTAGGCATCCATAAAATCGATAATAAAATAAAGTCACCATAATAATCGGATGTCTGCATGGTCTATGACATGGTATCCAAAATAATATCCAATTCTCTAAGCAATTTGGTAAGCAAAAGAAAAATAGAAAAAGTTTTGAAGAGAGTGGGCACTACATATTGCTAAACATTTATAACTAATGTTCATGTACAATGAAATATTTGATTATGGTGCTGACATACTAGTGGCCATATGAGAACAACACATAGTGAAACGACAAGAACAAGTTTTTTCAAATAAAATCAATATTGTACTTCTCATTTATGAGCTTGAGAATGATGTATGGAATTTGAGAAGTCATAAATGAGAGTTATTATTAAATATTTTGATCACTTCATGTAGTAGATTATAATATGATTTTATTTTGATATTTGATTCTCATGTTTGTATTGCAACATGTAACACCCCAAAAGTTTCCCACCTAAATCCCCATGAAAACCGGATAACAAGTAGGAAAAATTATGGAATAATTATTTTTAAGGTTCAAGGCATTAGCGAGATTTAATCTAATACGGATTATAAAAATTTAAACAATTACAAGACATCGGAAAATAATTTTCGACTAATAAAGATTTGCCCCAA
The DNA here is from genome assembly GCA_018340775.1 of Taxus wallichiana var. yunnanensis. Lineage (NCBI taxonomy): Eukaryota > Viridiplantae > Streptophyta > Pinopsida > Cupressales > Taxaceae > Taxus > Taxus wallichiana. The sequence continues at coordinate 435,489,637 of CM031243.1, forward strand.
ATTTAAAAATTATTATTACGTTCTAATTCTTTCACTAACAAGGATCCAAAATTTTATTTAAAAATCTTCATTAAATTTTCAAAACATAACTCCATTAATCCCTTTTAAATTAATTTTATTTAAGGTAAAAAATCAATTTTATATTAAATCATACTATGATAATTTTATTGCATTGTTAAATGCATGTAATTTATAATAAGTTCATTATTCTAAAAGGGTAAGGTGCACAACTTAGTCTAACCCCTTAGGCCCCATTTAACATTACACACCCATCTTTTTATTTACAAATTTTCCCACCTAAATACCCCATTACCTAAGTGATGTATGGTTCATCCAACACCCTTAGATCTAATCTTTCTCAGCCCTTAGATCTAGGTTTGGCAAGAGCAACCCTACAAATCTGTATGGGTTCTCATATATTCATTTCTTACATTCAAACTCTCATTTTCTTGTTTTTCTTTGCGGAGTTAATTAAGTAGGACATGAAAGAGAGCCATAGCGGCCATTAGAGAGGATTGGAAGCTCTACTTTTACTAAAATTTTAGATTAAGACATGAATCTTGCCACCTCCTTTGAGGGTATTGACATCTCTTTTATATTTGCATAAGAATAGTATCTTATTTTCAGATTTAAAGTTAAAACATTGTGGGTACACCCATTTGGGTACAAATTAGAAACCCTATGAATTTGTTTTGAGAAAGAAAAATACATCTCTTATTTATTTTGATATATAATCCCGAAATTTTAGTTATTTTAAATAAAAATATATACAAATATATATATATAAGAGAGTATATAGACCAAGGAAAATCAATGGTTGTGGATTTCCACACAGTCAAATACACAGCCGTAAGAAACAACAACAAATAAAAAGAATTTGCATCGCCAAAAAGATCTGGGCCTCGGCTCAATATTGGCGCAAGTTTCAAATCGGGAAGGTGCCGACCCCACCCAAAATTTAATAAAAATATATGTGGGCTGGGGTGGGGTTAGCCGCCCCGCCCTAAACCATTACTGACCACTTGGCCTATACGGATATTACCTAGAACAAAAGAAAATATACTTTTTTACTATATTTTTTTATACTAGATAAACATTCCAATACATGAAAACAAATCGGTCACAAATGTGTATGATTAATTTTTTTATTGATTATTGACTAATATGTGTGTGTGTGTGTGTGTGTGTGTGTGTGTGTGTGTGTGTGTGTGTGTGATATATATATATACATATATATATAGATACATAGATATATATATATATATATATATATATATATATATATATATATATAGATAGATATATATATATATATATATATATATATATATATATATATATATATATGTATGTATATATATGTATAGATATATATATATATATATACATATATATATATATATATGTATACATCATACATGTATATATATATATATATACATATATATATATATATATATATATATATATATATATATATATATATATATATATATATATATATATATATGGTTTAATAATTCTAATTAATTTAGATGTATGAATACAAGTATAATATGTTTTAATATATAAATTTATATAGTCATATTTTTCTATAAAAGTGTATATTATTTTTCATATTCAAAATAAAATTACAACTTTAGAGTTAGTGGATTATATATGTGATGAATAATATAAGTATATATATTTGATAAAATAAGGTTTGATGGAAATTCCAAGATTTAAAAGGGAGTTTAATTTTTTTCCTCTTGAGTAAGGGAGTTATAATGATTGCAATATGAAATTTCTATCTAAATGTGACCACATATGGCATATTGTTAGAGTAGGAGGATATAAAACATAGTTAAATGAAGGTTTTCTCATTCAAAGAGGGTTGCAATAGTGCAAAATGGATCATCGACCCATTTACTTTTGAAGGAACTAGATTTTAATTTCCGTAATAGATGTGCAACACAACTTGAATGACATTCCAATTTAAGAGTTCTTCATTTCCATTACAAAGCAATTTCAAGGTATTCATTTAAACAAAATATTACAAGCTATATTAGAATCATTTGCAAGACTAACCAATGGAATAGAATTACATCTAATGTACTATTGACAATGTATAAGTTGATGAGCCATATAAGAACAAGTTGCAACTTCACCTGCCTTTCTCCAACAAAACCACTTCTTTCATTGAGTTCCACCATCACCATCAAAATATATCGCACAACAAAATGGGGTATTAGGCAGCACTCTCCACTGAACTAAGTATCCAATGATGGAGAGGATCCTTCTTCCTCACGGGCCCCTGACCACAAACAAGGAAGCATTGAGGGTTAATTAGAAAACCTTGGAAACTTAAAAAAAATGGCTTCCACATACACATTCGAACAATCAATGAAATAACACAATACCAATTTCTTTACAACCAACCAACAAATAACAAAACACAAAGGCTTCATGCTAAAGCCATGGAGGAGAAAGGAACATGGGGGTTCCTCTTATGTCTCCCAAGGGATTAGGTGTCTACCTATGAGCCTCCAAAAAATCCATCACAATACACACAACACTCTTATGCCTCCCTCCAAGAAGATACACCACTCTTATGCCTCCCTCAAGAAATCAGCCCACTCTTATGCCTCCTTCACTCTTATGTCTCCCTCAAGAAAATAACAAGATAAAATCAACACATACTTATGAAAAAGGTGGACATCCTAACCCAAATCCCTCCTAAAATACCCAATAACATTTCTCTTATGCCTCCCTCAAGTTTTACCCCCATTTCCATTTCTCCCACAACATAAAAATCAATTCTATTTCCAACAATAATAACCAACATAATAATCAACATCTACACATAAAAGCACAACAAAATAGTAACGTAAAAATAATGGTGGAGATCTACCTCACCAATGAAGAGTATCATTACACAAAAAGCTCCAAGAATTCAAAAATACTAAGAAACCACCATCCACTCCAAGCTCCATTCTCAAGCAAGCTCTCCAAAAATTACAAGCATTCCCAAAAAGAGTAAGTAACCCCAATAATTCCCAAAAACTCCCATAACTAGGAAAAGGAAAGGGAGATGATGTGGCTCCATGTATGATGCAACATAATTTCTTCTCCATCCCACATCACTCAAGTCCAACCCATGCCCCAAGGCATAATAAATGGGTGGTTTTGAGGTATGAAAACCTCTTACCCACACCACTCCAACCCACACTTAAGGACAAAGAAATAAACACATGTAAGAAAGTGCAATTAAAACTCACATTTTGTCTTCCAAAACACATAGTGGGGTCTATTTTTGACCCCCAACCTATAAGTAGGGTTGGTATAAGAAATTAAGAAGCACCAAATCGAAAAAAACTGCAATCAACCCAAAGATGAAGATTAATATCTAAGATTCATATAAGTTGGGGCTAAATTCAGCTTAGAAGTTGCTTAGAAGAGTATAATTACAATTACAATAATACTAATTATTATTGTAATTTCTACGATAATAATAATAATAATATCAATAATAATCATTATCTTTAGTTGATTAATAATAATAAGATAATAATTATAATAATATTATATATAATAATATTATATAATAAAAATACTATTATTATTATTATTATAATTTTTATTTAATTTTATTAATGACAAAAGGTCTTTCTTATTCGGGCTTTACCCAAGAGATATAAAAACATGGTGAACACCTAGATAAATTGCTAAATGTGGAGGAAACAATAAAAACACAACTTCCCAGTAGCTAGAGAAACAACAATAAAGATCATAAGTTCCCACACACCGAAAGACATAGCTGGAAAACAACAATCAGCCATAAGAATTTAGTTTTCCTTATTTTCATTTTGTTCCATACCTCTTCCTCAAGATTCTTATTAATGAAATCATAATGATTCTTAGAGCTAAAAGTATTAGAGATGTAACCTTGATAATGCAAGCCTTCCCATAAATGAAGAATTTTAAGAATATTAGGGTCACATGGAGCTTTCTTCACGATTTTATCAAATTGAAAAATAACCTTCATCACCAAACACCCAGGTTCATCAAAATTAAGTGTGGTTTCAAGAGTACCAAGGGACTATGTTTCAAAAATTCCTCTGACATTCTATCAATGACCGACATCCATTTTCAATCACTTTTCTTCATAGGACTCTTCTTGAAAATTGAAAGCAGTTCCATGCATATTAATGGGATGCACCATTGGCGAGAGGTCAACCTCAAAGCATGGCCTAAAAATCAAATTTGGCTTAGCAGGTGGGTCATTATAGACCTTCACATGACTTCCAAGATATGAATAATCAGAATATGCAATAATCTAAGATGATGGCTCCATATATGTTGTGAAAACACATATTGGTCCTGCCTCACTTGCTCCATCCAATAACACTTCTGACCCACCAACGATAGGGCCAAGAAGCACCTAGGGTGAATAAATTTGCACCGACATAAACCCACCATCCATAGATAGAGACACAGACTTAGTGTCTTACAGAAGGACATCTCTCATCGTCGTCTCTCGACTTGTCATACCCAAAACATATCCACTAGTATGAGACAAGGTAGGTGTCTAAAATCCCCAAAGGATTGTTGTCCTCTCGAACATGGCAGACATTCGGATACAAGCCATGCTTAAATAATCCACAAGAAGGAGACATGGCGTAGCCTTGTATATTGTTAGAAATTGGAAGCGCATCCTTCAACAACCAATAGTGATTGATATTATAAGATCCATCTTTATATCCTTCAGACGTTCATGCCACACATAGAATAGAGGAAGCTTCAAAGATAAGCTTATGGTCCAATTCCTCATACTGCAAAATTAGGCAAATAAAGGCTAGAAGTGGCTTCCCCATCTTCACGTTAACATATATCCTAGCACAGAAAAGCCTAGATATTTCTTTGGTGGTAAAATCCATAGCCAAGATACAACCCAAGGCTTTATAGATCCCAAGGAGCTCTACGTTTTCCCAAAATTCTAGGTACAATGCAGACATCTTGACCTAAATAGGCAAGGCATTAGGAGAAAGGTATAGTTGAGCCATACTATGTTTCCATTTAAAGATCTGTAAAATGGTCTTGCCATAGAACCAAGTCTATCCAATAGGGGCTTTGAGTAAGTCACTTTCACATACAAACTGGAACATGAATGCCTTGAATCAAACAAGGAAGAAACCAAAAGATGCCATTTTATTTTAGCCCAAAGTCTAATAGAATATATATTGGGAATTATGCGTACAAATCTACACATAACAACAAATTATACCATTTTACATGCTTTGTACACCACTTCATTTAGATCCACTAGAATAGGGTCAATATTATCCTATGAGGGGTATAATATGGTAAATCCATCATTATTTTTATTTTTATTATTGTTGTAGTAATCTTTTAAAATTTAATATAATTGTAAGTTTTTTTGATAAAGGGGAAATGGTGGTTTTTTGGCTCGGCCCTTTACACAACAAGAAGAAAAAGAGGAACACCAACTAAGTAGTGAAAATAAATAACTAGGAATTACAAAACATTTTCTTTTGGGATGATTTTTTTCTTTTCATGTACCGTTTTCAAACCCTCTGAGACTTCCTCAATGGAAAGCATAAATTTAAGTTCGTTAATTAGCTGATAAGTATTGTCATTTAAAGGAAAAATATGGGGAACATTTTCCTTAGCCGATTAAATGAATTTTGGTTCAATCTTTTATTTGGCTAGATATTTGTATATAAGTTTTTTTGGTTTCCATCAACTTAAATTTCTCTAATTGGATTTTCAATAACTAATTCAACTCGATTCCTCCAATTCAACATTTGAGTTTAAATCTTCCTTATCATCTAAAACAAAATGATCTGCGGAAGAGAATTTTTCCACCAAGTGCCTCTTTCGTTTTTACACTTTATCATCAACCAATTATGATTTATATGTCTAAAAGTGAAACAATTTCTGCATTTGATTTAGGAAACCTTCATAATAAATAGGTTGGGTCCATGTTCTATTTTGATCATTAAGCTCAATGTTTATAGGTAGATTATTCGAGGTATCAAGCGCAACCATAATTTAGGCATAGGTTATATGGGTAAAATTCGTGGTGTTGGAGTGATGCAGAGCATCTTGTAAATAATCAATTTTCATTTTCTTAGGTGTAAGGAGATGTCCAGGATCCACTTGAGATATTCATGGCATCAACTAGTGCACTTGGAATCTTTAGGAAAGAATAAGGTGTTTCCTCCAATTGTAAAATGTAAATATTTGAAATTAGTCATAGGTTGTTATAGTGTTAGGTGGTAGTAAAAGATTCATAAATGGTGTGATAAAGGTTATAATTGATATGCATCATCTTTTATAGACTCCCTCATTGCCAAATCTCTAACTTAGTTTATTTTATCTAATCATAATCGAGTAGGGTTGAGTTTAAACCATATATAACTTAATTTGTTATATTTTTAAGGATGAATTATAGTGGAAGAGCATGTATAGGTGGCGGGAAGGGGACTAGTGGTGAAAAATCACAATAATAGAGCTGAAGAGGATCATGAAGGCGTGTATTGACTCTTGGTTTTTAATACCAAATCTTGTAAGTTGTAAAATGGTATATACTTGGATTATCATCGAATGTGCATCAAATTTTTATATCAAAATCCTTTCAAAACATTATTTTAATGTTTCGCATGTGGTGAATGGAGTGTACGGTGACAAACAGATCATGAAAGTGTCTTGAGGATATGCTTATGATGATAAAAATAGTCCAAGGACATAAATAATGAACTTAAGCTTAGAGGTAAGGGTTTGTTGAGTTGTTGATAGGAGAGATATGATTTAATATGATAAATGCATGAATTATCTGTTGTTGAATTTTAACCAATGAGTTCTAATATTGTAAAAGGTAAGAGGGAGAATGAAAACCACATAAGTGATATTGGAAAGTCTTTAACTGTAGCCATGTTTTCATAATTTACTAGCTCACTTTGTCTACCCCTAGTAAAGTTTCATTCTTCACTATAGTATATTTTCATGTCAAAATTTATATGATAAGAGGGGTTTATGAATCTATGGGAGAGTTTTGTATTATTAATAAATCTTACATTGTTCAAGAAATGGGAAAATAGGCAAGATGATCACTACACAAACCGTACCCTATTGTAAAGACTTTTAGTAGATAAAAGCTAGTATGTAATGACCCAAATGGGACCTTGAATCAAGTTTCAAGATGATGATATGTTATAATCATTGGTAATAAATTTGTATGTCATGTAATTAAATTTTTTTGAGTAATATTTCTTACTTTGTAGCTACACATAATTTTGAGGGCCTCGGAGGAGAGTAATTGCGAAAGAAGATATTAATGTACACTTTAAAGGAAAGTGAAGTCATATAAACTGTCTTAGGGGAACTTAGAAGGTTTTCAATGCATGACCAATGTAGCATATAATTATTTGAGATATAAAATTTAAGGTAGAATCTAATTGTGACATGGTACAAATTTGCAGAGTTAGTAAGTAGTTTGGGATATATATAATTTGGAATAGTCAAACTCTCTTGTTGAGTGAACTAGTTTGCTAATGTGAAGAAATATTAAAACATGTGTAAGTAGTTCATAAGGATTAATGATCTTAGATAATAATACTTAAGACATGTGCAAGTAGTTCATAAGGAGTAAGGACCTTAGAGAAGAAGACCCTAGTTCAAAACCTAAAATTTTTCATAATTGACAATGAAATTATACAAGTTGATGGGATTACATAGTAAACGAGGAAAAATAGTCTATATGTGAAGACATGAGAAGAATTTAAAAGCTAATGAAGAGTGGTAAAGGTGGAAATTAGATACTTCAACAATATTTAGGATCACAATATTAATGGTTTACTAGGAAAACTAAGAATTGTAAATGTGGGTCTATAAGGAAAGTGAAGTAGATAATAGTTTTAAACGATGTTCATCATTGAAGGTATATGTGAATAAGGTGATAAGAGAAGGTTTATAGATGGTTAATTGAGCATTTTTAAATCCCCGGGGAAGCATTACTAGGTCTTTAGAACTTTTAAAATATAGAAAGTGCATACTTCTTTGTTCTTGGATAGTTCAGACCTTATTAAAGCCAAACAATCTAGGAAGGAGAAATTTGTTAGGGAACTCAAAGCTAAAGGAAGTGGGTTATTAAAAAATTTAAATGATAATGTCAAGATGATATGATAAGTAAATAAGAATACCAATTCAACAAAGGATTAGATCAAGGTGTAAAGAGATTTTTGTGTAAAGCAAGACAAACCAATAACCTAATAAGGTAAAAGCATGGAGATTGGCTTGAATAAAGATAGAAGCATGAATGAATTCTACAAATATATTAAATTATTGTAAAATAAGGATTTTAAAGGTCTCTAAGGGTTTTAATATATCGTAAGGTAACCAAACTCGAGTTGGTTAACAAAATCCTAAACTAGGACTAATTGAGCTAGTTCTAAAGATGAGGAGTGAGTTGGGAACATTGTACATGGAGTTAGACATGAAAAATTGGCATGAAGTAAGAGATAAATGGGTTTATAGAAAACCCTTTATTTTTTCTTGAAGATTTGTAGATTCTTTCGAACACAACAGTTTGTTTGAAGTAGGGCTAATTACAAGGTCTAGTCAAAATGGTGGAATGAGAATAAACTTTTATTAGATAAAAAATTGTTGATGAAATTATTTAGTTAGCTAAATTAGCCAAATGGGTTTCTAAAAATATTACCAGTGAAGGATAAATCTAAATATTTTTTCAATTTCACTAAAATTTATGGTTTTGGAAGGTGATTTAATATAAATTGAATTAAATCTATATTTTACAAGATAACTACTTTAATGAATGATATTAAAATGATAATGTAAAGTAAATGGAAAAGAAACAAGAAAGACATAATACGAAACCCTTAGATATTTAGAGATATAAAATACATAGTTGATTTTTTGTGCAACCTAGAGATGATCTCGGATAGGTGAATGGTTGAAATAGAATGGAAACAATGTCATCAAGGCTCACTCTAGGTTCTTCACCTCATAAATGTGCAAGTCAAAAATGGTCATGAGAGGATAAGAGTGCCTATTACTATTGATTGATCAGGGTACTATTATCCAACTATATGCTTAGGTTGTATCTTTTTTTGTGCAAGAGGAGCTTCATTGTTGGTTTCCTATTATCACTCTTTTTTATCTCGCTAGATCATCAATTGTACCTATAACCTATAAAATAGATGTCTAGATGCACATGTCCACAAACCACATCAAATATAATAAAAACATTTAGAATCATGTGTACGGGAATAAGGGATAAAATATGTAGAATAATCCCTCACAGAATTGCAATAGTAGAAACTAATATGCATAAAATATTATAGATCTCAAAGAAAATTGCAAAATAAACTAACACAATACAAAGAGAAAGTATTTAATGTGGTTCACCCAATTTTGGCTATGTCCACTAAGAATCACTTGCTAAGATTTTATTACAAGCCACCACTCTCTCAATACAATACCCAGATCTGTTTGGAGCTATGCTCAAAAAACTATATAGAATTCACACCCAAATTCAAAACACATCTGCAATGTTACATCATATCTACCATATGCATAAAACCATATAAGTAGACAACTACTTAAGCAGTTTTACAAAACTGTGGGTATCAAAACCATGGGACAAAACTATCCCATAAACATATGGGTCAAAATCCCACCCATATGAGAAAAGCACGTTTCCCGGTATATCGGGCACAACTGTTGAAAGTGTACATTACTCTTAATATATAGTCTTGAACGCTTTCTCACATAAAAATAGGATCCACAACCTAACATCATAAATTTATGTGGGTAAGCGTGTGTAATGAAACCCTAGGTTTCCCTTGTCCAAGTTTAACAATGATAGTGGGGTAAATCTAGAATGTTCAAAGTATGAAAATGTGTGGTATTGAATAAAGGTAACATCCCCTCCTATGTTTTATATGTAAATTGATGCAGCCCTTGTCCTTTGTATGGATGTGTTAGATGGGTTCCTTAAAATTATCTCGTGACTTTAGATGTAATCTTAGGTGATGATAGATATTGCTTAGTGCTTGGCCCTTTCTTGTGGAGAAGTAACATAGTATATATATATATGATTACCTTGTTTGAATTTCATAATTGACAGATTGACCAAAAGTGTTAAAATTTGCCCAAGAAGTAAATTCGACCAAAAAAATTCAGGAAAGGATAGAGATGGTCAAGAGCCCCGTGAGGGACAGGAGTGTCTAGCACTATTTTTCTAGGCCATCAAAGTTAAATAAGTTAAGTTATGATAGGGATGTAAGATGTGTAAAAAAAAAAGAAGGAAAAGATATAGAAAAAAGCCAAAAAGAAATTTTCAACCTCTAGTTTTTTTAGTTATGAATCATGTATACGTTAGTATGCTTTAGGACCTAGAAATGTACCAAGTGCATAGATTATGTGTCTAAATTTGCTCCAAATTTATTGTTATCCAAAATTCACCCCTCAAGGTAATTTTGATAACATGCATTAAATTCTCAAGTCCCAGGCAAATAGATTGAGTCAGGGGAAAAAGTCATGTTTTTTGGGTCCCCTCAGAATTTTCTAACTCCCATGTCCAAGAAGGAGAGAGCAAGTTCCGAGAAAATGTAAAAAAATTGCAAAAAACAGGCTCGGGCCAGGAAAAATCACGAAAAATGGCTAAGTCCTAGTCCTCGCAACAGTCGGGACAGTTGGGACAAAAGGGCGCGAACCGGCCGAAAGGCCACCAGGCGGTCCGCGCAGCATTTGGGACATTTGGGACAAAAGGACGCGCGGGGCACGGAAATCTGAACTGGCCGAAAAATGGAAAAATTTGGCTAACTGTTGAAACAGCAACTGGGACATCCGGGCAAAAAGTACGCAAAGTACGTGAACCGGCCGAATCGGCCGAAATGAGAACTTTTGTCCGGAATAGTTGGGACAAAAGGGCGCGAACCGACCGAACCGGGCGAATCGGGAAAATTTGTCCCGAACGGTCCGAAAGCAAATGGGACATCTGGGCCGCGAGTACGCGAACCGGCCGGTTCGGCCGAAATGGGAAATTTCAGCACTGTGCCAAATGGGACAAAGGGATGTGAGGGACGCGAAAAGCTGAAATGGCCGAAGGCAGAGGAGAAAAGTCAACATTTGACCCATGGAACTTCAAACGGCCATAACTTTTGACTCCAAGCTCCGATTTTCACAAAATTGGACTTTCTGGAACGAGCACGATGTCCTCTATGCCAAAAAAACAAGATTTATTATTTTTAATGAGGGTATATATATATTTAAATGAAGGAAACGTGTTCGGATCTAGTTAGTTAATGCTCATTCCCGTCAAATGACAGAAAACGCCTGCCAGGCCCAAAAGAGCTGCCCGCACTCAGAAGGCCATAACTTTTGCATTTCTCAACGAAATCACACAAAATTGGTACCGTTGGAATCATGGTTCTGAGCCCGATGCACAGAAATCAATAAATTCCATATTTTATCAGAAATTGATTGATATTTTTAAGGAAACGTGGCCGGGTTCAGAACAGTGTTTTATTTGGTAGCTGGGAGTGCAATTAAGAGGCATGGTCATCATTCTTTCTCTGCTGCAGCACATGGGACAGTATGGGGAGCCTTTTGCAAGTAATGTATAACCATTTCACTCAATTTAATGCCTCTTACAGGTGGTTGAAGGACAGATTTTGGGATTTCCATTTTCCCTTCTCTTCTCCTTCTCATTTTTTCTATAAATTGGAGTGTTGGGCTCATTGTAAAGAAGAGAGTTTTGGGTAGCAAAGCTCGCCAAAATTGCTTTGTGAAGCCAGTGTGTTGCAGGCCCTTGTAGTGGACTCCTTGCATGGTGATCCAGGCCCTTATCTTGTAATAGACTGAACTGTGCATACCAGGAAGCAATAAAATACAAGTTTGTGGATGTATCTTCCCCTGCTGTGTTTTCTTGCATTCTTCTTGCCCCTTTGATCTTTCTATAAGAATATTGTGTCTATTTAGTATGTTCCTGCAGGGATTCATTATCATTATGTATGCTTGGAATATTATTGTGAATGCATTTTGCTAGATTATGGTGAATTGTCATCACCTCTTCTAGTGTGCACTTTGCCTCTATATTTCACACATTTGGAGATTACTCACACCCTCCTTTTACGGTCTATCACCGCTTTAGTGTAGGCTTTCATTTTATGCATTCTCTCTCCTTGGTCCCTTGGAAATTTAGATTAAAACAGTTAGTTTATCCTGCATTAGAGTAGATTGTGGCAGGTAGTTTAGGAGCAAGAACCAGCTTTCTCTGGAGGTCTATCTCAAGTAGAAAGTCCCACAACTTGGAGATAGTACCCATGTTATCCAATCACACCGTGAGTTCAAGTATACGCACTTGTATATGTACAGGGGTGCTGTGATTCGGTGATAACATTTATGTCATTGATTGATTAATCGATAGCACAAAGTAGATAGATGATGAATAACTTATAAGCATATAGATAAATGTTTTGTCGATAACGTGTTGAATGGAATAGTAAATCATGAAGTGATTACAATGTGAGGCATGGAGACTCGTAAAGGGAAGTAAACCTAGGGGTGAATTTTATGCGTAGTAGCATGCTATTGAATCTTTTTCTTGATAATTTGAGTTTCTTCTTATTATGTTTTAAAAATTACTTTGCAAACTAAGAGAGAAATTAGTCTAAGTTACATATGTGAAAAATCGAGTAATGTATGTATAAGTAAGTAAAAGTGTCTCCAGAAAAGAGTGCACCGATGTATAGGAGAGTATGAGATTGAAAATTTTCTGTTTTATTGTATTGTATATATTTGAATTTCGATGGTAATGTATTTTTGCAATATCATGCCAAGAATGTGTGTTTTGGGTGAGCTCACACCGAGAGCAAGTGATTTGGGTGATCTCATGCCAAGAGTAATTTTTTTGTGTAATATCATTCTAAGAGAAGAGTATTAGGGAGAGAGTTCTAGTTTTTCTCTCTATTCATGATGCTTACCAATAAGAACCATTGCAAATGGTATGTGCCATATTTGTAACTAGTTGATCTTATTATTCCTATTCCAACTTAATATAACTTATAGAATGCATTTTGTAACTTGAGGAAAGCTGCTTGCTAAAGGAGAACTATGATGTAAACTATTAGAGACTGTGTTGAACTAATAAATTTATTTATTTTTACCCAAATACACAAACACTCATAGGGGACATAAGCATGCATTTCTATCGTATAAGAATGTTTGTTAGTTTCTGCTCTCTATTTTGGACCCAAGTCTAATTCTAGGCTAATCAGAACTATGTTCCTATGTAATTTTTGTATTATACTTGTGTTGTACTAGAACTTTGAGCTATTGTAGCTGTGGTTTTTTCATCTCATAGATTATCCCCCGATTTGGGGTGCATGTGATGACTATAGGAGAATGCGGTCCAAAGGAGAGGACCATATATTTATATGATTATTTTAAGTGTACAACTACATGGGGTAGCGGATGTGCATGGTAGAAACCAAGGCACATGCGAATGAGATATGATAGTAACAAGTGTTATTGAAAATGAGATAACATTAAATATAAGAAATGTAACAAGAAACTAGGAATCTACAAGATGGACTAAAAATAAGAGGGTTTCAAATATTGGACATTACACATAATGTCACAAGAAAATTAGGGCGAAACGTCCAAACTCTTATAATTATCAAGAAATACATAGGGAATATCCCCCAAACAATACTAAACAATATATAACATATAATTTCATAGAACCATGATTGTATAGATCTTGTAAGGAAAATGCTACACATGAAGCACCCTATTGTATATTAGGAATATAGATAGTATGTCAAAGCATGTGTAAATCAGTTACATGTATAGTGATTGTGAATAGAAATAGTAAGTCTTGAAGTGATAGAACATATGATGTGTCTTGTATGATAGTAGAAAAACGTAGATGCCCCCAAAATCTTTATTGGGACTTTAAACTATATATTTCAAGCATCATGCATATTTTATTAATCTAAGAAAGGTCTTGCATTGAACTCAATATACCAAGTGAACACACATGTGTGTATAGAAAGAGATAATGACATACTAAGAATCCATATAACATAGGACATACAAACTAGCATGTATGTAGAATAAGATAGCAAGATTAAATGTAACCAATATATGTAAATGATGTTAGAGTGTGATCGTATTATATGCAAGGTGTGAAGATTATAGGAGAAGCATTTCCCATCAACGGATTTGCATGTGATGAGGTTAATTTAGGTATACCCCCTTAATAGTACAATATGAACCATAAAACAAAAGTGTGTCATCAGGAAATGAATGTATTTTGTGAGAGTATATTCAAGAAAATATGTATCATGAAATATTGAGTGTGAACTATAGATGTGACATTTATTTAAGAATTTTACACTCAACATTTGAGTATGTATTATGGAACTAGAGTACGTCATGGGAAACTAATGTATTGTGTGAGAGTAGATGTTAGAAAATATGTATCATGAAGCAGTTAGCATGCACTCGTGTACATGATGTGAGGCTCTTTTAAAAATTTAAGACTCGAAATTTGAGTATGAACCATGGGACTAGATTACGTCATTAGATAATGACATTACAATGTACCGAGAAGTGAGAATTCTTCAAATGATTAGACATGAAGCGTGGAGAATGAAATATAGTAGTATAAACTATGATATCTATGCAAAGTATGCAGTCCCTTATCCCTTGTATAGATGCCAGATGGATGCCTTGGAGTGTTTTAGGTTCCTATTGATTTCATGATTACATTATGGTAGTAATAGTTGGTGGTTTATCCTTGATTTTGAACACATAACTATGAATTTATATGGTTTTGTTGTTTAATTTTCATATTTGAAAACTTGAAGGCTAACCTATAAGTGAAAAAGACTCCCAAAATATAAAATCGACCCAAAAGGAGAATGTTAAGTAGAAATGGTTAAGGGGCGCCTAGATTGGACAAGAGTTCTTGGGAACCTTTGTCTTGGCTAGGTCTTGGTGTCTGAAGCTATGAAAGATAAATAAGGAAAATCTTAACTAGGTTGTAAGGCATGCAAGACCAAATAGAAATCAAAATATAAATAAGAGGCACCAAATACATTTGTTAATTTCTAGGGTTCTTGCTTAGGAATTATGTAAATGCTAACATGATTTTAAGACCTAGATATGTACCCAAGTGTGTGATTTCGTCTCTACATTTTCTTCCACTTTATTTTGTTAAGAGAATGCTCGATAACATATAGTAGATAAGACATGTGTACCTTATGATCCTATAGAGCATGCGGTGGATAGCTTGTTGAATGCACTTGTGAAGTGTGCAATGATGCAAAGCGAAGTGTGGAGAATAGGAAAGGAAAGTGACCCTAAAGGTCAAGTGTATACGTAAATTTATGCCTATTATTGTATCTTTTGGTTGCTACTTCTTGTAAGGATGGACCTATAAAATAATATCACCAAGTGTAGTCAAAGTCTTTTATATGATAAATCACATAAAAATGTGCATAAGTATGTCGAAGTATGTCGAGTGTGTAAAGGAATGTGTGCACCTAATGTAAAAGAGTGTAAAAGGATCGAAACATGTCTTGAAATGCTTTGAAGAGTGATTTTTGAGTGATCTCTTACCAATAGTAAAATTTTTGGGTGGTTTCATGCTAAGAGTAAGTTTTTTTATGAGATCACATGCCAAGTGTGTATTTTTTGCGCGATCTTATGCTAAATACGATTTTTTTAGAGATCTCATGCCAAAGAGAAAGTGTTGGGGAGAGATTTATATTGTTACTCTCCATCCATGAATTAGACTTATAAACACCAATGTAGATGGTACATCCCAACTTTTATTCATGTTGTCCATAATTAGTTCTAATTATAATAATTATGTTGATTGAAATTGATTGTAGGGGATTTCATGCATGTTGTTGCTTTGGAGGAATGCGTCTGTCTTTATAAAACTTATATGAAGGTTTTTACAAATTACGCTTTACTGACAAACTGATTGTGTGTGCCCCTAGGACATTAGTGCCTAGGGGAGGGAAACAATGGCTAGACACCATTTTCTAATGTTGGGAATTGGTGTTTGTGTTTTGTTTCCATCCCAAGTCTCATTTTTGGCCATTCTATGACTATCTTCCAGTGTTGATTATTTCTTGTGCTTAGCTAAATTATATCTACGAGATATTATATGGGGTATTTTTTTCACCCAATGTATAAAACCCTTGTTTGTGGTTTATGTGATGATTATAAGAGTATACATACCAAAAGGGAGGGCTTGATGCTGATAAAAACTAATAGTGCATGGTAGAATTGAAGGCACATGAAAAAAATGGCTAGTAACATGTATTAGGAGAAAGAGTAGCAAACATCTCATAGAAAAACCATGTACCATGTAAGTGTGCATATAATATAGTCCACGAAAAGTGGGTTAAAAAAATGGTACATCGCTCACAATTTCAAAATAAATTCATTTCTGAAGTGGCCAAAAGAATACAAACAACATACAAGACATATGGAATATCCCACAAATAATAACATATAATGGAAAATAATGTCAAGAAATATGTATTAGACAACCATGGGGGCATATATTTCTACAATACAAATGTTACACATGAATCACCCATTATCATGTTAGAAATATATATAGTATCAAAGCATGTTTGTATCAATGGAATAAGTAGTGTGCTAGTGAGAATAAGAAATAGTATATGATGAAATTATAACACTTGTAATGTATGAGAACTAGATGCCCCATAAGCCTTGGTGAGACTTCTGAGAGGTATAGTTCCAACCATCATTACACTATGTAAGAACCTATAATAAGTATGCATTCACAATAAAAACCAAGTGAACACGCATGTGTATATAGAAAATATATTGACATGTACTAAGTATCAAAATAACATAGTAAGAAAAGTTTATCATGTAAGTATAAGAAAGAAAGAGTAAGTGCAACCAAGATATGCGATATGCAATGTATGTATATGGAAGGAGCGGTGTGCTCCCAAAAGGATATGTATGAAATGAGGCTGATTTGAAAAAGACCCCTCAACAATAAAGATTGAACAATAAAAAAGATTGCGTTATGGGGAAATGGTTTGATAATGTGTGTTATAAATATAAATGATGAAAAATAGAGTATAAAATGTGAATATGGCGAGGTTCATTTCATATTTATACCTTCAAAGATCAAGTACAAACTATGGAACTAGAGTGCATCATAAGGTATTGACTATACATTATGTGTATCCAAATGTGTAAGATTAGTGAGAACGATGCATTGTGAAGCATGAAGCGTGATAGTAGGTATTAAAGACAACTTATATTTTACATTGAAGTGGAGTATAATAGAGAGGGACCTAGAATGGTAGTAGATTATGCGGGATTGATAATATTGTAGAATAATTGAGAGGAGGAGTTGGTGGAATGATTTTTAGAGGAGGTTTCTAAGTTGGAATTAGTAACATTGTAGATGACTTGGTAGGAGTAGATAATTATGTAGATAATTCGAATATTGTCCGACACTAGGTTAGATAGGAGGTGCTTAACTAAACAAAGGAGGAACATTAGTAATGATGGAATGATGCTCATTAGAGATGGAAGGGCTAGATTTAGGAGCACATTGGGATTTAGGAAATGATGATGTAGTTATATGTTGTGAAGCAAATGAGATAAAACCATGATGCATAATGTTCTTAATTATTTATTGTAAAGCATAATAATTTTTATTTTATTTCCATTGAGTCTATGATAATTGCAAAATGGGATACCTTGATATTTGGTACACCTTAAATGAGGTTAGAAATTAGTGGATGGAAAGTTGATCAACTGGAAAGTGAGAAGTTGAGGAATAATATCATGTTTCTTAGCATTGAGATCACACTTGAGAGGTGTCGATAATGGTAAGACTTGAGATTCACTAAAATGAGAACATGTAGAAGACATCCAAGTAGAATGAGAAGAATTCAACAGATGTTGGATATCAGCTATAAGAGATGTAATCATTGTTTCCAAACATGAATTTTCTCTTGAAATAAGCAATGTAAAGCTTGAATTGACTCTAAGATGGGTTTATTTGATGGAGGATTAGGAAAAATAGAGTCATCAGATAGATGACTGAAAATGACACCTACTTGTGAAGGTGACATAGTGTGAGGGAGATGCATAGTTTCTATTGTGAATTTGAAGCAATTTATTTAGGAGACTTGAGGAACATTTAGAGCCATGAAAGAGAAATCGATAAAATAGGGATCTCAATGACCAATTACTAGTGGGTTTCACCAAATGATTTAATTTTGTTTGAATTAAACATAATATCATAGAGTCACTATTGAACCAAATGATACATAAATGATGAAAAATATAAATGACACAAGTAAGATAAGACGTAATATTTGAAAGCCTAAGCAAAGAAGAAGGAGAGAGGACTTAGATTATTTACACTTGACCTGGGCCCGATGCAAAATGGGAAAATTACTAAACAAGCTAGGAAAAGTATCGTAAATGCTTAGTATAAATATTTAATATGTAGGAATAAGGCTAGAAGATGGTGTCCATGACAAGACCTGGGGACTCGGGTGCTAAAGACCACTTATGGACACCTATGATTTCTAAAATCATGAGGATATAGCTTTTACTATGTCACAATATTGTTGTTTTTCTTCAAATTGATCACCCAAGATTCACTCCTTGAATGTTGAAGGTACCAAGAATAAGCAAAAGATATGTTCACCTACAAAATCACACAAAATGCATCAATCCTAAAAGGAAATATGTAATATGGGGAGTGAGACTGACCTCAAAAGTCACCTTGGGAGTGAACTTATAACTAAGAATTGCACTACACATAAGACTCCATGTAGTTCTAGTCGGTGTGTGTAGAAATTATTCCCTAGGATGCACTTGTGTAAGCTACACTTAATAGTGAGATATAGATAATTGTGAAAGCAATGTAGTAGAATGTGAGTTATCTCTTAGAAGTGCACCCTTGTCGAAGGTTGGTTGATCTTATAATTTTTCTTCTCCTTCACTTCTCTACAGATACAATTTAGACACCTCACAAGATGTGGGTCTCCCTATTGTGAGGTAAATCATCAAGATTCCGAGGCCGATTCCTTCTTTGGATGTATTCTAAAACTAAAAATATGGGGGTTTAATGGTAAAAAGATAGCCAAAAATTTAATTATAATGAGATGATACACCAAATGTATTGAGGCCTTTAAGCGAGAAAAATACACAATATTGTGAGAAAAAAATTAATGAAGCACGATCCAATGGGTTTCATTGATTTTAACACAAATATTTTTCATTTGAGGGAATAATCACAACAACACAACAAATAATTACACACTAAAACTATGTAGAAACACTAATTTGCAGAAAAGTAAGCTTAATAACTCAAGGAATACAATTCAGAAGAGTTAATAAAATAATACACATCACTACAAATAATTGGAAAGTTAATAACTAGGTATCCTTCAAGGGAAAAATTTGCGAATGGCTTCACCTCTCAAAGTATAAAATTCCTCTCTAAAAAACTTTTGGTGTACAACCTCATTTTAATTTCAGTTTTAGCCTTCCTTTTACTCTTAAACCCCCACAACTTTGGTTTTATGATACATATAAATAAGTAATTAGCCTTGTAATCCTAGAGATTCTTCTCACAATACTGAGACCCATAGTTCATCAGGTGTCTCAATTGTATTTACTGAAGTGAAGGAGAAGCAAAGTTATAAGATCTGACAAGCTTCAACAAGGGTTCACTTCTGAGAGATAACAATTTTTGGAACGCCTGGTGGGACATCACGAAGTTATATTTTCATCATTCAAAGGTGTTAAAATTTAAGAAAAAAATCATTATCCACCATCGACCTTCACTTTGCTAAATAATATTTTTTTGCACACTTAGTGGGACCAAGACCGAAACATTTTTTGATGAATGTAGAAAATTGAAGATTCAACACAAAATTCATCTGACTACTCCGTAAAGTTGATTTCAGACTAATTCAACACTTTTCATCACCAAGGTGACATCAAGTTTTCAGTTTTAGCCTTTAGAGGTATTTTATAAAAAAAAAAAAATCTATTGTTTTGCTCTAATAAGCCTATTTTTATTTCCAAAAGACCTATTTTTCCATTTTTACATATTTTATGAGGTCATGCAATCATGACATCAATTTATTAGTTGAATTCTTCTATCCAAGATCTATATCCACCATATCCATAACCTGATTACCCATATTCTCCTTCAGATCAGTATTATGACCCTTATCAAAATGAATATCCCCATAACCCAAACCCTACACATCAATATGATTATCAGTATGAAAATGGTTATGTTGTTCAATATCAGGGTTATGTAGAAGATTATTTTCATTTAACACGGGAGGAAGAAATTGAAGGCATAATTAGGGAAATGGAGTATATCATGCAAGGATTGGAATAGTAGATGAAAAAATTGCAAGCTAAACAACATGGTCCTAGGAAGAAATGTCAATGCGAAGGCCCTACATCTAGGTGGCTTAGTCGACACAACTAATGCTTGAGGTAATGCATGAAACTATTAATCAAATGGTTGATTTTGCTTTATCTTTGCAAGCAATGGAGAATGATATGCATCAGGTTGAGGAACCCTATCAATGGGATGTTCCCACTTATCTTCCCCATCAAAATCCAAAGTGCCCATAGACCTTCCCTACTAGCCAATGCAACCCATTTCTAAGTCATCAAGTTTTTAGGTTGCTGCAATTTATGTCCCTTCTATTCCACAATCACATTTTGAGTAAAAATTTAAGTTTCCAAGTTTTCGTTCTACTATTGTTCTAAATACAAATCTTGTACACCGACGGTTTTCTCAAAAGTTGTAGGATCATCTTGAAATTCAGCCCACCCCTCTACCTTCATATGTAGTACCAATTCATGAAGGATAAAATTAGAATATAATCAAGGAGGGGCAACCAATTAAAGAGAAGATTAGGATGGAATTTTTTGCAGAATTTGAAGGGATTGTTGTCAAAGTTTCAGTTTGATTTCATTACAGAGATGGAGAAAGAACCCATGTAGGAGGTAGAATTTTATTTTGTAGAAGATCAAAACGGGTGGAAGATGATCAACAATCTACATATTTTAAGTGTAGTGTGCACAAAGGCACCATACTCACATCGATAATTGATTCATCACAACTTATAGTCTCATTTAAAGAGGTGGAAACAATTTCGAATGAAGAGGATTTTCAAGTCAAATTTGATAATGAATCAAGTATATTTTGTGCATGAGCAACATGTTTTAAAACCTGACATACCTTATACTAAATGATGAAGGGATAAAATCAGTCATGGTAGATGACAAACAATAGTTTCAAGAAGAAGCTCACCATTTAGAACATCCTGTTGGCCATGAAGAAGAAATAGATTGTTTTAGTTTTACAAGTTGCATGGTGGATCATGACAAGGGAACAAAGTTTGTCAATACTCATGGAAAATAAGTTAGGAAAGATTTTATATAATAGCTTGAAGAGCGAGGAGGTAGAAAAAATTGCAAAAGGAAAAAAATTCAAATCAATCCCAGAAAGTCCCCGAGGATGAAAAAGAGAAACATTTTCATGAAATAAAACACCCTTCATATCAACTTCCAAATTTGCTTAAAGACTTAAAGGAAATCAGTGAAACTGATTAGCATTCAGAACAACCTCACTACATGCTAAAAAATGGAGATAGTTTTACAGGCTACATGGTGGATCCAAATAATGAAGAAGAGTTTTACATTACAACTAAAAAATCAGTAGTGATAGTTGTGGTACCATTGCTTGAGGAAGCTAAAACGTGTTCGAATCAGCTTCAAAATATGCCCGGGGATGAATAGAAAATTAGTGAGATAGTGCATATCAAAGAAATAGATTAGATGATAATAGTAAGTTTATTTAGACTGAGGAAGCCATGTCCTATTCTCTACTTATCTTATTTAAAGCCAATTAAAGTTGTATGATATTTCATGCAAGTTTTGGACCACAAAGAAGAGTTTCATGTTCTCAAAAATCATCCCCAAAACCTCTCAAAATAGTTTAGTGACTAGATGGAGTTGTTTCTCAACTATTGGACTGATCTTGTGAACAAAATAAAGGTATGTGTTTCATTTCTAGTCTTATCATGTTAGCTTTTTTACCATCTGATTTAATGGCCTCGATTCTTTAGAAAGGGAAGCTATTTTTCACCGTCTATTTCAGTTTGATTTAGCCTAAATTTACAGCTAGTTAGATTAGGTTAGAGTAGGATTTCCTTTTCAATAAGTGAAGTTCATTTACACATGTTTTATTTTCAATTCAATAATTACATTTTATGCACATGAACTAGATTACCAAGTCATTTCCTTGTTTTAGTTATGTGTTTGAAAGGTCGGTTTTTAGGAAAAGGCAGATTTTTGTATTAGGCTTAGAATCCATGCCCTATGGACAAGTGCAAGGCACTAGTATTAAAGATAGCATGTGTCTTTACCCCACATGATTGTCAGATGGAAAGGATTAATGTGATGGACCTAGATAAGGGAAGGAAGGAAGATTTCTTAATGTTCGAGTTACAAAAGAAATTGAAAATTAATACAATATGCAACTATGTGTGTTGTTGTGGAATGCAACACCTCACATGTGTTGTAATTCACATTTGTCTTGAGAAAATAAATACAGGAACCCTAAAGGACTAGTGCATCACCTTGATGAAGGTGGGCATCACATAAGACGTGGGATCTTTAATCCCATAATAACAAACAAAGTTTCAATTTGCATGCGAAAAATACATTATTGAGTTATGCGTACATCAAATAATATTATTTATTCATTTATAAGTTTTATTTACTATGTATTGAGTTGTTTAGTTGATTATACAATCAATATTTATCATAAAGCTAAATGCAAAAATAAATAGACAACTCAATTACAAAAATTAATGTTATTTGATTGTAAAGAAATTCAGCATTTCCCACACAAACCATGGGATGTAACTTATGTTTACTTGAAATAAGAGGTACATATACATGAAACTTAAAAGTAAAATTTTAAAGTGAAGAACCCAACATTTCCCTTGGTTCTTGTTATCTTCATCTTCATGTTGTATCCATCTTTAGCTTGCAGCTCCATCTTCAACTACAACTCCATCTTTTGTTTTAGCTTTAGCTTCAAGCGATCGTGTACCTATGGAAAAAAAGAAATTTTTGTTAGTGCTCTCAGTTTTAACCTTCAATAATGTGCTTCCAACTTTAGCAAGATGAATCTCTTAAAATTAAGTATGCACAAGATACATAAAAAGGTTCATATGCAGTAATCATATCATACAAAATCACCGTTAGGTTAATTAATTATGCATTATATAATTAATGTTATTAATTAAATAATGTTGTTATTTGGTTTTATTAACCATATTTGTTTTATTTAAACATTATGGATGTTGTTATATTGTTTTAACAATATTATTGTTGTGCTTCCCCGGATGTAATATTGGAAGCTTATGTAATCTGGAATATGGTTGCACCTGTGCAACTTAGTTTCTTGTTTGTATTTAGTTGTACAATACCTATAAGTATTGCAGCTCACTCCTGTGTAAATGGTTGATTGAGTTTAATAAAGATAATTAGGCTTCTACCCTTATTACTCAATTTACATTTGGTACTAGAGCTAATTGAAGCTCCTGGAAAGGTTATAGAAGGTTACAGAGGAAGAAGAATTTGTGGAGAAGAAATATTCTTCGTCGGAGAGATAGTGTTGCCTCCAATAGCATCCCACATCTCCCTACAAACCCATAACCTCCTGTGTGAATTCCAGGTAAACGTAAAGCAATTTTTTTTTCCTTGGTGCCCTGCACCAGGAAAATTTGTTTCTGGGGCTTACAATTATTTAAAAAGTCATTTTCCCATCAAGGGTTTTGTATTTAAATTGTCTAGTTACAGATAATTTATCTATACTATAGTATATTCTTGTATTGTTGTTGCATTGAGCATTCGGGCCAACATTGGGTGAGTTGGTCATTGCTACTTTTGGAGGTTAGTTTAATTCATTCAAAGACAAAGCTATAATTATTTGCTTGGGAATTTTTATTATGGTGAGCCACGTAATCTACCCGAGTGAAACCATTACAAAGCATCAATTGAGGTCACACTATCCTTGTTTTTGAAGGTATCTTGTTATTGCATTGGCACATAAAGAGAATTGTATTGCATGTTCAAATCAGTTGAGCCCACCTTGGCTTCATCCCCACTCCACTCGGTCGTCCCCCAGCACAAGACTTGTAGCAAATCTGTTACCCTTGCATGCATACACAACTAAGATCAGTGAATTTCAATAACTATGAGTATAGGAAACATCATACATGACGTTTTTGATGAAGATTGAATTGTTGTAGAGTTGTTGTCCCTATGCAACCCTGTAACCAAAAATGAAGCACAAGAAACAACTAAAGCGATCAAGCAAACAATAAATGGTGAAACCAAAAGAAATTTGTGAAGAATAAATAAAAAAATATGGCGTTCAATCCAATACAAGGCTGTTCTATACAGAGGGAAGGAAATAAAAAATAGAAGGTTCAGATCTATTTTCCACGCAAAAAGAAACCTTAAATCACCTTCTACTCATTTTTAGACATGTGGAAACTCTGCCAGGGTCACATTTTACAAAGGTGAGTCAACTTTGGCCTTATTTAAATACCATTTTGTTCATTTTACATCACAAGTGCACAAGTGGCCAAGGCGGTTAGAGAGAAAGCTTTAGAAGTAGGAGGTTTGGGGTTCAAACCCCACCCCCAACACAAGATTTTGTTTTTTTGAAATTTGGCGGAAAATTTGGAGAAACCGCCAAATTTGGAGGAATATTTAGTAAAAAACCACTGCTAAACCATTTAGTTATAACTAAACAGGTCACTAAATATTTAGTGAGAAAATCCCTAATTTAGGGTAATTTTTTTTCTCCATTAAGCCTAGTTTTTATTTTGAGAAACATTTGCCAAAGGAAGACCATCCAAAAACTTCATATTAGGCCTCTCTTTTACGGTTTCCAGCATTTTGGGTCATATTGAGTTCCAGAGGCCACCAAGGCCTGCAGAACAATTTTTTCTCCTGCCATTCAATTTTTTATAAATTTTTTAATGTAATTGCATGTTGCATTATATTGTACTAATTTGTAGGTTTCATAGTCAACTACAAATATTGTAACTACTCAGAAACTGGAAGAAAACTTGTAATAAAAAATAGTATAAAATTGGTTGTACAACACTCACACAATCCTATATCTCATTCGTAGCGATCGGTATATACGATGCCTCTGGGAAGTGCTTATAGGTAAATCCATCATGAATACTACTACAATTAACTCCTAATATAGCTGTAACAACGTCATCTTGGCATCGACCCTTTAAATCAACCGGGAGTAATAAGATCACAATGTACACAAAATGAGCCATCCCATGCATCGTGAACGATTGCATGACATAAATCCGGAGTGAGAAATTATCCAAGTATATAACAAAGTTACATGTGTGTATGAGGATATTTCATTAAGACGGTGTTAATAATCACATAGAACCCTTTCAGTACTGTCTTGGTACCATGTATTGAATTTTTTCACATATTTTAATGCCTCTTTAACATACCACCGGGTATATCGAAAGGGCATGCTTCTACCACGCATCGGCGTGTATATAAGAAGGGTGTGTATACACAAAGGTTCAAGATATATCGGAATGATGATATATATATTGGGAGACCTAATACGGAGTGATAAGAGTCAAACCTTGTCGGTGATCTCTACAAAATGGGCACCAATGCCCCTAAATTTTTCCTTCCGATTCACAACTACTCAGAGGAAAAACTATGCTGCATGGAAGACAAAAATCAAGACATATCTTGAGTTTGAAGACATCTCACCTATTGTGAATGGTACTCTAACCAAATCAACTACTGATACAAAAAGTAGAGGTAGTTTGATAGAGTAGATTAGAAATCCAAACTCATCATCTTGTTTGGAGTTTACAATGATGTGCAACCCCAAATTCGAGATGCCACAATAGCCAAAGAAGTGTGGGATAAGTTGAGCACAATATACAAGGCCAAGAACAAGAATGTTATACTAAATTTGTAGAGTCAATTACACACATTGAAGTTCAAGCAGAATGAGAAAATTGAATCTTTCTTAAGAAAATTTGTAGAGTTGAGGGCTTCATTTCTAGCCCTGGGAGAATTTGTCTCGGATGATTCTCTCATTCCCATTATTCTTATATAACTCCTCTCTTCTTACCACATTTTTGTTACAACAAGAACGTGTCGATACTAACCGTTAGTTTTGAAAAATTTATAAACTTCTGGAACAAGAGGAATCGATAGATAATAAGGATGATGAAGAGGAGCATGCACTTTCTTCAGATAAAAATTCTAAGGAAAGGTAAAGGAAAAATAATTCCTATCAAAATTCCCAAAATAAAAATTAGTATCAAGGGGACAGACAATGTAAGAAGCAATGTCCAATCTACAAAAGAGGAAATGACCTAAAATATTGTTGGTATAATACCTACAAGAAAGGTTCTTCTAGCAACTCTTGACCTCAACAAAAAAATATTACAAAGGACAATCTAACAAAAATCACGGTTAGAAAAAGGGGAATTGGAAAAGAAGATCCCATCAAGAAGGTAATATTGTTAAGCAACAAGAATAGTCGGACAATGAAGACAACTTGTATACCGCTCAATCAAGGGAACCATCCACGTCATCTAGTGATTTCTGGTATGTTGATACGAGAGACATTCAACACATAAATAGCCACAGAGACTAGTTTACCTCAATGAGTGACACACATTTGAAAAACCATGTTTCATTGGGTGATGATTCTTCATATTCAGTTTAGGGGATTGGGAACATTTCTCTACCTCTTGGTTCACGCAATCTGCAGACTATCGATGTCTTATATGTCCCGGGTTGACAAAGAATCTACTTTCAATCTGTTAAATCCTTGATCAAAACCTAAAAATAAACTTTGATATTCACTTTGGAAAGAAAACATGTTTGATTCGAGACAAATCACGAGGCTCGAAAATAGTTGCAAAAGCTTGCAATGTGGGACACATATTTAAACTTGATTTTTTTCATAGAGATGATCAAGAACTTATGCATAAGAACTCTACCTTAGCATAGTTGTGGCATCAATGACTTGGTCATGTTAGTTTTAAATATCTTGAGACACTTCACCAAAGCATAATATGGTACATGGGCTACCATCTCTTTCGAAGGATACATATAAGTGTCCTCACCGCCTCAAAAAAAACAACACATAGCTTCATTTAAGAAGAGTACATTTCAATCTCATAGAAAACTTGACCTGGTTTATACCAGTATTTGCTGTCCAATGTAACCAAGTCATTTTGGGTTCCAATATTTCATGCTTTTTGTTGACGACTATTCAAGGAAAATGTGGATTTTTTGTCTTCGCAAGTCAAGTAAAGATTTTGAAACTTTCAAGAAGTTCAAAGTAGTAGTTGAGAATTAAATTGGTCGTCACATCAGAACTCTTCACTCGGATCGGGGCGGATTCACCAATAATGAGTTTAAAGACTACCTACAAACTCATGGGATTCGTCGACAAATGCATCCTCCACACACACTGCAATGAATCATTTTGTTGAGAGAAGAAATCATACTATCATGGAAATGGTGTGATGTAGGATCAATGATTCTGGACTTATAGAGAAATTTTAGGAAGAAGCGGTAAAAACAATAGTGTATTTGTTGAACAAAGTGCCCATAGTTGCTCTTGAAGGAGTAACACCACAAGAAGCATGGTCAAAGTAGAAACCATCTATTACACACCTTAGAGTATTTGGGTGCAAAGTAAGCATGCACATACCTAAGAAGAATAGAAATAAATTGGACATGAAGTCACAGAAACTTATCTTCATTGGGTACAGTGAAGAGACTCTTGGGTACAGATTGATGGATCCTAAGACTAGAAAATTCTACACCAACAGAGATGATGATTTTTTTGAGAATATGGAAGAAAATTCTCCTCCTCTAGACTCACTAGATGTAGATTTTTAACTAGTTGTAAGAATTGAAGTTGATGTTCCCTTAGATGATGAAAGTGAGGATGGGGATGATGGTGTTGATCGAGATAGAACCATGACCCACCGGAACAGTTCAGCGTATACCCAAGTGGTGTAATATCACATTACAAGATCCAAGAATGGATGCTCCACAAGATATATCCACCCATGGACCATGAAATCATTGTAAAGAAAAAGAAGAAGTTAACTTTGTTTTAATGAGTAGAGTAATTGAAATTGATGAGCCCTCTATAGTCCAGAAGCCCTACAATCAAAAGTTTAGCAAGATGCCATGGATTTTGAATATCAATCGGTGATGAAAAATAAAACTTGGCAACTTTTTGATCTTCCACCAGGGAAGAAACCCATTGGATACAGATGGATATTCAAAATGAAGTATAAAGCAGATGGGACATTGGACAAGTATTAAGCAAGACTAGTAACAAAGGGGTATGCATAAAAGGAAGGCATTGACTATGAGGAGACATTTTCTCCCATAGCTAAGATCAAAAAGATTAGGATGATATTTTCTTTAGCTACATAGTTTGGATGGAAATTGATCGAGATGGATGTAAAAAGTTCATGAATGGAGATTTACAAGAAGAAGTCTATATGACTCAACCTAAGGGATATGTTGTACTTGGTCAAGAAGAAAAGGTATGCAGACTCAGAAAATATTTGTATGGCCTCAAACAGGCACCCCAAACATGGTACATAAAGATTGATGATAATATCGTACAACATGGATTTGTTAGAAATCCATATGATCCCAATCTTTACCTCAAAAATCAAGGGGGGAGATTTTGATTTTCATTGTCTATGTTGACAATCTAGTCATCACTTGTGATTCGGTGAGGATGATCGATGCAATGAACAAAGATCTTTATCAATCATTTGACATGACAGCTCTTGGGATGATACATTATTCTCTTGGATTGGAAGTATGGAAGAAAGAGAATCAATTTTATTTTTATCGACGAAATATACCAAGACAACGCTCGAGAAATTCAGGATGATGGATTATACACTAATTTCTAAACCGATAGAGAATAGATTGAAGTTATCTTGTTCAGATCCATATCCAAAGGTAAGTGCCACTCTCTATCAACAGTTGATTGGGAGTCTCATTGACCTAACCTATACTAGACTAGATATCATATTTATAGAGATCTATCTATCTAGGTTCATGTAGGAACCCAAATTTTGTCATTGGAGAGCAACAAGGTGCATCTTAAGATATCTCAAAGGATCAGTGGATCTTGGTCTAGAATACAAGAAGAACGACAATTTCTTCTTGATTTGGATATTCAAATTTGGATCATGCAGAAATATTGATGATAGAAAATCAACTTCTAGATTTTTATTCTTTATGGGATCTAGACCAATATCATGGGGAAGCAAGAAACAACACTTTGTTTCTCTATCTTCCACAAAAGCTATGTATCATTCTATAGGAGAAGCTTTCTGTGAAGTGATTTGGCTACATCACATACTAAAAGGACTTAGAATACCACAGGAAAAATTGACCACAATGTATGTCGACAATGAAGGTGTTCTCAAACTTGTTTGCAATCCAATGTTTCATGAGAGAACAAAGCACATTGAGGTTCAAGTTCATTTCATAGGAGAGATGTGTTTAAGGACAACATCCAGCTTCAATTTTGTCCAACAACTAAACAACGAGAAGATATCTTCATGAAGTCACTTGGACGTGACAATTTCGAGTTGTTTAGTGAATTCCTCTCCTCATCCCTTGACAAGAATGCACAATTAAGGGGGAATGTTAGGTAAATTAATTATGCATTATATAATTAATGATTTAATTAGTGTTATTAATTAAATAATGTTGTTATTTGGTTTTATTAACCATATTTGTTTTATTTAAACATTATGGATGTTTTTATATTGTTTTAACAATATTATTTTTGTGCTTTCCGGATGTAATATTGGAATATTATGTAATCTAGAATACGGTTGCACTGTGTAGCTTAGTTTCTTGTTTTTATTCAATTGTATAATACCTATAAGTATTGAAGCTCACTCGTATGTAAATGTTTGATTGAGTTTAGTAAACATAATCATGGTTCTCGCTTTTGTTTCTCAATATACAATCACATGGGATATTCTTAGAATTTGGACAGAAAAGAAGAAGAGAAAAATCACTATAGTATACAAGAGAGGCTTTAAGCCTTTATTTTTATAACTTTTTATGAAGTATATAGGTACAGAAATTAAATATTTTTGAATGAACATTGCAGAAATAAAATAATTCATTTCATTAATGCATGTTTCATTGAAAGATACAACAACTCAAAAAAATCATGTACTTTGCAACAATAAAAATAGTGAAAAGGCATACATCCTGTACAAAGTAATAGTAAAAATTTAGATGGCACAAGGGTGTAAGAGAGGATCCATATTAAATAAATAGGGTTGTCAGTATGAAATTACAGTCAACATGATGAATCATTCATGAATGAAGAACACATGACTTCAGGAATGCAACTCACACTCAATAAGGAGATAAAGTTCATGTTACATTCTACATGAAGCTCAAATAAAATGACTTTAGAATTGAATTTTCACTTAATAACTATCAACAAAAGAAAATCATAAGTCTCTAAGAATGTTATCACATCAAAATGTAGTATTTAAGCCACTTCATTGAGATGTTTCTACATCACAAGATTAATCATGCTTTCCAAGAAAACAAATACTCAAATTAGGACAAGATCCCAAAGAATATCAAACTCAGGTCTACCTAGAAACAAAATTCAAGTGCAAAGAATATAAAATAGTATACAAGAAGAACCAGGTGGAACATTAAATGATAAAAATTCACAAAGTGTTTCGAGAAAACAAGTCCATGTTAAACAAGGATATCAGAAATTAAAGATCAATCATTATGGGTCATTTAAGTGACAACCAGAGCTTGATATATTTACAATAATTAGGAATGCAAATCTAGATTCAATAAACAAGTATCCCAATCTCAAGCAAGTTATTTAGACATAAACCATAGGGCCATTAGGTTTCAAAATTGAAGGCACAATCAAAAGAACAAATTCAAAATCCTTTGTACAAGGTCAACATTTGAGTATCAACTTCATCATTTTCAAATAGGAAAGATCAAAAACAAAGAACAAATATTTAGGAAATTTATTTAAAAGGGAAATTAAGCTACATTCATCCGATTATTTCATCTCAAATTGAAACAGAAGCTACAAATAGATAATGAATTTGAGCCATCACTTACGTAAAATTATCAAGAATCAAAGTTACAATATCACCCTCAAACTTTCTAATTAGAGTGAACAAAGAAAATGGTTAGGATATCTTTTCAATTATAATATGATAATAATTTTGAACAAGTTAAGTACAAGTTATAATGACATCCAAAAGGAAACCGAACTTCAACAAGTAATAATAATGCCAAATTACAGTCAAAGGTGAATGCACAAGTTGTAAATCTTCAAAAGATAATCATGGCTATAGTGGTCAAATTTAGTGGTGCAAGGTTTTAATCTCATTCTTATGAATGCCCACAATAGAAAATTTCCAGATCTATGTGCTTTTAATAAAAATAAAAAAACTTAGATCTAGGTTATCATTTTTTAAGCTGCAGTAAAAATTAAATGCACTTACAAGAAAAGAAAATGACTCGCATTCATCTGCCATGAAATAACTTAAGTTTTGTGAAGAACTAAGAGAAATAAAACAATAAAAATCACTATTTGAAGTCAAATCAAAGAAACCATTACAAGGATTGAATACAGAGCTAAACAAGGAACACCCATAACCACTTTCAAGCTCGAAAGTGAAATTCATGCATCAAAAACACAAAGTTTCAGAGTATCAATGTTTTAAAGAAAGTAAAAGCTAAAGAGAATAAGTCACAAAGTTTACCTAGAACAAATATCTCACACACCCCTTTTGACACTAAAAACTTAATGCACATAATTGAAGAATAAAATACCAAAGTAAGGAAGCATAGAAAATACAAGAACCAGAGCCCGAGATTCTTATTCATGGAAGACGCCTCACAAAGATCAAAGAAAAACTCAAGTAGCCTTAAATGATAGAGAGATAAAAAAATGCACACACAGAAAGCACATTGAAGGCCAAAAAGAGCTCAAAGACAACATTCATGGTGGACTCAATATTTTTTTCCAAGGCTTTTCCAGCCCAAACATTCTCGTAGAGTGATCCACATATTAGATTTCAAAGTTATTTGATGCATTTTATTGACCTGAGTCAAGCATAACTCAACCGAAGTTAAAACATACACACATGTCGACGAAATAAAGAAATCCTAACGTTATTAGTGTTGAAAATACCACTGACATAATCATCATGGGGTGATTCATCATGGAGAAGGGGAACATTTTCTTATTGAAATGATTAATCCTTGAGCATAGTATATACTATGTGTTAAAAATTTAATCTATGCATCTAATGATTATGGTCTAAGGCTTCTCCACATAGTCCAAGCATGTTCCAAAATCTACGTGAAGATTATAATATTCAATTTTATTATCATCACTTTTTGCAAAGGGAGAGATATTTACTTTTGCATATACAGAAATGTCACTTCTAGAAGAAGACAAAGATTGATTATTTTAATAAAAAAGTAGAATAAAAAGTGGAAATTGAAGAGAAGGAAATATGTGTCACATCACCAGCTACAACTCCAAGGAGAAATTATTATTCACTCAAATAAAGGTAACTTGCACAGGAAGCAAGGATTAAAATAAAAATTAAATTATTCCCTTGTATTACCTTAGCCTTCCCAAAATACACCTTACATAGCATGAAAATTTGAAGGAGTCAATTACAATTTGGTGAAAGAGTACTTTAGGAAAAAAAGGCTATTTTAGCCTCATGTAACAACATTTCTATTTTATCCCTTTATTTTTTCATGATAAATACTAATAATAGCATGCAAGTGTAGTTAGACTTTAGTCTACTTTTAGGGGGTGGGGTAAATAATTTTACTATATATTGTGCGCATTGGAAAATCCCAAAAGGGGGTTTTTATAGCTTAAGCCATTGTGTCGGGATTGCCTTTATGAGAATCAATTTTTTCCTTTTCAAGTTTTTAAAGTAGTGTGTATGTATGTATTTTATTCTTGTTAATATTATTCCCTGAATTTTATTAATCTTGCTTAGACTATTTTACCTTGCTACAAATTGGTGTTTTGTGTTAGTTTTTTGTGCAATGATCTACATTTTTGTGAGAACTCACTCAACAAGAAAGTGTTTTCCTAGAAATTAGGTGAAACCCATTGATTTTTGATTGTGTAACTTATTCATGAATTATTAGGTGTGTATCTATGAACATGTTCCCAATACTTTTGGTGTATCACCTCTTTTACTTTTCAGTTATAGCCATCTTTTACCATTAAACCCTAGATTTTTAGTTTAGGTTACATCCAAAGAACAAACCGACCTTGTAATCCTAGAGATTCATCTAACCATAGGGATACCCATAGCTATTAAGGTGTCTCAATTGTATCTCCAAAAGTGAGGGAGAGAAAAATTTAAAACACATGTTATCTCTCAACACAGGGTGCACTTTTGAGAGATAACAATGTGTGGATGGAATATAGTTAGTTTCCCCTTCCTCCACTTTTTATGTAGTCCCTTTCCCCTTGAACAGATGCTAAATGGATGACTTGGAGTGCTTCAAGTATCTTTTGAATTCAAGCTTAGGTGATGGTAGTAATGTTTAGTTCTTGGTCCTTGATTTTGAACACATAATCGTATATTTACACATTTCCCTTGTTTGAATTTTGTAATTGATAACTAGAATACTGACCCATAAGTGAAATAAATGCCTTAAATATAAAAGAGACCCTAAAATAATGAGTAAAGTAGAATTTTTTTCGGGATAATTAGAGGGGATAGGAGTACCTTGGATATTTTGTCCTTTCTTGGTGCTAGTTTTTGAAGCCATAAAATATAAATAAGTAAAATTATGACTAGGCTATAGTGTGGGCAAGACCAAATGAAAACAAAGATACATAAAGAGATGCCAAATATAGTTGTCAATTACTAGTTTTATTGCTTAGGAATCATGTAAATGATAACATGCTTTTAGGACCTAGAAATGTACCCAAGTGTGTAATTTTGTGTATACACATTATTAAGATAAACCATTTACAAATTCAATGCTTTATTAAGAAGGAAAAAGTTATACTACACTGAAGAAAGATCTATATAGTTGGATACGAGTGAAGTTTCATGTCACATTTTTAATAATGAATAACTTCCACATTTAAAATAACCATTAGATTTAGTCTATAGAAAGAAATATAGTACATATTTTAACATATAATTGTTTATCTATTTTTTTAAGCTATCACTTTATCGATGTATCACACAATTTGTTGTATTAATAACTATATTATGCATTTGATGGTTATTTTGGATTAATTTAAGTTGAATATTCTATTGTAACATTCTTACACCTAATACTAAGTAAGGAAATGAATCTATAGCCCACACTTATTATTATATTTAGGGTGTAAAAATTTCATTCAAGAGTCTTAGATCTATATTTATACTTTGAGATATTCTCCCCTAACTTCCTATTTCCCTATTTTTCCATTCCCATAACTAAAAAAATATCGATTTGACTTATAGTGATCCTCTAACTTCCTTCTTATATATTTATAAACTAAAATATTAACTATATCCTTATTATTCAATGTGAACTTTATACTAGTGATCATTGTTAAAAAGTTATCCCAATTGTCTCAAAAAAATAAGAGAGGTGAAACAAACATATATAAATATTCCATCCTCACATATATGGAAAATAATTTATTTACGAAAAATTTAAAATTTTAAGGTGATTTATAACTTATCCATCTTTAGTCATCTTTAATTAATAGAAACTATTCCTTAAAATACTTATTTACTAGTGGCTTTCCTTAGTAAAACACTATCAATTTATCCACAAACCCTTTATAGAATTGTTACTAGATACATTCAACTATATTGTATGAAAAACATAACCGATAGAGTTCTTGGTGTTCTTATCAACCTTTTCGCACTCTTCCTATCTCAACCATGGAGGTTTTATTTGTATCACAATGATTCATTGATGTTTTTCTAGAAAGATATCCTTTATCTTGAGATTCAACAAATCAAATTGTTCGAGACACATTGAATATGAACATCTCAATAATTTTTATTTCTTACACATTCAGGTTTCTATAAAATAAATTGTAACACTCATAAGATTTTAAGTAAAAAAACCAAAACCCAAAATTAGCCCAACCTTATCTTTTATCTGATTTTTTTATTGATTTAAAAATTAGTATGCATTATTCTTGATAAAGAAACAGATTGAAGAAGAGATGTAACTAACCAAAAAATTTCTTATTACATTAACAAAGACCATATTAGGTATATAATATCAAGAATTGAAGTCTGTATTTATGAAACATACATACACATACTTGTATCTTCAATAGGAATCATTTTGAGATTAATCCAGATTATCTTCTCCTATAATGATCTCAACCAATCCTAGGATGTTCTTCTTCTTAATTAAAAAATATATACTCTTCCAATGAACCTTTCTCATATACAACATACACTTATATAACCATGCACCTTCTTACAAAGTGTTTTCTTGGACCACAAGTCAAGCTAAGGAGGAATCCTAAGAGTAATTGTTAATTTTGACATGTTTCTTTACCGAAAGTCAAGCTAACAATGAATACTAAAATTAATTCCTAATTATGAGATGTTTATTTTACCATAAAATTCCACACTAACCAATGAACAATTTCCATTTCCACCACCAATAATTAAGAGGTTTACACATGGAAATATATAACATATTACATCATTCATCGGTGTTACCAAAGGTTCTTATAGTAAAGAATCAAAACTTGCAACATGTTGTAGTCTAGAATATAAGTGGGTATATCATTATATGTTGTAATTACGTACTAAAATATATGTAAATATTTCAAGAAAAGAGAATCATATAACAAAATTACCATAATGTAGTTCTATAATCTAATAGTGTTATATTAAAACATAGGAGGGAAAAGGAATTATATTGAAATTATTTTTATTAGGATCCAAGATCAACCTTATTTATAATTAGATTACAAAACTTTATGCAAAATATGGTGACTTTTAATTCGATAACACTTTCATCTCCTCATATCTTTAGAGGATTTTCATATTGTTTATGTATGTGTAGAGAAGGTATAAATTATGTCATTTTTTCTAATATTACTAAATAGATACAAAAAAATTGTAGAATTATGAATTACTTCCATGTCGTCTTACAATCACATTTTATTGTTGAACACTTTCCCTAAGTTATTAGTTGTCTCATCTCGAGATAAAATTTACATGTGTCTTGTGCGAGAATGGTAATCGCATTATACTTTATATTAATCTATTCATAGTCAACAAAAAGGACATTGTTTATTATTTTTCATTCTTATCACACTACTTAACCACCATTTGAGTTTTTATTCAAGAAAATGTTTGACAAAACTGCCCTTTTGTGTTTTCAATGAATGGTAACTTTCATATGCTACCCTTATTGTTTTTTTAGATTACACAATCTCATTTATAGATATACAAAAATTTACACACGTAATATATTTACATTTAAGTACATTACATGAAATTATGATATTATTTTTCTACTGGCACTTCTCAATATTCTTTGACTACTCCATCTATTGAGTTTGACTAAAAGCATAGTGAATGGTTGTGGTGCCATTATCAGTATGACCTTTTCTCTTTGAACAAGTATATGTGGCTCAATAAATATTTGTGTGTTCTTCATTGTCTTAAAAGTTGAAATAATTTCCTCTATGTATTCCTTTTATGTATTCAAATTTTAAAAATATTCATTTATTCTTTTGTAGTACATTTGTAATTATTTCAATATCATCATAACTTCATATAGTTTGTCATCCTTTTCCTACTAGGTAGCTTGTTCATGAACTAAAATAGCAGTTCAGTATATCTTGAATGAGTGCCTCCATTTGGTCTCTAATTTTTGTGCTTGGACCCTATGAAATTTTTCCTTGTCACATTTTATTACAATCCTCACAATTGTTCACTAACATTATTCCTAGATTTTAGTGATGAGTGAAAAGTTGTTTTACATTTTTGATCCTTTGCCTCTTTCATAATTTGTAGATGTAATTTTTATCCCATTTCAATATCATTCTTTTTTCCTTTCATAGAATATTTCAACTATGTGTTCCAATCCAAGACTTCAAATGTTAGCTACTTCACCTGATCTTCGACTTATGTAAGCATTATGACATACTACTTAAGTATCATTATGGCATCTGTAGTCACAAAATAATGCACTTTAGACAATATTTGGCGTGGTCTCATACTACTATTTATAAGGTTCTTGAGTGAATAAATTACTAATTAATCCCATGTTTTTGGCCATCCTATTTTACTTTCATTTAGCCATTCCCACACATTTTTAGATATATGCCTAGTCCATTTCGACATGTTTCAATCATTTTAGCCTAAACTAGGGCTGAAAAGCCTATATTGGGGTGCCCTAAGGCATCTTGGTCCTACCTCGGTGATCCCAATCCTATTTCTACTTTCCGCCACTTTTGGGCCCTTTCTAACCATTTTTCATCCTTATCTTCTTCCTATTCGGCCATGTAAGGGTTAATTATGAAATTATATCAAGAGAACCCTATAAATATAAAGTTATGAGAACATACCGAGGGTCCTAGATTCATCTACTACTATCACCCCATCTATAGTTTCTTCCATTGCATTACTTTTATCAATATAGTTCCATGCATCAAGGCTAAAAAATCTACATCAACACACTCTTTATACGGGAGGGATTTTATTCTATTATATGAACACATGCTATTACATTTTATAAATTTAGTTATTTCACACTATTTTCACATAGTGCGAGTGACACAAGAGTACCTAGGGCATGACATATACACACACACACTAGAACTACATTTGGGTTCGAAATGTAGTACAACACTCAGATTAGTAGGCTCCTTTTTGTGGTAGTTAGGGTCATCTGAACCATTCAATATGACCCATTCATTTCTAGTTTTTTTGGCTCCTTTTGTCTCTTACAGGTAATCCTTACATTTTTCAAAGCATATTCAAAGCATAATTCAACAAATCCTGTATGACAAACAAAAAGTTAATATGTCATCTTCAAACCTTGAATGAATCAAATTCAGAGATTTTTAATAGACCAAGGAACTTGTTCTTCCGTAACATGGTGCCCCAAGACCCTCCTAAATGCTCTAATCTACTCAAATCATCCATATCCACACTTTTTAGTACCTTTGTGCAACCATTCCTCCTAGAATTTCCTTTCAGACCTGTGACACCTTGTGATAGTCATCTACAATCATCTAAGTTCTTTCCTTAATTTATTCTTACATATTAGGGTTTTATTCCTATTAGTTTTATTTATTTAGACAATTTCGGGTATGTGCAACAACTTAGTGGACAATTAAGTGGACATAAAAACCCAAAATTTAGTTCAAAGTGATCGCGGTTTGTAAACCACACTCCCGAAATTGTTTTTTATAGGTTTGGTGATTTTCAAACCTAAAACCGATTGAGGTTTGAAACCGTGATCACGTTTTAAACCAGATCACGGTCCTCTCGAGAAAAAAATAGACTGAGACTCCTCATTTTCCC
The DNA here is from genome assembly GCA_018340775.1 of Taxus wallichiana var. yunnanensis. Classification (NCBI taxonomy): domain Eukaryota; kingdom Viridiplantae; phylum Streptophyta; class Pinopsida; order Cupressales; family Taxaceae; genus Taxus; species Taxus wallichiana. The sequence continues at coordinate 435,528,423 of CM031243.1, forward strand.
CCAATTTTCTTTTCAAATTGTGATTTCTCCTAGACCTTTGGTACTTGTGCTTTGAATACACCCTAAAATTTCTCTTCAAACTTCTAGATCGTGATAGTTTCAACCATTCCACCAATACAAAGAGGTAAGCCCTCGATTTTGATCAATATTTTTGCATTTTAGGTTATTTTTTGTGATTTTCATGGGTTTTTCAATTTTTTGTTTATGTATACAATTTTTTTGTTTTGTCAGTTGCTTGGTAATCTCATAATCCCGTAAAATATCAAAATATTCCTCAAAACCATCCAAACATTCCTCAAAAACCTTCTCCAAATATAAATCCACCTCTTGTGGCTTCTTCTGTCCCCATGAAACTAGCAGAAACAGAAGCTGATATCGTTTGAAGAATCCAACAAAATAAAATTGTCATTGAGAACCTTATTCGGACTATAGGACAAAATCATGCCACAAATCATCACGCATGAGTTTCGCCAACACATTACAAACATTGATTGGTGAAGTCGACTCAGTAACCAACCAAATAGATAGATGGAATACCTTTAAAGGTGATTGTAGGCATTGGTATGCGCAGATAAATTATTCCATGCGCTCGTAAAAGACAAAAAAATGGAAAATACCACATTTTTACATTATTTACTCACCTGAGAACAAATTCCCCCACCATAGCTACTTGCAAACGGTTCCCAATCCATTAGTGCCACAATGAATGAATCAAGAAATTTTTTTTGGACTGATTGTGGTTGGTGTTTGATTATCCACCATACAACAAAAATGAGGTTGCTCTCAATTTTTGAAGAAATTATATTGTGAGTTTGTTCTTAATGAGGTCCCAAATTATTTTTACGGTTCTCGATTTTTATGGGTGAGGAGGTGGCTCTGCACATGAGTAGACTTGGTGCACGTGTAGGTCAACCAAGGATCCTCCATGCCCCAAAATCCCCACTTCCTTCATTTATCCCTCCTGCAATAAAGGAGGTTTTGGAGATTGACACACTACATGCATTGAGGGAGCTCACGACATTATGACCCAAAGATAGTGACCAAACCGCATCTAGTGATTTTGGTGTAGGGGCGAGTTCTAGCACACCACACCAAAGTGTGGTTCATGTGGTGCCATATACACCGTGGGTGAGACATTATTTATTGAATCACATGATTTATTTTTTCTAGATGAGATTATGGCAGATGTTTTTGGAACTCGGTACAAATGATCTATGTATTTCATAGGTAAATTTTCAACAAAATATTGTATATATACACATACAATAGTTTAATTTAGGTTTGAGATTTTAATATATATGTATTTGATTGTACATCATGTACATATATGTAAAAACTAATTATTTATTTTATTTTAAATAACAAGAGCCGGTGAAGGAAACATTTGGCGTCGACATGCTAGCTACTACACTACATTTGGCGTATTAGAAACACAAGTTTCAAGTTGTACTTACATTTCAAATTTCATTTGATTACACTTTTATTATTACAATGTTTCATGTGTACATGTACATATTAATATATGTTTGTCTTTTATATGTACGATCCTAGCGGGACATCATCTTCTCTGGGAACTAAGGCTACTCACATGCCTCACGTGAATTTTACATAGGTTAGTTTCTCTTTACACTTTGTTTCTAATTGTGGAAGTTCACGTGGATTATGCTTTGGGTCTGTTATGTAGCAGTCATGTAGATTAATATTGATTTGTACATGTTTTTTGTATAACTTATGACTACTAGAGAGACTCCTCCATATATGCAGATTGTGAAGGATCTTTGTAGATATTGCGATAGCATCTCAGTAGATCCACTAACTAAGGTACAATTTTCAAATTTGTTAAATTTTGGAGGAATTATTTCTTATTACTTAAATATACAATATCAAATGTTGTACATCAAATATTTAATTTGAAATTTAATTATTTGTATGTAGCTTAACACTCATGAGTCTATTTTTTTCCCTATGACGTGTCAATGACAAATTGATAGGGATCATGACTTTGCAGTAATAGTTCACATCTATTTTAACTAAATTCTAAGTTTCTAAATTTTGAATGTATTTTAAAAATTTGGGTGTTAAGAACTTGTTGTTTATGAATGTGCGGAGTTAGGTTGCAGGCATTCTTAGAGATGCCTAGCACCACTCAAATGAAATCCGTATTGGCATCTACCTCCACTACATGCTCGTGTCATGGACATGCTACTTCTAGTAGAGTGAAGAGAAGGAATATGTTTCATGATTAGATTCACAGGACCTCGATGTACATATATATATATATATATATATATATATATATGGGCCATCTAGTCCTAGTTCATGATTCTTCATATAGTTCATTATATATATAGCCTTATGCGACCGCATGTGGTCCTATATATATGACACACTTAGTTCGAGATGTACACATGTTATGAACTTATATTTTTAGAGACATGCATCTAAAACACTTAGTTCGAGATGTACACATATTATAAACTTATATTTTCAGAGATGTGCATTCAGATCACTTAGGTTTTTACGTTATATATCCATGTGTTGGTTTTCATAATGATATTACTTCTATGTTTGATTCAATTTCATTGCACATGATATCCTTCTATGTATGTTTTCATAACCATATATTAGTTCTATATGTATGTTTGATTTAAAATTAAAAACCATGTACCGTAGAACTACATGGTACAATTGTTAAGAAAATCTATTCCATTAAGTAAAAACCTATTAGAACCATGCTAGGTGAACTACAAAAGGGCAATACGTAATTAATTTTTTCACAGTAATTACGTAGGGTGTATGTGCAACTATAATTATTTTCCCACCTCCTAACAATGTGCACATCTTTGAAAGAATGGTTGTGAAAGAATTTCTATAACTAACATTTTTTCTTTTAAAGATAACACTCATCTGTTGCATATCAACAAATGCGTACATTGTTAGAAATAAGCTAGGCATATTTCATCTTGAACTATATGAATATAATGTTACTATGGTGCAACATTACATGGTAGAATTGTTAAGAAATTAAGGGAAGCATTTATATATTGTTTTAGAGATTATACCATTAATAGGATTATCCCATTGATCAATAGATACACCTTATCTCTTTATAATTTGGTGTTATGCCAATCAACTAAGAAGTTACACATGATTTGATTATCGTAAGTAGATTCCCTTCCCTATTAAGTCCTATATGTTTTTGTATTTAAGAACAAACTTTAAAAACCCAATTTTTTTATACCCTACAATCCTTCTAGTCCAAAATACACATTTTTGTGAGGGGTTTGTCAATTAATTCACATTCTTACCATTCTAAGGTATTTGAAAAAAATTCAAGGTTCTTCAATGAATTTTAAAACGATATATCAAGGAATTTGTGAACATTATTTACATATTTATTTATGATGTTTGTACATATGTTATGACATATCAATCTAGATAAGAACACATAAATATGTAGATGTAATGTATATTTTCAAATAATTCACATCCTTGCATTTTAAAGATGATACACAGACATTTTTTAGGCATTTCAAATGCTAGAAGGTATCCTTGTCATATTTATGGAAACTCTAACATATAATAAAAATATATTTGTCTAACATTTAATTTTGAAACTAAGATATAGTTCAATTGACACATATCATATATGATCTTATATGTTATATAATGGTAAATTGTAGGTTCTTAACTTAGTTGGAAAAAGATATGCAAAAATATTCTTAACAAGTTTTGTTGTGTATTAACATGCTTAAAAATAGATTATTTAATAATCATTAGAGTATTTACATGGTAATGTGTTAACCTTGTTGCAATCTCATTGATGTTATCCCAATAGCACGAGAAGTCATGCCCCATGACGTCGTGGTCCGAAGTAAAGTGTAAACACCAACATGTTTGATTGGGAGGTATATGCCTTCAGGTGATATGGTGGGCTCTATGGAGGCCTGGATTAGAGTCAGAAAATCTGATCTAGAGGCTTCTTGGGATTCCTTGAGCCTTCGTGGCATAAATGTTTACAAACTACCTTTTCTAGGCAGTCCTAGAAAATGAATAGAGGTGAGTAGTGAGAATTCATGCCACAAGATGTCGTGGCACAAAAATGAATATGATAACACATTTGAGTGGCTAGGGGAATGCTATAGGAGGAATCATTTCAGTACGCGACAACATCGTTGCTTCCGGGCTACTTTGTTTGGGCGTAGTCCCTTAAGAGCCCTAAGACCAAAAAATCATTCAACTTCGACAAGTGACTACACGGACTCCATGGCACCTAGAGATGTCTCATCTAATCCTACACCTCAATGTAGTGACCCTCGATAATATCTAGTATTAGTTTTTACCTTCTCCAATTGGTTCTCTCACGCCCTATTGTTTGAAAACGTGCAAAATAGTGCAGTTTAAGCTAGTGTAAGGTTGTCAAACGCTATATTTTGTAAATGATCAGTTGTGGCACCAAACCAACTACACCAAAATGTCTAGGTGGCTAGGTGAACACTAGAGGAGGTCTCATTTTGGTTTGCAACAATGTCATTGCTTCCGAGCTACTTTTTTCGGGCATAGTCTCTTAATAGGCCTAAGACCAAAAAATAGTTCAACTTCGACGGTGACTACTCTAACTCCGTGGAACCTAGAGATGTGTCATCTTATCCTACAGCACTTGGTGTAATAACCCTCTACAATATCCTATCTTAGTTTTTTTCTTTCTCCAATCAAGGTGCTCTCCGCCCTATTTTTGTAAACACACAAAATAGTGCGGTTTGAGCAAGCGTAAGGATGTCAAATGCTATATTTTGCAAATGGTGGGTCATCGCACCAAACCGAATATGCTGACATGTCTCTGCGTGGATAGTTTGTCACTATAGGAGGTGTCATTTTAGTACGTGAAAATTTCATTTCTTCTAGGCTACTTCGTTCGGGCGTAGTCCCTTAACAGCCCTAAGACCAACACATTGTTCAACTTCGACGAGTGATTACTCAAAGCTTCGTGGCACCTAGAGATATCTCGTCTAATAATACATGTTAGTTTAGGGACCATCTACAATAACATGTGTTATTTCTTTCTTCTCCAATTGGTGCTCTCATTGCCCTATTGTTTGTAAACGCGTAAAATAGTGCAGTTTGAGCTATTGTAAGGCTATCAAATGCTATATTTTGTAAACGGTGGGTCATGACACCAAATCGACTACACTGAAACATCTAGTTGGCTAGGTGAACACTATACGAGGCATCATTTTGGTGCGTAACAATGTTGTTTCTTCTAGGATACTTCGTTCGGACGTAGTCCCTTAAGAGCCCTGAGACCAAAAAATCATTCAACTTTGATGGGTAACTACTCAAACTCCATGACACCTATAGACATCTCATCTAATCCTACACCTCAAAGCATATGGACCCTCTACAATAATATGTCTTTTTTTTTTTTGTTCTCTAATTAATGCTCTTACATCCCTATTGTTTGAAAATGCACAAAATAGTGCAGTTTGAGCCAGTGTTAGGTTGTCAAACACTATATTTTACAAAATGTTGGTTGTGGCACTGAACCGACTGTGCACAAACATAGGGATGGTATTGTAAACACTTAGGAGGCATCGTTTTGGTTCTCTAAGCTCTAGGTGCTTCTAGGCTACCTCCTCCGGAGCCAAGAACCCCCTCAATAGGAACATAAATCCTTATTAATTGCTTCTTTTTCTTGTAAAACAATAAAAGCTTTACAATTATCTACTAACAGCCTCAACCACATGAAGGTGGAAGCTTTTCTTCCACTACTAACTTGAACATAAATGTATTAGTCAAAGAAATTGAAGTTTCAAATCAAAACCATACTAGATATATACAAAATACACAAATTTAATAAAATATATAAACTTAAATGTATTTAACCAACAAATTTATATATACCAAATAAATTATATATAGTGGACATGAGTATTTTAAAATCATTCCAATGAACCATCAGGATTGGATCTACTCTGAATAGTGGACATGATTGCTTCATGGTCTAACTCTTGAAAATTCCAAATAATCTTGTTATTAGGCCTTTCTCAATATCTATACATTTGAATATTTGTCACTAGAAATAGATGCGAATATAAGAGTATATTCCTATGTGTCTCAAAGTCTTCAAACACTCAAATAGAGGAGTTTTTTAATGGATACCATCGAAGCCAAGTTACAATAACTACCACCGACCCTATAGGGTACTCAATATCTTCAAAGATCTATAATAGGAGAAGTTAACTTCTATATTTTCTCGATGTAATGACATAATAAATAGTTTGTCCTTCTTCGTTGTCTTCTTTCACAATAATTGAAAACACATGTCCTACAAAAGAAAAGGTTTCAACTCAAATTTAAATTACATATTAAAATTTCAATGGACATAAATCAATACAAAAATTGTAAATAACCATAAATACCTTGTCGCACAAAAATAAAATTTTGTTAAAGTCCTTAGATGTTGCAACTTCATCTCTAGAAACAAGTCATAATTCTTATGGAGGTTGATAACTAGGAAGCAGAGTTAGAGGCCTACAAATATATCCATCCACCTATTCCTATGAATGACACTCAACAATGAAAATTTGATACAAGATGCACAAAAACATGTCAACTTTCTTGTCCATGTGGCCCATGAAGTAGCATCTGAGATACAAAATGAGTGCATAGCAATGGACCGAGTGCGTGTCATAGAATCCTCATAGCTAGCAATTTGTTTTTCCTCTATCAACCAAAAACATCTACAAACCGTAGATTTTTCTTGAGAACCTCGGGCCATGTTGTCAATACACCATTCCACTATGATCTTTGCATCTTTGAATTTAGCACCATCTTTGTACTTCAACTCTTCTCTTGCAATATCTCTTTTCACACATGCCCTCGCACCGTCATGCTATCCTTTTCCATGTCAAGTCTCAATGAAAATCTAAATATGTTCTACACCCATCTTGACATGCATCCTAATCATCTAATAAAACATTCGTGAATTCTTAAACCGAGACATGCAATTACTCGACCATATATAATGTTGTTTGAAGAGGATGTCCCTTTCGCACAAGTTTCCATAAAATAACCGGAAACACCCTTGCAAAATTTAGTAGAATGAGTAAGATCATCACCGATATAAAAGTGGCACTCTCTTTAAAAATTTTGATCATTCTCTTTACTTTAAGAATGTATAAATGATATATGCACAAAAATGGAAACTCTTACTAAGATGTAATATTGCGAATAAACCTTCATTTGTAGTTGCAATGAATAATTCTCTATAAAATCAACCACTGAAACAATAGTACCAGTAGAAAATGTGTCCTTGCATATCTTGAACTATTCATCCAACCATAGAGCTCTGTGTGTGTATGCTTAAGCATACTCATAAACAATTTCATCCTTAAATTTTCTCATAAATTGAAAAATGAGCATATGTTCTGTAACTTGCTCACACCGTTTAGAATATTTTCCATCTTTCAGTTGGTATGAAACTAATTTATATTTATCAAACTCAACTGAATTATGTCCTACTGCACCTTCAATTTACTCATGGATGCAACTTTTCAATTTAGGTAATTTTCCGCATGTACCACAACTTCCATCTAAACAATCCCGACTATAAAAAAATTGTCAACTTCTTTTTCAAAAATATCTTAGGAATGAAATCCCTAGAAGATATTGGTGGAACTTGAACACCACATTCTGATAACATAGTTTTAGAATACAAATTAGAAAGAATACGTAAAAATTTAGTATAATGCATCGCAAATTCAACATGTTGCCTACAATAACAAGTGGTGCAAGCGTAGTTGATTTTCACATAGAATGGTTTCAACATTTCAAAAAAATGTTGACTAATTTTAATTTCAAGATGTTTGTAAAACTTACGAAAAAATTGAGTTTCATTCATATCTAAGAAATGCTTTGGATGTGGTTCGCGATTAGTAGAACCCACTCTTTTTTATAACATCTATTGTATTAGGTGAAACTCTAGTGTTATCATGCCAAAATTGAATAACAATTTCTATTATAGCATTAGAATTATCTTTGTCCTTACGTGGTGCTCTAAAGCAGATAATGCCCAAAAAAAAATTTTATTGAGTGATTGCAGGATATTACTTCTTTCAATTTCTTTCATTAGATTTTTTAGATTAACTTGCAACATTTAACTTGTTTCCGTAATCAAACATTGTTTTTTTATTGATTCACTTACTACACTAGTAACAAGTACACCACACACAATATTACTATCCCTAAAGCATGTCTCATGAACCAAAAGTGTGATATGCATCATGAAGGTTTTCAACAATTGTATAGGTTTATGACCAGTATAGTAGATGTTGTCAATCCTAAGGTGTTTAATGTAGGTCTAATTTTGAATTATTTCATCAAACTAACCAACAACTGACATCTTCGAGAATAATTTAATATTTAAAAATGATTATCCCAAATTTTAGTTTATTTTCTTCTGATTTTTCATTCAGAAAGTTTATCAAACATTGGTTTTAAATTTTTTCACAATTTCAATAAAATAATTAGGTTTTTACGAAAAATCCTAGGAGGTGTTTTTGTCAAATTTTACTTGTGTACAATTTGAACTTGAATTTCCTTATTCACATTTTCATTGTCTCTTTCAATTTCAACATTTGCTACATCACGAGTATTTAGTTCTTCTTCAACATTGACGGTAAAAACATCTTCTTCACGCTTTTATTTAATTCAACTTCAACATTGACAATAGAAACATTACCTAGTTCATCATTACTTACAATTGTAGGGATTGAAGATGAACCTCTTTTTATTCATGATTATTCCGTATTCACTCAACATTTTGAAATTTGTTTTCCTCTAATTTGTTTGGTGTTTTTTACTTAATGACTTCCTTTTTGACTTCATTTCTTGTCTCGCATGATGTTTTGCTATCGGTGATAAGAAAATGTGCGAAAATGATAGAATTTATCAAGAACTCATATGGTAAAGTAAACCAAGAAAAACACATGGTAGTTAAAACATCAGCAATGTGTGTAAATATGATTTAAGAATGGTGATTCCGCTTTACAAACCATGATCGCAGTTTTAAAGTGCGATCACGCTTCTTGTTATAAAACACATTATCACAATTTATAAACCATGATTGCGAGTCTATCTATATCATCAAATCTGACCCTAAGGTTCATCAAATCTTTGTTTTTTCCCAACCAAAGCCATGGAAGGTCATTATGAAGTGGATGTCCCTATAAGACAAGTTTCCATAAAATAATTGTAGACACCCTTGCAAAATTTAGTAGAATCAGATGACCATTACCGATATAAAATTGGTACTCTCTTTAAAAAAATTGATCATTCTCTATACTTTCAGAGAATGTGTAAACGTTATATGCACAAAAATGACAACTTTGATCGAGTTGTAATATTGCGATGAACCTCCATTTGTGGTTATAATGTGTAATTCTCTACAAAATCAACCAATGAAATAATAGTACCAATAGGAAATGTGTCCTTGCATATCTTAAACTATTTATCCAACCGTAGAGCTCTCTTTGTATGCCTAGCATAATCATGAACAATTTCATCCTTAAATTTTCTCATAAATTGAAAAACAGAATATGTTCCAGTAACTAGTTCACACCATTTAGACTCTTTTTTATCTTTTAACTTTTATGCAAATGATTTATATTTATCAAACTCAACTAAATTATGTCCTAGTTGAACCTTCAATTTTCTCATGGATGCAACTTTCCAATTTAGGTAATCCACCGCATGTACCACAACTTCCATCTAAACAATTCCGACTATAAAAAAATTGTCCAACTTATTTTTCACAAAATATCTTAGGAATGAAATCGCTGGAAGATATTGGTGGAACTTGAATAGCACATTCGATAACATAGTTTTATAATGAAAATTAGAACAAATCCGTAAAAATTAGCATAATGCTTCGCAAATTCAACATGTTTCCTACAACAACAAGTGGTGCGAGCGTGGTTGATTTTCACATAGAATGGTTTCAACATTTCAAAAAAATGTTGACTAATTTTAATTTCAAGATTCTCTTGTTGAAACATACGAAAAAATTGAGTTTGAGTCATATCGAAGAAATGCTTTGGATGTGGCTCGCGATTAGTAGAACCAACTCTTTGTTTTACAACATGTCTTGTATTAGGTGAAACTCTAGTGTTATCATGCCAAAATTGAATAATAACTTATCTTATAACATCAAAATTATCTTTTTCCTTACGCAAAGGTTGCTCTATCAGAAAATGCCCAAAAATCGAGTGTTATTGAGTGATTACGAAAACTATGTCTTTAATTTCTTTCATTAGATTTTTTTGATTAACTCACAACATTCAAATTGTTTATGTAATCAAACATTGTTTTTTAATTGATTCAGTTTATAACACTAGTAAAGTGAAGTACATGACACACAATATTACTATCCCTAGTTCATCTCTCGACACTAAAAGTGTGATATGCATCATGAAGGTTTTCAACAATTGTAGAGGTTTGACCACGTATATTAGATGTTTTCAATCCTAAGGTATTTAATGTAGGTATAATTTTAATAAATTTAATCAAACTAACAAACAAATGACATCTCTCGGGAATCATTTAAAATTTCAAAATGATTATCCCGAATTTCAATGGCTTTTCTTCCGATTTTCCATTTGAAATTTCATCCGACATTAGTTTCAAATTTTTTTCATCAATTTCAATAAAATAATTAGGATTTTTACGAAAAATCCTAGGAGGTGTTCTTGTCAAATTTTGTTTATCTACGCTTTAACCTAAATTTCCTTATTCACATTTTCATTGTCTCCTTCAACTTCGAAATTTGCTACATCACGAGTATTTAATTCTTCTTCAATATTGACGGTAAAAAAATCTTCATCTCGAGTATTTAATTCAAATTCAACATTAATTGTAGAAATAATACCCGGCTCCTCATTGTTTACAATAGTAGGGGTCAAGATGAACCTCCTCTTGATTCATGAAGATTTCGCATTCGCTCAACATTTTGAAATTTGTTTTCCTATAATTCGCTCGGTGTTTTTTTACTTAATGAATTCGTTTTTGAATTTGTTTCTTGTCTCCCATGATGTTTTGCTTCCAGTGATAAGAAAAACATGTGCAAAATGATAGAATTTATTAGTAACTCATACGGTAAATTCAAACAAGTAAAAATCACATGGTATTTAGAACATTGGGATGTGTGTAAATATGATTTAAGAACCGTGTTTGTGCTTTACAATCCACTCTCATGGTTTATAAAGTGCGATTGCGGTTATTTTTAGAAAACCCACGATCATAGTTTATAAACCGCAATCACAGTCTATCTGTATCATCAAATGCGACCCTAAGGTTTAGGAAATCTTTGTTTTTTCCCAACCAAAGCCATGGAAGGTCATTATGAAGTGTAAAAGGTCAAAAAAATTCAATGTTTCTCTTCCACATACTTGAGCCATGCTAGAAAATTGAAAACATTTCACAAAAATGGTGCCATCGCATAGGGTAGACTGTTAGCTTCATGAAATATTGATTTTAAAGTTAATAGAATAAGATAAATATCATTTTATAATTTTTTACTAACAATAGGTCCTTAAGAAATTTTTTCCAGCGAATGTTCATGTCTACGTTTAATACCGCAACTTTTGTTTTGCTTATCAAAATGTGATAAAACTTATACCATCCCAAGTGTGGAGAAATTATATACACTCTAAAAAAAATTGATATCGATATTTTTTGATATAGTTATGGTGGAAAAATGGAGAGCACTCCGTTTTCTAAATCTTTTCGCACAGCCACGGATAAAATCATAAAAAAATATATTTCTCAAAAAAATACAAAATAAAATCCTTCCCAAGATAGACAACTACATCTAGCTTTTCACCAAATGAAAAAAATAAAAATTTCGTCATCCAAATCATGGGCAAATGGACTACAATATTATAGGTTTTTAAAAAAATAACCCAAGTTGTATAATTTTAAGTGTTTAATATACCGAAACTTGTCCCTTTTTTAAAAAAACTGTATTTTCAAAACTAGATTCCAGATGCTATGATTCATATTTATATAATTTTTTCTAATTTTGAGTGCGCGTATTGCTAATAATCCCTACAAGTTTAGATTTTGTTATTTTTTACAATATGACGTCCACTTATGACCCCTTTTTTTCCACCAACTTATTGCACTTACCCTTATACTTCTTTTTAGATTATTTATTTATAGTGTTTATGTACTCCTAAATTAGGTTAACTATTTTAGCATACATTATGTTTATTATAATTTTAGTTCATCATTTTGGTGAACCCAATTCAATCATATACACTTCTAGGCTTCTATTTTTACTTAGCTATGGTTTATTTTTTAGACTTGTGTAAAAATGGGCAACTCAAAATTTCATTACGATGGATAGAATTGATGAAGTGAAGGTAAGCTAGGTGATATTATTTCAGTTTAATGTTGTTTCGTTGGATTAATTAATGATTACATGAAATCTATAGCTATTTGTGTTGTTACAAAACATAACATATCACATAGTTTGCAATTTCATGACTGTCTTCAATAAAAGAACACAAATACCCAAGGATAGATACGTTATCTCGATGAAGACATTCAATTGCAGAATAGATGAAGTGTTAAGTTTTGGAACAAAAATCATGATTGTAGATTGCAAGAATCGAGTTCATTTTTAAATGTTACATGTATTCTTTAAGGCTCTTTCCTTTACGATTAAGACATTCAATTATATTATTGAATTGTTTAATTCATCATACAATCTATATAGAAAGATGAAATGCAAAAAGAAATACACAACTCAGTTTCAGAATTCAATGTTTTATTTATAAGGAATTTCAAATGTTCCCACACAAGCCATGAGATGTAACTGAAGAGTAAATTACAACTACTTAAGTAAGAGGTACATATGCATGAAAAATAAAGTAGAAGACTATGAATGAACCCATCATTACGTTAGGGGTTTATTTTTTTCGGTTGATGCATCTCCATCTCCATCTTTGTTCCATCTTCATTTTGTTGCTTAAGGGCATTGTACCTGAAAATAGAAAAGAAAAACTATCATAGTTGAGCTCAGGGTTAATCCATATTCTTATATTGTCCAAATTGCAAGATGGATCTCTTAAAAACAAGATACATAAATTACATGAGGTTCAAAGGCACAACTAATAAAAATACTTTATCAGAATAACATACATGATTTATTCACTCAGAAATAGAGAGAAGAGAAGAAAACTATAGAACAAAAAGAGAGGCCAAAAAGCCTAAATATTTTCTAACTGTTTTCTTAAGTGTGCAGGTACAAGTTACAGTGAAGAAGACAATAAAAGCATGTCTTACAGTCATCACTGTTAGATAAAAACTACAGAGTTTAATGAATTCTATCATATGGTACATCAAGATTGAAATAAATCACAAGTACATACTAGTATGAAGGAATAATGTAACTCAAATTTCAGCAGCTATTCTATAAATAGAAGGAGTTACAATGTAGATCATAGGAGATACTTGCATGCTTACTTCCACTCAAGGATAACAATACATGTTTCAAATTTTCAAATAGGTGAAGTGAAAGTATCGAATATAAAGGCTGAGGTTAACTGGAAAGATAACATTACAACTAGAACAAAATGAGAAAGAAATATGATAAAATTTTGACAGGGCTTCGCCATGTAAAATGGATATTTTACATATTTCCATCATGCTATTTCAAGCTAGTATATGCTCAGATAAATCAAATATTAATACAAAGAGAGAATATGCATGGTATAAGATACAGATCCTAACAAGCTGAAGGTTCCAAGAAATAAAATCAGTAATCACGAAATAGTTCAAAATTATAAACTGAGAAGAAATCTAGCTCCGAGGTCAAAATCACAGAACTGAACCGAGCATAGCTATTATAGTAAATGATAAACATCCAACATAAGGTTTAGACTAATCTTGTAGGTTTCAAACTTCAATAATTATGTTTCATGAATGGATATGACTCAGTATCAAGTAATATTGCATCCAAAAGGAAAATCGAGTCTCAAGAAGGCCATTTCCAGAGGATTCAACAAAGAATTTGAAAATGCTAAAGAATGCAACAATAACCTTTTCACGAGTCTAGAGTAATGACCTGAAATGATTTTATAATTCACATCTAAAGTTCAATACTTATACAAAATCTCAATAGCTAAAATAGGAAGGAATCAATTGTGGTTTTAGATCTATCATCTTTCAAACAGAAGGAAGTACACCTAGATAAAAATCCAGGCATAAGAGGGAAGGGGAAATTGATGTACATTAGCATCTTAAAAAGAAAAAGGTTCAAGATACTCTAGAACCCTAGAGATTCAATTGAAAATCTTGGTCCTAATAAAATCATTATCTCTCTTGTAAAATTATTAGGTTTCAAGGTAAATAAGTACAAAGATAGCTCATCTCCATAAAGAGACTTCAAACATGAAATGAGAGAAGGTGTATCATCCATGAACAAGAAATTCAAGGACCAAGTTCAGACATATTTAGAAACTAATAGTAAACAAACTACAATGGCCTTAATACAAGGGACTTTTCAACTAAGAAAAGGAAAATGAAAGAATGGAAAGAGAGCCAGTATCCAAAGAAGTCCTTTCGGAAGAAGACTACATAAGAGATAGTAGAGTTACTATGAAAGAAGAAGAAAGTGAATATGAACATAGAAGAGAAAAGAAAGTAAAGGCTTTAAAATAAGAGGGAGAGGAGTCCAGTGTAAGTAAAATAGAGGAAAATAGCAGCCCCATTTTGGAGAATTAAAGCTCAAGAACATATCTAAGACACCAAGTAAAAGGGAAACTATCAGAGCTAGGATGAAGCTGAAAAATCGAATACCCATATTTTAAAATATACAGATCTACATTTTTAGAGAGCCAATATAATAAATAGTGGCAAGTATATAAGGAAAGCCAAGAACTTACCTTTACTGTGTCATTGTGATTGAGAAATTTCCTCAAGACACTTTTCAATAGCAAGAATTCAAAGATGTAAACAAAAACCTCACGGCCAAGAATCAACAAACCGTAGTGAATCTAAGAACTACATGCATGTGGCTTCAAAAGACAAATTTACATAGATCTTGAGAGTAAAGAAACAAGACAAACATCATAGATTCGAGCTCGAACCCATAGAGATGGAAGCCATTATTTTGCTATAGAAACCTCATAGAGTTCAAAAGGAACAAAAATGATGGCAACTTTGAAGGAAAACTCACAAAATCTCAAAGAAATATCCATGGCGGAAATAGAGTTTCATAACTCAAATATCGAGTAAAGAACCATAAAACAAAGTATTCATGTTTGCAGTAAACTCGTAGAGACAAAAGAATAACATAGTTTCAAACTCAAAGTTTACAAAAATGGCGGAAAACATCCATAACCACATCACTCGGAAAGCTTGGACAGAGCAAAAAATAAAAAGATATAGATGCATACGAGCTCAGAAGACCAATATGGTAAAGATTCAAGATTGAAGGAACAAAAATGGCGTCCTTAAACAAATTTTCTAGGGCTTCGCCTATGAATTTGAAAAATGAAGAGTAAGCAATGAATAGGGTTTGAGTTGATTTAGCTCACGCAACTCACCCTCCTACAAATCTAACTCACCCTAAGTTAAGGATCCATGGTAAAGAAGACCATAGTAGAAAGATCAATGATTGAAATAAAAACCACGAAGCATCGATCACTTTAATTGTAAGGTTGAAACCCTAATGGAGGGTACATAGATCAATAGTTAAATGTTCACCAACTTTCAATGCAAACTTTATGCCAATTAGAGTTAAAGATCGACGATCAACGTTCAACCAAGGACCAAAATCAACGATCAAGGATCATCACAAATTTGAAAGAAAACCACCATGGTTAGATGCCACCAACTACATTTAAAGCCAGGTTGAAACCCTAATCGAGGATCAAGATTGATGATCAGAGATGAAGCAGGTGAGAGAATCAACGGTCAACGTTGATTTTAAGTTATCAATACAAACTCAGGGGTACAATCAACAAACCCAAGTCAGATGCCACCAAAAATGTGAAGGGGTGAGTCACCATGAAAGGGGGCCAGCCCATATATTTTTAAAAATCATTGCATATTGACTTTCAAAAGTCTAAACCTTAGTCCAATGAAAGCAAAATCTGACAAGTATTATAATGCAATGATAATCGAAAAGTGGTGGAGCATTATAGTATGCCATTTGTGTATACAAAGGGGGAAAATCATTAGACTACGATTATTGCTTAGTCTATGTCCCAAATAATCAAAGGTGGTTGAGTATAAGTGTGTTAAATTTTCACAAAGTGACCCCTTGTTTTTTTGTAAAACATAATAATGTGCCAAGTCCACAAGGGTGGCCAAACCAAATGAAGACAAGTGCTAACAATCAAAGGTGGTCCCCACTGATGTGATGGTTTGAAAATGACTTAGAATGTAATTTTTCATGTGATCATAAGGAGATAAAGCAAAGGTAAACATCAGAATGCAAACAACCTTTTGAAAACTTATTACCTTATTTTTCACAAATAAGAGTTGATTATGGTTTCACATGTGCTCACAGTGGTCCCCATGGTGGATTGGAGTTTTCTTGCTAAGTATTGGAGATCAAAGGTATTATTTTCACTTGCACAGGGAATTAATTTTGTATCCAAAGGGCAAGTTACAGATGTCACATCAGCCAGAAGAAGACAAAATTTGCATGCATGATGAAGGATTCTTGCTCATCAAGCAAGACTTATTGTTGGTAAATTATTCACCCATGATTTTTCTTTAAAATAGTACAGTCAACTACTAGTTGACTAAGTTATAACCAAAGGCTATTAATGCCTCATTGTATTAGCATGTTTATTTTATTCCTTTAATAAATAAAGGATAAAAATAGGATGCATGGGTGAGTATAATTTTATCCTATATTTAGGAGGGGTGGGAAATAATTTTTTCTATATATTGTGTGCCTTGGCAAAGCACAAAGGAATAATTTTTTGATGCAGGAGTGTTGAAGCATATTTTTCTGGTTTAGCCCTCTGAATGAGAAGTATTTTTTTCCTTTCCAATTATTTGTAGTCTTGTGTATGTTTGATTAATCTTTTGAATATTGAATTCCCTGATTAATCATCTTACCTTATTGCAAATTTTCAATAATTTCTGCATGATATTCATGTGCATGTTTAACTTAACAGTGTTGTTGTGAAACTTTCCCTCAATACAATCAAAGTTTTTTCCTTTAATATTCTGTAGAAAATTGTTGGCTTGTGCATTAAGAATTCATTCCCATATCAATTGTGCATGAACTCAGTCAAAGACCTTATACAAGTTTGGTGTATGGTCTCATTTTTAAATTCATTTACAGTCATCTTCTACCCTCAAACCCCAGAAAATTAGTTTAGGATACATCAATAAGGAATCATCCTTAATACCAGAGACTCACCTTAACATAGGTATACTCATAGACCTGAGGTGTTTCCATTGTATGTACAAAAGAGAAAGATCAATTTTACAAGACTAAAACACCTACAACCATCTCTCTATAGGGTGCACTTTCGAGAGATAAGATTTTTTGGAACTTCTCGGTGGGATGCCAAATCAAATCTTTGATCTATTTATTGCAGAATGACAATAAGCAAAAGTTACTTTTGGAGCAACAAGCTGCAGCAATTTATTCTAAAGAATTAAATATTTATTTGGTGACTCCATATAGTTGATTTTAAAAAGTTTTTGTAGTATCTTCCATGCCTAAAGTTCCTACAAGATCATCCGTAAGAGGAATACCTTCCAAGTTTATTTATTTACCTTTGAATTCAGCAAGAAGGAGAAGATTTGGTAATACTTTACCTTATAATAGGCCTAGTTTTGATTACCGTCCTCCTAATATTCCTTCACCAAACTTCAATTTATCTATTTAGATCCCATTTTTTCGAATGGATATTAAACCACCTAATATTTTTTTACCTTTAATAATGGCAGCCCATTAGTAATCCCTGTTTATCATGATATCCCTAATTCTCGCCATAAAAATATTACCTACATTCAAGGGTGAAAACCACGTTACACCTACGAAGCACATCAAAGATGTTGTAGCCATATGTGCAGTCCATAATTTTACTCATGAAGATGTGGCTTTGAGACTTTTAGATGCATCCTTTAAAGGACAAGGCTTGCAATGGTATAGAAATCTAGATATGGGAAGCATAACAACTTGGGATGATTTAGATGGTAAATTATGAAACAATTCCAAGATAATTTAGATCATTTATCCTTCATAGAACAACTATCTACCATTAGAAGACATCCTCATGAATTTATGTCTAGTTTCAACATTCATTTTTCCAAAACTTGGGAAATAATTCTAGCAAGTGTTAAGCCTCAAGCTGACCATGTTTTCCTTTATTATCTTAGAGCACTAAACAGTGATATTCCAACTATCATTCAGTCTATGGGAGGTAAAAATCTTTTGAATTCTTATGAAATTGTTATAAAAGCTGAAAACAACCTTATTCAAGCTAGAAAATTAGCACCAAGGCTTTCAATGCCTTTTTCATAGATTTAGCACCTATCCCACACCCGTCACGATTATAGAACCCAAGTTATTGCAGCCCCACCAGATGACGTGTTTAAAGCTTTTTAGGCTATAGGAATGAATCTAAGTTCAATTGAAAATAGATTTGTATTACCTAGCGAGACCTTATCAACAAAACCAAAGAAAATATGTAGCCTTACCAATAGAATCAAAATCATAGCCAGCCTTTATCAAAGAAAGCGGTTTGACCCAAATTCTCCTAGTTCACTAACGATTTAGTCCTAGCTAATATGACTATAGAAGATTTGTTTCAACCTTGTAATTAGCCTCATTCAGCTACAAGTTTCCCAAATGCTTTTCTTAACATAAGTCTTGTTGCAAAACCTCAACCTGAGACATTATGCATGCCTCAAATGGAGGGTGGGTAGAAAGAAAATCACGTTTAGAAGGCACCTGAAAAGAACTTATTCAGTTTTAGTGAGGATGATTTCATTACGATTACTTACTAGGGCTCAATAAAATGTTGTAGAAAGTCAAAAACAAAATAGACATGTTTTTCCCACTGTCATTGATAAAACAACAACTACACACCAAAAATTAGCTAATAGTTCTGTTTTTCCATAAAAAGTAGCGAGTGATTTAGTTTGGTAAAGAGAAGAAAAAACAACTATAGCCTAATACAAGAAGGTTATTTATACCGTAGATATCAAAAGTAGATAAAGTAGAATAATTTTTGCTAAAGCCTATGCTAAAACAGTAGAATTTGTTTCTAAAATTGTTGCTTCTTTTAACATTGTTGATGTAATGAAAAATCGTAACATTAACATCTCAATGTGGGACACTCTAACTATTTGAGGACAACAAGATTTACTTTCTCATGAACTTGCTAAGCTACAAATTTCTTCAAAAATAAAGAGAAAAGGATGTTGGTAAAACTGATATGGTCTTTCGAACAATGGAGCATGACAACATTAAAGAGGTTAAATGGATGGTTCAAAAGGTTTTAAATGATCAAGACATCAAGAAATCACAACCTTTTTATTTTTCACTAATTATTGAAGAACATCTTGTTCATAATTACATGGTTGATAGCGGTGCAAGTAGCACAGTTTTGCCAAAAGTAATTGCAAAAAAATGGGATTACATTATGAACCTACAAAGAAGAGTGTTCTAAATCTTGATGGGACTGTAACGAATACAGTTGGTGTCATAAAAAATATAGAGGTAACATTGCATGTTTTCCCAAATGTTTCCATTCTATAAGATATTCATGTTGTGGATTTACCTCCTTATTTTTCTATATGCTTATCTAGAGATTTCATAGCAAAAATAAGAGGTTATCTCTCTTCAGATTGGTCCTTGTTTTTCACTACACGTTATGAAACAAAAGTTACTATTAATTAAAAAATGTTGTCCAAATTTCACATTGAGCCTCACGCTTGTAATGGATTAGCTAAGTATGAAGCCTTAGACCAATCTGATTTCGATAATATAGCTCATGTTTCAAAGCATTAGATGGTGTTTCTAACTTTTTATGGATGAAAAGACACATGAAGAACATGCTCATGATCCTTTCAAAGAATTTTCAAAGCATCTGTTTGGTGTGTATTTCCAGCATGAGGAAAACACACTAATTCCCTGGTTTTCTAAAAATAGAAAATGTAGCAGAAGGGATTTGGAAGCTTCATTTTGATGGAGCTAAGAACAAGAAAGGACAAGGAGTACGTTTTATGCTCACTTCCCCACAAACGAAAGGTAGGTTTTAGCTTTGAGTCTCCAATTTTCATGCACTTGTAATGTGGCTGAATACAAAGTGTTAATTCATGGCTTACTTTGGGCTGGGAAGAGGGGTATTAGCATGATAAAGATTTTTGGTGACTCTGAGTTGGTTATCAATCAAGTAAGAAATTTCAATTTTTATAAGAATCCATTAATGAAGTCTTATAGACAAAGAGTTTCAAACTTAATGGAAGATTTCAATGCTATTAATATCCATTCCATTCCTAGAATATAAAATAACCATGTAGATAGACTTGCAAGGATTGGTGTCAGTTTTGAAGTGTTTGGAACAGTATTAAAAATAGCAAGATTCAACCTCACATAAACCTTTTTGTTAGGCCTTCTATACCTGATAATTATTTGAATTGGCAAGTTTTTTAAAATGATGAACAAATTTACAGGTTTTTGCAGCAAGAAGCTAAATTTTCTGTAGTAAATCAAGATAAATTACAACACTTATATGGTGACCATATTGTTCAATTAAAGACGAATAAACTACCTTGAGGCTTGGTCACATTAGAAGACATCTTCAACACTGATGATCAGTTAAGGAAAGAAAAAACTAAGATGTCAACACATTTTGATAACTATGAAAAGATCTCAATTGATGAAGGAATTTTTTTTTTCTCGTAAAGGTATGCTCTCTAACCGAAAAAATTCCTTTATTTTCCAGATTAAGAATTCAAGTTGGGTAGCCAATCTTGTTCCTATTCGAAAAAGAATTGAGAAATATGATTATGTGTTCATTTCAGATATCTTAATAAAGCTTCATTAAAACATCATTACCCACTTCCAAATATGGATAAGATTTTAATAATGAGTTTTCGTTTAGATAGACTATCTCTTCATGCAGATTATAGTGGATATAATTAGATTCTAGTCCAAGAAGAAGATAGGTACAAAATAAATTTCACCACCAAGTGGAGTAATTATGCTTACAAAAGGATGTCATTTGGCCTTTCAAATGTTGGTGCAACATTTCAACAAGTAATGGACATGGATTTTCGTAGCTTGTTAAATAAATTCATCATTGTTTATTTACATGATGTTATTGTATTTTCAAAAAAATTAGATGAGAATCTAATATATCTATAAAAAAATTTCAATTACGTAGACAATTTGGAATATCCTCGAATCCCAAAAAGCCTATATTTTAAATACATCAAGGTAAATTAATTGGTTATATTATTTCAAAGCAAGGTTTAGTAATTGATCCTTTTAGAATTGAAGCTATATCACAACTATCATTGCCTCATCGCAAGAAGGAATTATAGAGTTTTCTCGGGAAAAATTAACTTTGTGAGAATATTTGTTCTATATTTTGCATCATTGGTTAAACCATTAACAACTATGTTAAAGAGAGAGAAGACTTTCTCTTGGAACAACGAAGGGAGATAAGGGTTGAATCAATTAAAACATCCATCTCTCAAGAACCTACTCTTAAATCCAAATTTTAAAAAATATTTTATAATGTATGCACTTCAGGGAGTGAAACAATCTTAGCCATATTAACTCAAAGTTAATGATGAAAATATTAAGTAGCCAATTGCTTTCTTTGGACAAATTTTGCATGATTACAAAAAAGGTGCACATTTCTTGAAAAAAAAGTACTTTCAGTAGTCAAAGGAATAAATAATTGTAAGTACATGCTTTCAAAAAAATCATGTTCTTGTTTGTCATTCGAGTGTAAAATCTTTCTTGTTAAATAAAGAATTAAATGTAAAAAGAGCAAGTTTGGATAATGGAGGTCATGGAATATGATGTTGATATCCATGTTATGGAGACAGTTCAAGGTAAAGGTTTGTGTGAACACCTAATTACTGACATGGAAAAACAAAAGGCTACAGAATCAGAAGATCCAAAATAACATGTTGAAGCTATGTATCAAAGAATCGACTTCATGGTGCATCAAGAAAATCAGCAACCTGAACTTGCTCAAGAAGTCCAAGAATCAAGATGGATGACTGATTTAGTTAATTATCTATGACATGGCATTTATCTGAAAGGTATGGACAAGAATAAATGAAGTTATTTTGGGTTACAAGATATACCTTATTTTTATTGATGATGAGTTATTCAAAAAGATATAAATGAAATCTTCTTTGTGATGTGTTGATTATGATAGAATTCAGCTATTATTATCTAAATTCCATGAAGGACCGGTAGGGGGTGAGTTTTCAACATGTACCACAACCTTAAACATTATAAAAGTTGGTTACTATTTGCCCAACATATTCAAGGACTGTTTTGAATGGATCAGAAAGTGTAAGAAACGTGCTTTCTTTTTTAGAAAAGAACATTTAGCTTCGCTTCCCTTACAGCCCATTTCAGTTAATCAGCCTTTTATGCAAAGTGGGGTCTTCACTTTATTGGTATGATAAACCCACCTTCGTCTTAAGGAAAAAAATTTGATTTTAACTACTACAGATTACTTTACACACTGGAATGAAGCAATAGCCTTGAAAGATGCTAATGAAACTTCGATACTATCCTTCTATGAAGGTATAGTTTTCATATTTTGTTTTACAACAACTATCATTTTAGATAATGCTTTAGCATTTCTTAGTGCAAAGGTAACAGATTAGGATGTCAACCATGGAATTTATTTAAGTTCATCATCTAATTATTACCCATAAGGTAATGGGTTAGCTTAAAGTACTAACAACAATATTTTAAGGATCATTAGAAGAACACTCAAAGATATCCATAGACCTTGGCATCTAATGTTGAATTCATCACTTTGGGTATACCGAGTGAATCTAAAAATAGCAATTTGGAATTCACCATACAATCTTGATTACGGAAGACAAGCAAAAATGCCTATTTCAGTTGAGTTACCTACACTAGATTTGCTACATCAAATGTAGATGCTTGAGAATGAACCATTGTAGGTTTGTTATGCAGAATTAATGGAGTTACAAGAGCTGAGATATCAAGCTCATGTGAACATGGAAAAGAATCAGAAACATATGAAGAAATTTTTTTATAAGAAGAATAAGTTCAAAATATTCAATGAAGGAGATATTGTGTTGAAGTGGGATGTTGATCGTGCAAAGCTAGGAAGACACACAAATTTTGATACAATCTAGAGTGGTCCTTACATGATTTCATCTTGCAAAGAACACAATGCTTTTCAACTCTCCAAGTTGAATGGAGAGGATCTTCCCATTACTATGAATGGTATGTTTCTCAAAGACTGTTATTGAAAATCCTATAGTATCTTTTTAGAGTAGGATTTCCTTCAATAAATGTAGTTCTTGCACATTGCAATATTTTTCAATTCAATAAACCGCATTCGTACATGTGATCTAGTTTTGAGCCTTTCCAGGTTTAGTTTGTTTTGGAAGGGTTAGAACTTCAAAAATGAATATTTTTGTTACATGCTTTGGAATCCATGCCTACCTTGGACAAGAGCAAGGCACCTTTGGTGTACAACCTAGTAGGAATCTTTCCTGCAAGATCGATAGAAATGTTGACAAGTTTTGCACTTGTGTAAAATTGGTAACTCAAAACTTTGTTATGATGGATAGCATTGATGAAGTGAACCTAAGATAGGGGATATTTTTTTAATTCAATGTTGTTTTTGTTGGATTAATTAACGATTACATGAAATATGAAGCTATGTGTGCTGTTACAAAATGTAACCGATCACATAGTCTATAATTTCATGACTATCTTCAACAAAAGAACAAAAATCACAAAAGGACAAATGTGTTATCTCGGTGAAGACATTGAATTGCACAATAGATGAAGTGTTAAGTTTTGGAATAATAATCTTAATTATAGCAATCAAAGTTCATTGGTAAATGTTATAGGTATTATTTAGGGTTCTTTCCTTCATGATTAAGACATTCAATTATATTATTGAGTTGTTTAATTCATCATACAATCCATATAGAAATATGAAATGCAAAAAGAAATACACAACTTAGTTTCAGAATTCAATGTTTTATTCATAAGGAATTTCAAAATGTTCCAACAAACGCCGTGATATGTAATGAAGAGTAAATTACATCGATGAAGTAAGAGGTACATATGCATGAAAAAGAAAGTAGAAGAGTATGAATTATCCCATCATTGCCTTGGGGGTTTCTTTTGTTTTCGGTTGATGCATCTCCATCTCCATCTTTGTTCCATCTTCATTTTTCTACTTAAGGGCATAGTACCTAAAAACATAAAGAAAAACTATCAAATTTGAGCTTAGGGTTAATCCATATTCCTATACTATCTAAATTTGTGTAGATGGATCTCTTAACAATAGGAGATATAAATTACATGAGGATCAAAGGCACAACTAATAAAAATACTTTTCTGTAATAGCATACATGATTTATTCACTCAGAAATAGAGAGAAGAGAAGAAAACTATGGAACATAAGAGAGGCCAAAAAGCCTAAATATTTTCTAATTATTTTCTTAAGTGTGTAGGTACAAGTTGTAGTGAAGAAGAAAATAAAATCATGTCTTACATTCCTCACTATTAGATAAAGATTGCAAAGTTCAATGAATTATATCCTATGGTACATCAAGATTGGAATAAATCACAAGTACATACTAGTATGAAGGAAGAATGTAACTCAAATTTCAGTAGCTATTCTAGAAATAGAAGGAGTTATAGTGCAGATCAGAGGAGAGACTTGCATGCTTACTTCCACTCAAAGATAACAGTACATGTTTCAAATTTTCAAATAGGTGAAGCAGAAGAATCAGAATATAAAGGATGAGGCTTACTAGAAAGACAATATTACAACAGAACAAAATGAGAAACAAATCGAGACAAATTTGGCAAGGCTTTTCCATGTAAAATCGACATTTGACATCTTTCCATCATGTTATTTCTAGCTAGTATATGCTCGGATAAATCAAGTAGTAATAAAAAGAGAGAAAATGCATGGTATAAAATACGAGATCCGTAAAGGATGAAGGTTCCAAGACCTATAATAAGTAATAACTAAATAGCTCAAAATTATAAACTAAGAAGAAATATAACTCTGAGGTTAAAATCACATAGCTGAACCAAGCATAGCTATTGCATAGTAAATGATTAACATCCAACAAATGGTTTATATTAATCTTGCAGTTTTAAGACTTTAGTAATTATGTTTCATGAATGGATATGACTGATTATCAAGTAATAGTGCATTCATAATGAAAAAAAAGTCTCAAGAAGGCCATTTCTAGAGAATTCAGTAGAGAATTTAAAACTACTAAAGAATGCAACAATTACTTTTTCACAGAGTCTCAGAGTAATGACCTGAAATGCATTGTTTATTCACATCTAAAGTTCAAGAATTATATAGAATCTCAATAGTTCAAACTGGAAGGAATCAATAGTGGTTTTAGATCTATCATCTTTCAAACAGAAGGAAGTACACCTAGATTAAAATCCAAGCGTAAGAGGGAAGGGGAACTTGATGTACATAAGCATCTTAAAAAGAACAAGGTTGAAGATACTCTAGGAACCACTAGAGATTCAGTTGAAAATCTTGGTCCTAATAAAATCATTAGCTCTCCTATAAAATTATTAGGTGTCAAGGTAAATAAGTACAAAGATAGCTCATCTCCAAAAAGAGACTTCAAACATGAAATGAGAGAAGGTGTATCAGCCATGGACAAGACATTCAAGGACCAAGTTCAAAAATATTTAGAAACTGATAGAAAAGGAACTACAATGGCCTTGATACAATGGACTTTTCAGCTAAGAAAAGGAAAATGAAAGAATGGAAAGAGATCTAGGCATCCCAAGAAGGCCTTCCAGCACAAGACTACATAAGAGATAGTAGAGTTACTATGAAAGAAGAAGAAAGGGAATATGAACGTAGAAGAGAAAATAAAGTAAAGGCTTTAAAATAAAAGGGAGAGGAGTCCATTTCAAACAAAATATAGGAAAATAACAGCCCCAGTTTGGAGAATGAAATCTCAAGAACATATCTAAGTACAAAGTAAAAGGGATACTATCATAGTAAGGATGAAGATTAATACTCGAATACTCATATTTTAAAATATACAGATCTACATTTTTAGAGAGCCAATATCATAAAAAATGGAAAGTATATGGTAGGAGAGCCAATATTCTACCAGTTCTTTTGTGATTGAGAAATCTCCTCTAGACACTTTTAAATAGCAAGAATTTAGTACAAAAACAAAATCCTAACAGTTGAGAATTAGGAAACTGTAGTGAAGCCAAGAACTATATGCAAAGGGCTTCAAAAGCCAAATTTACAGAGATCTCAAGAGTAAAGAAACTAGACAAACATCATAGATTCAAGATTGAACACATAGAGACAACATCCATTACTTTACTATAGAAACCTCAAAGAGCGCGAAAGGAACCTAATGGTGGCCACTTGAAGGAAAAATCACAGAATCTCAAAGAAATATCCATGGTGGAAATAGAGTTTCATAACTCAAATACATAGTAAAGAACAATAAAACAAATTATTCACATTCACAAATACTCATAGAGACCAAAGAATAACATAGTTACGAACTTGAATTTTAAGACAATGGTAGAAAACATCCACAACCACCTCACTTAGAAATCATAGACAAAGAAAAAAACAAAAAGATACAGATGCATACGAGCTCAGAAAGACAAATATGGTAAACAACTGAGTTTGAAGGAACAACAATGGTTTCCTGAAACAAATTTTTCAGGGCTTCACCCATGAATTGGAAAAATGAAGAGTAAACAATGAATAGGGTTTGAGTTGATTTAACTCACCCAACTCAACCTCATACAAATATAACTCAACCTGAGTTAAGGATCCACAGTAAAGAAGACCATAGTACAAAGATCAACGATCAAAAATCACAACCACAGTCACCAACCACTTTAATTTCAAGGTTGAAACCCTAATAAAGGGTACGAAGATCGAATATGTGAATTCATTAAGATAAAATATCGATGTTTAAACATTCACCAACTTTCAATGTAAACTCTATGCCAATCAGAGTTAAAGATGGATGATTAAGGATCATCACCAACTTTCAAAGAAAACACCATGGTTAGATGCCACCAACTGCATTTAAAGCCAGGTTGAAACCCTAATCAAGGATCAAGATCGATGATCAGAGATGAAGCAGGTGAGAGAATCAATGGTCATCGTTGATTTTACATTATCAATATAAACTCGGGAGCACAATAAACAAACTCGAGTCGGATGCCACCGAAAATGTGAAGGGTTGAGTCAAACAAAAACAAAATCTGATAAGTATTATAATGCAATGATAATGGAAAAGTGGCCGACCATTATAGTATGCCATGTGTGTATACAAAGTGGGCCAAATCATTAGACTATAATTATTTATTAGTTAATGTCCCAAAGAATCAAAGGTGGCTGAGTATAAGTGTGTTAACTTTTCACAAAGTGACCCTTTGTTTTGTTAAACATAATCTTGTGCCATGTCCACAAGGGTGGCCAAACCAAATGAATATAAGTGCTCACAATCAAAGGTGGTCCCCACTAATGTGATGGTTTGAAAATGACTTAGAATGCAATTTTCATGTGATCACAAGGAGATAGAGCAGAGGTCAACATTAGAATGCAAACAACCTTTTGAAGACTTATTACCTTATTTTTCACAAATAAGAGTTGATTATGGTTTCACATGTGCTCATAGTGGTCCCCATGGTGGATTGGAGTTTTCTTGATAATTATTGGATATCAACAGTATTATTTTCAATTACACAGGAAATAATTTTGCATCCAAAGGGAAAGTTGCAGATGTCACATCAACCACAAGAAGACAAAATTTGCATGCACAATGAAGGAGACTTGCTCATCAAGCAAGATTTATTATTGGAAAATTATTCACCCATGCTTTTTCTTAAAAATAGAACAATCAAGTGCAGTTGACTGAGTTGTAACCAAAGGTTATTAATGCCTCAATGTATTAGCATGTTTATTTTATTCCTTTAAGGATAAAAATAGGATGCATGAGCGAGTATAATTTTAGCCTTTTTTAAGGAGGGGTGGGAAATAATTTTTTCTATATATTGTGTGCCTTGAAAAAGCACAAAGGAGTACTTTTTGGACACAGGAGTGATGAAGGAGGTTTTTCAATTTTTTCCCTCTTAATGAGAAGTATTTTATGCCTTTCCAATTATTTGTAGTCTTGTGTATGTTCCATTAATCTTGTGAATTTTGAATTCCTTGATTAATCATCTTACCCTATTACAAATTTTCAGTAATTTCTGCATGATATTCATGTGCATGTTTAACTTAACAGTGTTGTTGTGAAACTTTCCCTCAATATAATCAAATTGTTTTCCTTTAATATTCTATAGAAATTTTTTGTCTTGTGCATCAAGAATTAATTCGCATATCAATTGTGCATGAACTCGGTGAAAGACCTCATAAAAGTTTGGTGTATGGTCTCATGTTTAAATTCATTTACAAGTAATCTTCTACCGTCAAACCATAGAAAATTAGTTTAGGATACATCAATAAGGAACCAACCTTGAATCCAAAAACTCACCTCAAAATAGGTATACCCAGAGAATTGAGTTTTTCCATTGTATCTACGAAAGAGAGAAATCAATTTTGCAATCCTAGAACACTTTGCAACCATATCTCTACAGAGTGCAATTTCAAGAGATAACACTTAATGAAGCTCACCTTACAACCATTAATGATAACCTTTCAACAAAGCTGTTAGGATCTAGAATTACTATTGCATGTGTCTCATTAAGAGGCTACTAATTTAGTGGAACTCAATCCTTACGTGGCTATAAAAATTGTTGTTTCCACTCCACTAAATACTTCCACTCTTCAACCTATCTCTATTGTTCTAATTAGTGTCCCTACTCCTACTAATCATTTTACTCCACCCTTAGTTTCTCATGAAAGGAAAGTATCATTTGTTGGAAATCAAGACTTAACGTCTCTTTATCTTGATCTTCAAGCTCAAATATGTAAGTTGCAATAGCATAATTCGATCTCCTCTTCCTCTTTAGATTATATATTTTTATTGCATACTCCATTATTACTTTCCACTCTACTTATTCACTCCCTCCTATTTTTGCTACCCCTAAGCTTCCAATTTTAAATGGGCATGGTGACCCACTAGAGCATCTTAGGTATTTTCATGTTGCTTGTCTTGATTTCTCCAATGATCATATTCTCTTAGCTAAAATATTTCCGCGTAGTCTTTATGACTATGCCATGTGTTGGTTCTACAAATTACCTATCCACTTAGTTTCTTCATTCACACACCTAGCCAATGTCTTTATTACACATTTCCCCAACAAAATTGGTTCTAAGATTTCTTACGCTTACCTAGCACAACTTGAACACAGATCCAATGAGAAACTAGCTAACTACATTTTATGATACAAGAACAATCTTTCTAAAATGAAAAATATACATACTGAGAATCTAAGTTTAGGGACCTTTTTATTAAGAGTCTTTTACAACCTCTCCAAGAGAGTTTTCTCTTTGAGACCTCTCATTCCTTTGATTATCTTTTCATACTCTTGTGCTTCGTGAGTCTAAACTTTTATCCATTGGCAAGCTCAAATTCTAGGAACAAACTTCACCCTCAACTCGTTTTCAAAAGAAGGCACCATTCAAACCATCTAGATTTAATCCAATCGACGCTAACATCACTTTGTTAACATATTTATTCCCTCTAAAGATGTTTAGACACAACCACCTAGACACATGTTTAGTAACCTTCAAATGGCTCCACATATCATATTAAAGTAACTTCTCGACAAGAACCTTATTACCCTTCCTCCTCCATCCGAGTTATACTAATCACGACCTAAAGGTAGGAACTACAATGATTTTTTTGTCATTATCATGGATATGTCGGACATTCGATAAATAGATTCCTAAAACTCCAAACAATTATCCAAGGTTTGCTTAATAAAAATAAACAAAAATTCACATAATATACTATTTATGATCCAACATATGATAATGGTAATCTCAAACTCTTTAATCATGACTCCCAACAACATGAAAAAAAAACTATAGACTCTTCTCCTAATCATTTATTATCACTGTTATCGAGTTTTCCCCTCGGGAAAAATTGGTCAAACATGACCTCACACGAGAGAAAATGAGGGGATTGATTCATCCATGGGATATTTCATTGGTAAGTTGAGGCTCGGATTAGCGGAAGAATGATACGAAATGATCACGTGGGGTTGGGATCGGGTAAGTAATGAATCATTGAGCCAAAGGCATAAGGATTTTGTAGTGTACAAATGGTCAAGCTATGGAGGAGATCTCGGGAAGGGACTCGTCAAATTTTGGGGACCATGTTGGATAAGAGAGGAAGTAACGAAGGCTTAGGAGTAATCTCGAGCAAGAAATAGAGAAAACACAAAAGCCTGAAGTCTGAAATTTTTTTGAGTTCATGGATTGAGCGATTACAAGTTCTCACCATGAAATATGCAAAAATGAGCCAAAATCCTGAAAGCCCCCTAATTTTGAAGTTCGAAAGCGCTCGGGAATTTTTGGGGTCAACTCTAAGTTTGGGGGTCAATGGCACAGAACATCAAGGACTCGATGAAATAAACACAAAGAGGGGAGAAGAAAGTCTAAAACCCGATTCCAAATTTTGAATTTCAAAATTTTAGAGATTCAAAGGTTTCATGAATTTATGTAAGTGAATAGTACTAAAACCCTAAA
The DNA here is from genome assembly GCA_018340775.1 of Taxus wallichiana var. yunnanensis. Lineage (NCBI taxonomy): Eukaryota > Viridiplantae > Streptophyta > Pinopsida > Cupressales > Taxaceae > Taxus > Taxus wallichiana. Next base: position 435,559,376 of record CM031243.1, read on the forward strand.
ACCCAAACTCATGAAACCAAAAAAACAACAAATGTCTACAAAACCCAAAGTCTGAATTTCAAACTTCAAGGGTTTAGAATTTCGAGACCTTTTGGCTCTTAGCCAGTGAATAATACCACATGATATGAGATCAGATTATGAACTCAAGTCAAAAATTTAGACTTTAGAGGTTTGGTATTTCAGAAATCTCAAGTTAAGGAGCGATGAATAGCTGGAGTGATCTCTCAAGTATAGATACACAAAGCTCCCAATCCGAAATTCTGAAATTTCAGATTTCGGATGGTGCGATATAGGATCAAGGTCCCAAAAAAGTAGATAAAAAATTCACATTTATTTTTGTATGGCACCCTCATCTTCAGATGGCCATAACTTTTGACTAGGAGTTCAGATTTTCACAAAATCAGACTATGGACTTAATAGACTTCTCACAGGAATGTTTCTAGATTTCCCACCTACCAAAATGATGAACTATGGGCTTCATTTCTTCCCCAAAAAGTAAGGTACAATGGATTATGGGCTTGACATACTTTTCCATCACTCGTGTAAGGAAAATGATGGATTTTGCAAGAGAATGGTGTACATTTTTTTATTTTCTTCCCTCTCTCTCATTATTTTCTTCCTCCACAAAATTTAAGGAGTTTGCATGTGCAAAGGGCTGATCATTTTCTCTCACATGCAAGCCCTATTGTGCTGGGGCTTTAGGCCTTCCTTCAAACTCTCTAATGGCTTCAATCCTTCCTCTACATGAAATGTATTGTGTAGATCTTATGGAGCAATATAATTGTGTTACTGTGTTGACTATTCGACCTCTATAGGATTTTCTTGTTTTGTCTTGCCTCTCATTGCAAAGATTTTTTTTATATCCTTGTTAGTTACTGATTTAGGTGTGTTGTGCTCATTTCAGGAATTATGTACTAGGTGTGATCTAGTTTGTGGTGCAAGACCACCCTTTCTAGATTCATTTATTCATCATTGTTGTAGGTTGGGGAAGTGATCAACACTCCTTTCTTGGTGTATCACCACTCTTAGTGTAGTTTTTCATTCCATGTATCTTTCTCCATGTCCTCTTGGAAGCATTAGATTAGGATTAGTCAGTAGTTTTTCCTGCATTAGGAGTAGTTAGTGGTAGGTAGGTTAGGAGTAGGAACCAACCTTCTTTGGAGAGTTGTCTGATTCACAATGTCCCACACTTCATGATAACTCAATGTTTGGAAATCACATCGAATGCCCCATCTCAAACTCAAACCATTTGGGGGGTGTTGTGATTTATCCATAACAATCACCTCAAGAAGCGGGATCTCTCAATTTATTTGTCGCTATTACCGAATCTTGCCACTAGTTATATATTTTTCTAACACCAATCATCATGATAATTTTACATCTAATAATTTACATATCCATGCATCTATTGGCTCAACCTCCATAAAAAATACTAAGGTTGACCCATAATGGATAGTTAGTGCATGTTCTATATCCCTTCTTAGGGCCATTTGTTACCCTCCATCGTAAATTGAGTATTCTTTCCACAAACACTTTGGTGTTGTTAAGCTACATGTCACAATTATCCCTCTTACTATGCTTGTCCCTTTTCATTGTTTAAAACACACTTAAGGGATGTGACCTACTTTTAGGCCTTAATTAGATTTTTTTCTCTAAATCCATCATATCTATGAATCATTTGTGACTTAAGTTCATTCACAACTCACAAGTTAGTTTTATTAGCGGTGTTCTTTGATTTCCCCCACTATCATCATCTACTCTTATAGTTGCTCATGTGTCATTATACATACCCAAAATTGTAGGGTACTGTTCTGCCGGAACGATGTCACACATGCCCCAATGATGATACAGGTCACCTTGCAAGGTGTTTGGGATCCAAAGAAGCTCACGAAGTATATGTTAACATCCCAAATGCTTTATCCAAGTTTCTTGTGCTTTGTTTTGTTCCTCTGCCTTTCTTTTCTAAGCCTTTTGACCTTTAGTGACAAAACCGCCACCCTGCTCAGGGTGGCGGTCCTTCACATATTTTCTAGCATGCTCCTTTGATCACGACTTGCGTAAATTTTCAACTTTCACTAGCTTTTCTCAACTGCCTTGGCTCGTATTAATGTTTTATGTCCCCTGGAATAGTGTTTCTTCATTGTTTAATGGTAAAAGAGTTCTAATGGGAATTACCTTTGGGTGAATGTGAAATCTATAAGTATCCAGCTTGTTTTCAAGCAAATGGCCCCTCAACTTCTCATTTCCATTGTTTAGTCTGTCAATTTCTTGTTTAGAGCTCATTTTGTTTTCATGTTTGCATCCATGCTAGTTTTCCTTTGCTGTTGGAAGCCATTCGATCTTCTTGCTCCAGTCTTGTTCATTGTTGTTCATACAAATCAGTTTAGAGCAGAATAGTATCAATTGTAAGTTGAATCCATTAGAGTTGTAGGTTGTGTTCTTCACAGAAGGTAGATTCTAGAATCTCTCGGTACACTTGTGTTGTATTCCTGCAATAAATTCCACTAAGAATTACATACGCCAAGCTTTGTCACTTGCGTTGTACCTCTCCTACTCGCATATTATTCGGTCTATATCCAAAGCTGCCATTGTTCAAAATACCTTCTTCTATTGATGCTAGCATATAAATGCTCTTCTAGACTCACGTAAACATGAAGGAATGAGGAGATCATTCTGAGGGGAAAAAATCATACACTATTGGATTCGCCACTATTATGGAAATTCCAAGTTTTATCAATCAAATTTCTAGTTAAAACATATCAAATAGAGTAGTGAAATATTTCATTTAAGTTGAGTTTCATTTTTGATATTACAAGGAAGTGTGGGGATTGATAGTTTCGAGAAACTATGATTCATTCCTCACTTCGAGGTAGGATCAATAATCTTTCAATTAAGTTAATCAATTATCTAGTTATTTAGGATAAAACTCATGTTTGCCACAGAAAGTAGCTACACTGGGCTACCTTGTTTATTTTAATTTTGTTGTTAGATTAGTTATCAATTTCTTAATAAATTAGATTAGTTGCTCTTTCAATTCTATTCAAAATTCTATCAAAAATACAAAAATAGAGGAATATATATATATATATATATATATATGTTGTACATATATCTCACATAATTAGTTTATTTCATTTCAGTTAGGCTTATATTGATCTTGTATGACAATCACGGGACCTAGGGAGCCTAGGGAATACGTTTTTGAGCCAATTGTGCCTCAACCAAATATTGTTGAAGAAATAATTGGCATGTAAAAATCTCATAATTTAGGTCTTCCAAACAACCATAGACCTACAAGAAATCAGCACACGATTAAGAGAAACTAAACATAGAAGACGACAAAGCACACACATTCTGGTCAAATCAGCCAAATTATAGGCCGCTTATATAGATATCCGTATGTTTGTAGAAGGACTGAAAGAGAAAACATTCAGTTGTGATCCAATAGTCCCACAACCAGATGTAGGAGACCTCCTCATTAATATAGACACTAGCTTACGTATCCAAGTTTCCATAACACCTGTTAGGTACTCTGAGAAAATCATGTAACTTCTAGTTCTAAATGTAGAGGCCAAAAAGGCATACGACTATTGGATACTCAGAATCAGGGGTTGAATCTTCATATGACCATAAGAGGTCCACAATAACCACAAACTTACGGTTGTGATCCACAGTCCCACAACCCAACGGGCGTAACAATCAATAAGATGTTGATGCTGGTTTGCGAACATTAGTATTTAGGTCCTCTCCACTCCCACCACACATAATCACACAACTATCATTATTAAACATAACAACCAACCAAGCTTAAGATTTATGGACTAGACCAGATAATCATCCATAAAGCACCCAAAGATCCACTACACATTTAGCCACTCCATTTTCATGACCTTGTCAGGAGATATATATGCAGCACCCATAGGCCATCTTCCACGTATTCCACAACCCATATATTGGATCATGACAGAGCTTGATATTGATTGAAGCCTTCGAGCAGCTATCCTCACCGAATGATCTATCACCTTTGGTTCGAGTTAGAAGGGTCTTCTTTTGCTTGGATTCGTAGATCCCGCTTATTGCATCTTGAAGACATAAGATTACCTAACTAGCTTATCTCGCATCCTGCGTGTATTCCATCCCCACCGGCTATCTCAACATGAATTCGGGAGGTCGAGGTGTGAGGAAGAGTTACTTGTAGATTCTCATGCTCGCATGTAACTTTTCCATCGTATAGTCATCTCACCCTTCTAATCCGTATCCTTCTATGTTATGAACAACATAGTCTACTCCTAGTTCACCTACTTGCGTAACGTCTACGTGACTAAATCATTATGTTATTCCTACACATCGACATAGGTCTCTTCTAGGAAAGTTCTGCCTCTTGACGTTGATCATCACCTTCGTGCATGACCTCAATGACACATTTTACTACATTGTGATATCCATCATATATCCATCCATCACACACATCTATACTTCACTCCCCTCGGCAGCGCAGTGTTTTTCTACTATACGACCATTACTTGAGCATGATTGTATACTATCACCATCACATGTATTGGCTGAGGGACCTTCATCCTTAACCATCATTGCTTAATTTATGTACTCCTTCATAGATGCTTGGGGGTATAGTATCTTTACCCCCTATTCTAGCATATGTGCATCACCATTCATTCATCTTCCTATATAGGCATACTAATGACACATTCTCACATCTGTCATTACCTGATGACGCACTCTTGTGCTTCAATTCACACTTGAATGCTAAAGCATTAACATTACATTGAACCCCACACACTGGACTATAATCATTATACATTGCATTTCACATCACGTGTTATACAAAAATACATACTAAACTTAGTTTACATTCTATTATTAATTTAGATGCATCTTGCAAGGTCATACCTAGGTCATTCTACATATCATATATCCGAGTCATTCAACACATTGCATACATTATAAGAATATCTACATACATAATTCAATCATACATTGCATATACCTACCTCATATGCATTTTATAGACTATGATAGGTTACATTACATAAGAGTTTAGATTTACATTTCATCCCTTCATCCTACATTACTACACATGTTCAATGGGTATTATACATTACATATTGTTTACTGTTAACATCACATTTTACACACAACACATTTACAAACCCTAGTCACCACATGGTCGTTTACCCTCTATACGCGGTACTCACCACCCTATGATGAAATTTAGTTCCTCAATCCATACTCAACTACCGAGGGTTTACAAATAAAATGGAACTTACACTCACCATGATACATATCATCATGCAACATTCCTAGTCTAGTGACATATGCTTGAGGCTAAATTGTCACTCATACTCTTTCTATCTAGCTTGGTATATGCTTTAGTCTAGATCACCACCTATTTTCTATCATCTTGTAGTGGTATACACCTTAGGTTACATCACTAATCCTAATCCATTCATATTATAGTGATATACAATTAGTTCTAAATCACCACTTATCCTAATCAATTCATCTTATAGTGATGTACGCTAAGGGCTAAATCATCACTCATCCTTTCATTTTATAGTGATATATGCTCATGGATAAATAATCACTCATCCTTTCATCATATAGTGATATATAATTTGGCTCAATAATCTCTTATTCATTCATCAAGTCATGATATATGTTTCATCCCTAAGGTTCATGAACATACCTTCCATATGTCGCACCTCGGAAAACAACATACAAACTCATCATAGTGTGCAAGACAAATAACAAACACTACTCGACCATTTCTCGATGACGCACTCTTGTGTATAGTTCATTCTTGAATGCTGAGGGGAAAAAAAATTAACCCCTCTACATACATTTCCATTCAATTAGGGGGCATGCGGATCCTATCATTCCATCTTGCATTCCATTCCATCCACCCAAAACATACTATATTTTCTTCAGGGCATTTTCTCTTTTTTACTATCAATTTTCATGATCACTTTAATACACATGTTAGATGGATTTATTATATTTCATTATCTATATCATACACACATGCGTATTTGTGCTTTTATTTAGTGTGATTGCAGATATAGGACTCTACACACGACACGACATGGATGCTCACCTTTTATCCTTCCTATACTTGGTCACCTTTGGGGCATCCAAATTCATCTCTTTCAAGTGCTATTGTTTAATTTTGTACTTATCATCTTACATTACTTGATCATATAAAATTTTGAAATATTAGTTATTTCTATAACATGCTAATGGGTGTTCCATGCGTAGCACTTGTTTTACATGATTATATGTTTCCATGTCTACTTGCTTGTTTGTTTGTATGAACTTGTATTCTTTGTTTTCCATTGTATTTGGGCTTTGCCCTATGTTTGTGTGCTAACTTGCTTGTTGTTTGGCCCGGTCAAAGCATATAATTGTGTCCCACTTTTTAATAGTATTTTTACCTTTATAAAAATATGTCGACATCCAAAACATGATCAAACAAATATAAAATGACTGAAGATGTATTTCTAAGAGCTTGTAAATACCAAGATGCAAGGCACAAAAAATTAATTAATTGTTAAAAGTTTTTTATAGTATTTTTAAATATTTATTTACTAGTCGCTTTTTAAAATATTTTTTCCCGCCAAGTGGGACACACTTATATGTTTTTCCCAAGAAATGATGGCCTTATGTGTCTTGCAACATTGTTATTGATGTCCCATGTTTGCAGCGAGATTTGTGCAGCTTACTTACTTTCTTGAGTGTTTACATTTACTTCATTGTTTACGTAGCTTACACATGTTTTCTATATGAATACATTTTATTTTACACTTGTATTTAGCTAGCCTTCTTGTTTGTGGGTTTCTTGGTTTCTACCAAGTAATTTCTAGGGTACACATTTCGAGTATAGTTGGTCCTCTTTTGGTGCCACATTATCCTATCAACGACGTCAAAATGCAACTTCAAATAGGGGGCATCATTTGGGGGATTAAATACTAACACAGTGTATTTATAATGGTTCAATACAATGCACTTTCCAACCTTGGCATTATGGGTTTACATACAACGATTGGGTTCATACAAGTCTATGAAGCCCATAAAAATGGCATTTATAGGACATGGTTTCCTTAATATTTATGGGAAACGATTACAGGCTTAGGGGTTATAGTAGGTGTGATTCTTTACACTACATCATCCAAAGGCATCCGATCGCTAAAAAAACTAGGGCACTATAGAGATATTTTAACACACATGTCAGCAAAAGTGGTAAGAGTTAGACGACATAAAGCATTTCCTCCCTACACTTCTTCATCCAGGTAGCTTTAGATCGCAAAAATACTCGATCAGTACAAGATATCCTTCTACACCCTTTCTCTTCACATGGATTAGGTGCACATGTTCCATTTTCGTATTCATTTAGTGTATTCTAAATTTACTTATTTTACACATTTCTATGCACATGTGTATTTTATATAGCATTTTTAAATACCTATATATTTGACTAATTTATTGTTTTCTCCTTTCAGGTCCATTCATATTAGAAACAAGCAAGTAAAATTATGGGCAATGATAACAACATTCCACACCAACACATGCTTTACTAACCATGCGGGTATAATACACACCATGGCATCTACACATACATTCCACCGTACATTCACTCTCATAACTTTTCTATGTGCATTTTTCATCTTTAGATTCCACACTCCCATCTTATTTTTTTCATTCCATGGTTGAGTCTAGTCCTTTGGCACATTTATACTATTCTCTCCATGAATATACGGTACATACTTCTATCTACTTTATGTTACCAAGATTTCATCTCACAAACATAAAGTGGGGGAAAAATGTAGTCACAAAATCATGCAATTTATAAATTATTTATCCCAATCTCATACTATTTTTTAGAAGGTTCTTGAGTGAAGAAAGTACTAATTAATCCAATCTTTTTTCCATCTTATTGTAATTTTGTTTCGCCATTCTGCGCATATTTTTATATACATGCCCAGTCTATTTCGGTACTTTCACATCATTTTAGACTAAACTAAGGTGTCTAAGCCTATATTGAGGCATGCTAGGGCAACCTGGTACACCTAGGGTGCCCCAATATTTTTCTACTTTCCCGCCACTTTTTGGGATCTTTCCAGGCATTTTTATCCTTATCTTCTTCCCTGGTTGGCCATGTCGTGGTTAATTATGAAATTAGATCAAGAGAACCCTATAAACTTAAAGTTATTAGACCATAATGAGGGTCCTATCATCATCTACTACAATAACCCTATCTATATTTACATCCATTGCATCACTTGTATCCACATAGTTCCATGCATCAATGCTAGGAGATATGAATCAACACAGACTTCATCTGGGGAGGGATTCTATTCTATTTCATGCACAAATTCTAATAACTTTTCTATATTTAGTTATTACTCGCTATTTTAAGATAGTGTGAATGACACAAGAGAACCTAGGGCATGACATGGACACAAACACCAGAACTACATTTGGGTCAGAAATGTAGTGCAACGCTCAGAGTAGTAATAAGCCCTACTATTGTCGTAGTTGAGCTCAAGTCGGACCCATTCATTTGAATTTTTCTATTGTAAGGGTTTTGATACTCCTTTTTTATCTTGGAGGTCATCATTACATTATTCATTATATTTGGTGTAGTTCATAAAATCCAGCAGGTGTGCATGACAATGAATGTCACGTTTAATCTTCATACCCTAGAAGAATAAGATTCGAGCATTTTTAAAGACCAGGTCACATGTTCTCGCCATACCAAGGAACCCGGGTGCCCCAATACCCTCCTAGGCACTCCAGTCTACTCAGATCCTCCAGATCAACCTTTTTAAAGTCCCTTATGCATGAATTCCTCCTATAATTTCCTATCACACCTATGACACCCTACGAAAATCATCTATAATCAGCTGAGTTCTTTCCTCACTTTATTCCTACGTATGAGGGTTTTATTTCTATTAGTTTTAATTATTTAGCCAATCTATACTACTTTAGAGATTTATTAAAAAAATTATGTCATGCTAAATTAGATTAACTATCTTAGCATACATTTTGATTATTCTAATTTTAGTTAATAAACCTCTATTACGTTTTGTTTGGTGTTGATTACATGTGTTGCAATAATCTTGGCCCCCTCATTTTTGTTATAATTTTAACCATCTTGTAAACTAGAAGTATTACGTATCTTTATTCACTCATAACTTGGTCACCTATGGTGTTTGTGATCAATTGTGGATAGTTTTGTTCAAAATAGGACTTTAGATTATGTAGTGGTCTCTCTAGGTTATCTTTCTATGGGGACATCTATAGTGTGGTTGTTCTAATATTCTTTGTAGTGTGTGTACTCCCTTGATCTATGTATGAAATAGAAATTTCTTCAAATCTAGTTTGTGTAGACATAAAATGTATGCAATTTGGTAAATTTATGTCTTAAAAAAACTGTAGCATTTATATGATCCATAAGTAAGAAAAAAGTAATTGAAAACTCCCTTTAGCCTATTGTTTTGTCTTTTGGGCCTTTATTTTCTTGATATATCTTTCACTCTTGTCTAATTTTTATTTTTTTATGTTTCTAAATTTTCAAACACTAGCGCCTAGCTGGGACACTAATTCTATATGATCTTGTCCTTTTGGGTGCTGATGTCACTCTTTATCATTTTCTTATCCTTTTGGACCCTTTTCACTTCTTAGTTACTTTTTATCACTTTAGATCGTCTTTGAAATTTCTAATTACGAAATTCAAACAAGGGCTTCATATAGATACATAGTTATGTTTTAAAAATAAATCACCAAGAACTAAACTTTACATACTATCACCTAAGCTTGCATCTAAAGGCACATAAAAACTCAAAATCATCAACCAAGCACACTCATTCAAGGGAAAAGGGATGTATCACTTGGCATACCTAGCATAGAGAGGAAGTCTATTCTATTTCATCCCACATGTTGTATACATATTCTACATTCTATATCTATCCTTCTATCATTTGTGTAACTTGCACAAGGGAATCCTAGGACATCAATACACATAAATTCACAAATACCTACATGGAATTTGAGATTTAGTGCAACAATCAATCGTAAGTTTGATGTAGTGCAACACTCGATTACTATTAGGGTCAATCCGACTCCCCATTTGACATTTTATTTTTTAGGTTTGATCGGGTTTGTGGGTATGTCCAGGTGAAATTATTTTTTATAGGTTATAGGTATATTCACATATCGACAATGACTATGGAGAGAAATAAAGTAAAGGACAATGTACATCATCCAACGTTAAAATAACTAGCCACAATATTTATCTTGACACTAGCCCTGAGATACAGACACAATCAGAAGATGGTCTTGTTCTCTCCAAGGTGCTTTTTTCCTATGTATTTTTAGAGTCAGAACCTCGAGTGAACTTATACTACACTCTTTCGAGTTTGTTCTAACAGTTCACTTACACACATCACTTCCGAGTCCTTAGAAATTATATAACTCTCTTTATATCCCTCTCTTTCTTAGGGTTTCATATTTACATGCTTGTTTTATTGTGTCTATAGTATAAATTGTATTTGTACATCATTTATAACAATAGTTACTCTATAATTATATATACTACGAATTATATTAAATCACTTTTATTCTTCTAACTATAGACTCGGGATATTCAGAGCTTGTAAACTTCTCTAATAAATTTATAGGAGTACATTCTGAACATGAGGCAAAGGGAGAATTAGCTTACATTTTCCACCCTAACATTTGGTCATATCCTTTTCCACTTCTTCTACTTTTGATGATGATGCACTATATGTACCGGTCAATTTTTACTCTTGCAACTTTTATTCCTTTTTATTTCTCTTATCCTCCTACATTCTTCTTTCATCTTTTGTCTTTCTACTTTCTTCTAATTAATTTTATTTTTAATCTTCTTCTTCCTTAGCCCATGTATCTTATTATTCCTTTTATTTATCTTCTCTCTACTTATTTTCTTATTATGTTTGCTTCTATTCTCTTTACATCATTTCTTCATCTTCTTCTTTGCTCATTTTTCATATCCATTAACTTCTATTCTTCATCGTCCACATTTTCTATCTTGTGTTTCTCTTCTTCCCTGTTACATGCAATCTTTATATTCATATATTTATTTTTTTACTCAATTTTTTATTTTTGTAGATATTATTCCACTTGTGTCTCCTTCAAGTGGTTTTGTTTGGATACAACTTATTATTTTCCATATTTGAATATTTGTTCCTTCACTTGTTGCACACTAGTTTACATTATGGCCTCTTGTTCTTGAATTATATGCATAGTTGAAATTTCCATTGCGGTAATTTGAGTGTGGTTGATTACCTCTTTCAAAGATGTAGGAGGAGAAGGTGTGCTATGTATTTGTATTGTAATTTTAGGGACTTTAATTTTGATTAATTTTCTACTTAATTTCACATCTTTAGTGTGTTCTTATCTCCCTTTCATTAGCATTGGATTTTTGCACCTACTAAAAATTTGTATTCTATTGTTGGATGTCCTCCGGTGTAAAAAAGGATCTTGTGCATGTACTAACACCAATTATTAGTGTCATGCCAACTTATTTCAATGCTCAAGCAACACCAAAGTCTAATAGTTTATTAGGAAACAAAATTACAGTAAATTTATTTTTTGTCTTAAAAGGGTAAAAAATTTCTTGTGGTCGATTAAGTTCTCATGAATTAAATTTTCTACACTTTCGTAATGCAATCAAATCCAAATTTAAAATTAAATATGATTAATTTACTTCCCAAAATATTTTACGGTTTAAAGATCTTCCAATACGTTCCTTTACTTTATTAGAGTAATTTACAAATACTTAATAATCATGATCCTTTTAATTTAATTAACTATACCTTTCTTTTAATTATTTATAATCCCATTTTATTTATTAGAAAAACTATGCACAATTACTTAATAAATTCCTAGAAAAAGAGTCACAACTTGACCTAACCACTAAGTGGCCCCATTCAACCTATTACCCATACACTTTATTTAAAACCCATTCTCATGAAAATTCCATCGCTTTAAATTATGTAGGATATAATCTTAACAATGAGATCAAATCATTTCGGACCCTTAGATGCTAGGTTTTCTAAGGTTCCCTAAAAATCCTTATGATTTTTCATTTTATTCATTTTCTTTCCCTATTTTCATCATTCTCAATTTTTTGGGTTAAAGGGAGAGAAAAAAAGGAGTGTGGAGGGTTTATCGGCTCCATTGTTCTAATATTTTTATGAAATGAAAGATCTATCATTTTTCTATTGTGGGTGTTGGTGTCTTCTTTAACTTGTTTATTAATTTATACAAGAAGAAATAAATAGATTTGGGGTCTCTCTCTCTCTGTGTATATATATACAATGTTTGCATTTCTATTTAAATAAAATCAGATCGACATACATGGCGGAAAACATAGTGCAACCCGCACAAACTATTTTATTTTTATTTTTATTTTTTTAATGAAATAAAACAGAGACACAACAATATTGAATGTAATAATTTGTTTTTGTTAAAATTATGGGATTTTCCCTACTAGAATGGTTCTATTGTTGAATAATGACCACATGCCCTTTGATGGGGTTTAAGTGGTATCGGGGGTGGGGTTCCGTCATACCCCACTTTGTGGTTTATTTAATTAACCTTCCCAAAGGCCATTCAGCCCAACAAATATTATTACCTATTTTTTTAATAGAAATTTGTTTAAATATCTCCACAGCCGCCGATTTCAATAGGCCACAAAATATTTTATGATTTTCAAATATATATATATGGTTATAATTTATATGTTATTATATATATTTATATATATATATATATATATATATATATATGTATATATGTATGTATGTATTAGTTTTTAATAAACGTAAACTACCTACACACACACATATATATATATATATATATGTATGTATGTATGTATGTATGTATGTATGTATATGTATATTTTTGCTTTATTATACTTCAAACACTTTATTATTTTAATTTTATTGTAAAATAAGATATGAAGGCATATAGGGTTAGTTGTGAGTTTAAAAATATTCAACTGGGTGTTGTAGTAGGATTTATGTCGTTGGCAAAAAAATGTAAAATTTGACTACAAACTCAACTCAAATTGTTTCTTTTTTTTCACAATTTAGTTTGAAGAGAATAAAAAGGAATAAAATACTTAGATAACTCTTCTCTCTATTTTTCCTTTTAAATTTAAATTTTCCAAGAATAAAACAAGAATCAATATTCACTAATTCATGCAAGAATACCATTGTAGTGCCCACTTCCCTTCGACACCTTTTGGTTTTGATAATGATATTGTTCACTATACTTACTGATATTATAGTAGCTATTGATTTGGCATGATGTCATATGTTAGAGATAATGGACTATTGTTGATTTCAATTCATATATGATGCATGTGGATTATTAGAAACATTTTATATTGATGATGATATGTTGATTGACATGGTTGTGTGTGTGTGTGTGTGTGTGTTTCGGAGATGTGATATTTCATCATATTGAGTAGACCTAGAAAATTGAACTAATCTTATAATCATATGGTTATTGCAGAAATTGTAAATGATATTTCTACTTTCCTAGATGATGTTTTGATTCATATATAGATGATTTTACAGTTATATTTTATATTTATTTTGTATGATTTGATGTGGCTATGAGGCCGAAGGAGGTTTTTTTTTGCATGGAAACATGTCACAACAAACATTAGGGGATTGGACACCAACCACATTAGAATTCTAGGTGAATTCAACAAGGGTCGTCATGGTAACATGTTTTTGTTATTTGTACTATTTGTTTACGCTTGTTGTTAGGGGTTTCTATGGGGGAATCACCTTTAAATGTGACCAAGGCATTATGTGTATTATTTTATTCAGTTCCTTTGTTTAAGTTTAGTATGCAATGTTAGTGATGTATTTCCCCTTTATTATTTAGTTATTTTGTGTCTAGATTTGTGAGTAATCATGTTGTTAAATTTATTAAATTGGGTCAAAAGAATGCATTTATTAGAGTTGATGGGTTTTGGACTAGGTGTTGTAGGTAATTTTGAGTGTGAAACACTCCACTTTCCTTTTGAAATTCGGATTTTTCCTTAAGGGCTGATTTTATAGGCTTGTGGGAGAAGTTAAACTTGTCCCACACCTCTTAAAATTGTATACCAACCCTACCTATGTCTTTGGGAGTAAAAATTAACCCTTTTTATGTATTTTGGGAAGACAAGTTGTAAGTTTTGATTTCACCTTCTTACATGTAATTGATTTTGGTCCTTGGGGTGTGGACTAGGATTGTGTGTGTAAGTAAAAATATAATTTATTCACCCACCTTTTAATTATACCTTGGAGTTTTAAGTTGTCTTGTGAGGTGGAGTTAACGATGTATGATGTGGCATCATAAATGGATCCACCTCATCCTCCTCTCTCCCCTCTTCTATTTATTCAAATTCCTTGGCTTGTTTGGGGTTACTTCTTTTGGTTTTGAGCTCATGTAATTTTTGAGAGAGTTAGAGATTTTTGTTGAATGTTTGTGGATTTCTAGAGATTTTGAATTGTTTTGATTGGAAAAATCTTTTTGTTTAACTTTTGGATCAAACTCTACTATGAGCAGTAGGAGCTTTGCTCTTTAAAAAGTTATTCTTCTTTTTTATACATATGTGAATGCTTTCAATATTTTTATATGTTGTTGGTGGTTGGGTAGATTTACTAGGTATGGTGTAGGAGAAGACTATGGGGATCTCTTGTGGGGAGGCATAAGAAAATGGGAGGTATAAGGGGTACTTTGGGGAGGCATAAGGGAATGTCGGGGTTTTGAAATGATATATATATATATATATATATATATATACACAAATATATATATATATATATATATGTCGTGTCTGTGTGTGTGTGTATATGTTTATGTATATATGTATATATGTATATATATATATATATATATATATTGGTGGGTTTATTTTAAGGTTGTTACCCATTTCCCCATCACGAGGTATAAGAAGCTTCCCCATAGGTATTACTCGTTGGCTTGTGAATGATGAAGCACTTGAGTATTGTTTGTTGTTCTTCTTGTGGTTGCAAACTATAGTATATATTTAGACATCTTCTATATGTGAAAATTGTTTTTGTGTTGTGAAAGCCTGTTTGTTGCCATGAGTTAAAATACATCTCTTATTGCTTTGTGGTTGGGGTTCGAGGGCTAATGAGGAGGAGAGATTCTCCTCTTCATTGAAATTCTTGGTTCGGTGGATAGCGTTGCCTCTCCTCTTTTATTTTTGTGGTCAAAAGGTATATGGTGGATCTTCTTTTTGTTGATGCGGAGTTGACAATGAAGACAAATTTTGTAGTTTCTCCTTGGGTTCCATTTTGTGAAATTTTCTCACTTCAAGTTGATGGCATTGTAATAATATTTTTGGTGGAAATTTTCTCTATTTTGGAAATGGAACCTACATTTGAATGTGAGAGATGTATATGTTGAAAGTTGTATTTGTATGTGAAAAAGGAATGAGAAAGAGTTATTTGGCATATTTTGGCAAGAAGAAAAGAAGTGTAAAAGGAATTATTTCATTTAATTGAATGTTGAATCACCTTTCATCAAATGGTGTTACTCTTGTTTAAAACTTGTTGTTGTATGTATATTGTAAACTCTCTGTTGAAGGCTGGAAATGTCTGTGTTATAATTATTACATTCCTCTATATTATTTGAAGGGAACGTTTTGAAAATAGAATTACATTCTTTATTTTCACATATTGATTGAAGGAAAGTTGAACATTGTAAATTTATATTGGAACAAATTGGGGATGATCAAAACACATTCCAAAATAGTTTGTATTGCCCTTGCAATTTACACAATTCATCTTTAATCGGACAAGAGACAAAACAATACAATTTCACAGAAAAGAGAAGGAAATTTGTATTGATTCTAAACCATTAATATTTTATGCTTGCAATCTAGAATTTTTCAAGTGCAACTCTCCATGTCTGCTCGGCATGTTGAAGAAGAAAAATGGTGGCTCAAATCAATTATGGGAGTTGAAAATATTTAATTCACATGTTAATTTCAGGAAAGACATTTTATTAAAATTAACCCACCTAAGTTTGTCAAATTTAAAATCTTATCCTCTCCTTACAAAGAGGAGGTTGGGACCTTTCCAAAAATTCCTCATTTTCCCAAAACCAAGTTCCTAATCAAAAGTTATGGTCTTCTAAAGTTTTTACTTCATTTTGGGTTAAGAAAATATAACTAATTGTCAAAAAGGAAAATTTTGCTAAGCGGAGACTGTGGGGCCAAAAGATAATTTTTGCTCTTTTTTGAAAAAGGCAAAATGAAACGCAATTCCCCCACCGCTCCACTGGCCCAAACTTTTCTCTCTTCGGTAACAAAAAAAAAAAGAGTTCTAAGTTTGAAAAATTAACTTGGTCAAAAATTCCTCCACGGATCCACAGCCCCACCTTTCTGCTTGGACTCGAATTTAAGGACACATGTCCCTTATAGAACTCAAGCTTAAAATTTTTCTTATTTGGGTGCGAAGCCCTATTGTGGACTTATGGGTGTGCGGGTGTAAATTGCACTTTTTCCCAAAAAGGGCAAAGCAATAAGTTTCTTCCCCGTGCCCGCCGACCCGTAACTTAAGAAATATGAGGAGTTAGGAGGACATCTTTATATCATTGGAAAGCGAGAATAAATTTCTTATCTAAAGGAATTGTTTTCAGAAAAGTTAATGTGCATTCAATGCATGAAAAATCAAGTTGAAATTCAAGATGAGCCTGAGAGTGGGTAAGTGGGAATTTACCCTTTTATAACTTAAATGTTTATTTCTAAAACTTGGGTTGACCTTTTTAAGGGGTCACGGTAAGGGATAAGAGAATGTTTTCTATCCCATATAAATAAGAACCCTAGTTATTGTTTTTACGTACTAAAATTAAAAACCTTGGGAATTTAATCTGCTTGGGCATCTTTGAGCCTCTAAAATTAATTAAGGAACATTTAACATAGGGTTAATTTAATTATCTATTAAATTAACACCTAAGAGAAATTTAACAATATTTGGATTAATTATACTCGTTAATTTTGTAATGAGGATATAATAATTTTTACAATGGGAAAATTTCTTATATTAAATTATAATTGACTTTAAATATTTTCTTTGGAAACTATAGTTTTGAAGCTCGTGTTCGAGGACTTGCCTTTCAAAAAAAATTTATTCGCTAATTTTTTATTTTCTATCTAAATCTATGTTGCTCTTGGGTCTCGAGTGGTTGTTTTAGTAGGCATAACACTTGATATCAGAGCCATGGGTTCAACACTTGGACCCTAGGTGACACATTGAAACCCGAAAACTAGTTAACAAAATTTTGAACCTCCGTGATTAAAATAATAATAAAATAATAAAGTTGTTTGAATGGTTGTACTCGCCTAGTGGAATTTTGTCAAAACTCGGGTAACTGAAAGTGTTAAATTAAATTGATATTTTTGTGAACTTCTAGTGTAGCGGAACTTATTTCTACTTTGAAAAAAAAGTTGTTTTCGAGGAGTCCTAACCCTTATTTTAGTGGTATGATGTGATAAATCCGTTGAGACTCTTCCTTGTTAGAATGATAAATTGTGTGGTGTGACTCTTGTGACCTAGTGCTAGTGGTTGTGTTCGAGAGTCTAACGGAGTTAATTAGAAGTTGTTTAATCGTCTAAAGCTTCCTTTTTCCTTCAAAGTGGTTGGACAAGTTACTTTTAGTTGCTGCCTTGGTGCCACATTTGATCTAGTTTTGTGTATGTGTTCTTAGAACTGAGCTCGAGGAAAAGTACCCCTATTGGCAGCCATGAAGGGCTGTGGAGTGACTGTGATGTGGACTTCTGTATTTTATATTCGTAAACTTGTGTTATTTTATCAAGGACCAACATCTTATTTTATGATTGATTGAGAAGCTCTGAGACTCTTTTAGTTATGTATATTTTGTGAGAATTTTCTGACATTGCAATGTGGCTACTTAGCCACTTTTCTTGATTTCCGATATTCTTGGATTTTACTTTGATTGGTGACTCAAAGCTCATTTATCTATTGGCCACTTAGCTAAATGTTACGTGATTCCTTTGTTGGAAATATTTTTATTGATGTCAAAAGAGGTGTTGAACTGGTAAACGGAAATCTATTAGAAAGTAACGGAAATAACCAACAGTATAGAAGGGTAGAAAAGGAAATTTTAAATACATGAAAAGAAGCATTTTTACATGAGGATTATCATGGTATAAGCGAGATATACATAGCTATGCATAAGAGAGAGATATCCGCATTTTAAGGTGTTTATATGCAATGTTTTATGGTGAAAAAGAAGATTTAATGATGGTGGCAGCGATTTAATGATAACAATGATTTATCTAAGGAGGGGCAAGAGTGTTGCTATCAAGTGGTTAATTGCATTGATTAATGTACATTTAATAATTATGGGCTGCATTAATTATTCTTTGGTTTTAGCCGACTAATGCACTTAATTAAGTTGTGTTAATGGAAAGGTTGTGTCGGTTGGAACGATGTGTCTTTTTGAAAAGGTACGAAAGGCTATATAAGAAGATTCATATGAGACTTATTAAGCATGGATTCAAGTTGAATATTTTAAGGAAAAAGAAGAAGAAGAGGAAGCGTAAGGGCAGAATTTTAGAACAACAAATCTGAAAGTAAGAAGAAGAATTTTCCATTATTCGTTGAGGAAGCAACAAGTTTACAAGTGGAAAGAAAATTTTGTAAGGTTGGTGCCTTCATATTCAAAGAGATCAGTTTCTCTTGCTGAGTTGGGTGCTCCTGTAGGTTGGTGCCTACAAAACTATAATTTGGGGATTGGTGTCTCCAGTAGATTGGTGCTTACAAATTTTTTAGAAATATATATAAAGAAAGAAGTGTCTCCATGGTTTTCTCTTGAAAGGGTTTCCACATATATCTGTGTCTACTTGCATAAAGTTTGGTGTTCTTTGATTGATTTGATATATTCACATTGCTCACGATTATAGATCTAAGTTTAAGAATTGAAGTTTGAAATAATATCATAATAATGATTCACCCCCCACCCCTCTCAGTATTATCTTATGCTCAACAATTGTTATCGAGTAGGTTCCTTCAGGAACAATCTAACTTGATTGGAAGGTAGATCTCAGGAGCATATATGGCTAGTCAAGTACAAGAAGGTTTTTCCTCGAACAAGGCTCCGTTTTTGTGGAACAAACTATGCATTTTGGAGCATAAGAATGAGAACCTATCTGATGGCACTAGGGTTTGATATTTGGAAATCAATAGCGGTCGGATATATCATTCCATCAACTCCGTCAACAGACGAAGTCGGTAAGAAGACTTTTGAAAACAATGCCAAGGCGATGAATGCAATTTTGTGTGGTTTGTCAGAGTACGAATTTGTCAAGGTAATGCAATGCGACATGGCAGAGTAAATATGGGATAAACTTTGAACAATATATGAAGGTGATGATAAGGTCAGAAAAGCTAAGCTTCAAACCCATAGGAGAAAATTTGAGAGCCTAAAAATGAAGGATGAGGAAGATGTTGTAGCTTATCTTCTGCGGGTGGATGAAGTTGTCAACACCATAAGAGGGCTTGGAGAAAAGATTGAGGAACCTTTGATATTGCAGAAGGTCTTAAGATCTTTACCATTAAGATTTGATGCTAAGGTGTCTGCCATCGAAGAAATGAAGGATCTTGATAAGCTAAGCATGAACGAACTACATGGAATACTGATGGCTTATGAAATGAGGACCGAGTCTAATAAACTAGCATAAAAGGAAGCCACATTCAAATTCTCAAAGAAAAAGGCAATCAAGGAATCTAAATTGAATGATGAATCAAACAGTGAAGAAGATGAAAAGGACGCTTTATTCATTCGAAATCTAAAGAAAGGATCCAAGAGATACAAAGGTAAGTTACCATTTAAATGTTTTAACTGTGGTAAAATTGGTCATTTTGTAGCTAAATTCCCAGAGAAGGAAGATAGTTAAGATGAAGAAAGAAAGCCCAAGTTCAAAAGAGAATTCAAGCAAAGAAGAGGCAAGAAAAGATTTGAAAAGCAAAAGAAGAGTCTATATTCAAAAAGAGGTAGCAGCTCATCCGAAGAAAGTGGAATAAGTGATTCAGACAGTGATGATGAAGAAACATTGTTTATGGCTATAGAAGAAGGTTCATCAACTAGCAAAGTTGATTTGGAAGGAATCAAGGACATAGAAGAAGAAGGTGAGGTAAACCTTGAAGAAGAACTCATTTGTGCATTGGGTGAAATAAAAGCACTCAAAAAGAGGAATCAGAAGAAAAGACTTCAGCTCCAGAAATATGAAGAACAAAATCAATCTTTTGAAGCTAAGTTAGCACAAAGTCTTGAAGAATCAAAGAATCTAATCATTGACCTAAAGACCTAGATTGAAGAAGCAAAGAGAATTGAGGAAGGGTTGAGAAGTCAGCTCAAGGTGAAACAAGAAGAATGTGAAAAGTGTGAGTCAGAGATTATTGTGATGAGAAAAGAGTTAGAAAAGGTAAATACCAAACTAATGAACAACTTTAAATTTGAAAAAAGTAATAAGGTTCTAGATGACATTATAGAAAATCAAAGATCACCATCCAACAAATCGGGACTCGAGTATGAAGAAAAACTAGAGAAAGCTTCAAATTCCGTTGAGATTCCAGAGAAGAAAGGTTTAGAAAAGGAAAAAAGTTGTGCAGAAATTCTAAATGCACCTACGAAGAATAAAAATAGAAAGGAAGAGGAAACTACGAAGAGTAGTTCCATCTACAAGGAAGGTGTTAAAGAGAATGACATCAAAAGACCATTTAGTCCACGACATAGGAATATGAACAGGTTCAAAATTTCCTTTCATGGTTATTGTTTTTATTGCAATATATATGGGCATAAAAAGATAGAGTGTAGAAAGTGAATGAGAGATAATGAAGCCTAGAACAAACCAAAATCTGCTCATAGAGTGTTGAATATGAACTATAATTCATTTTCTTCACTATCCTATTATAACAAGGAAGTCATTATCTGCTACAAGTGCAATGAATATGGACATATAACACACTTTTGTAGAAGTGTGTTTGACTTGAGACAAGATCAAAAGACAAATCCTTTAGATACATAAAAAAAAAAGGAGGCTACGAAATCTTAGACAAGGAAGCAGGAGAAAGATGGGCTAGACAAAGAAAAATCCATGCTCATTCAAATAGCTTTTCATGCTCGAGATGAAGGACAACAAGTGGTACATTGATAGCGGATGTTCAAGACATATGTTTGGTGATAAAAGTAAGTTTCTCTCCTTAAAGAAAGTAAATGAAGGTCAAGTAAAATTTGGTGATAATGCTACTGTTGAAGATCATTGGCAAAAAGTACGCTTTGAGTTTGGATAATGGAAAAACAAAAATAGAGAATGTTTTGTATGTTGAAGGATTAAAACATAACCTCTTGAGTGTGAGTCAAATGTGTGATCAGGGACACACTCTTAAGTTCTATGCCGAAGGATGTGAAATAAGGAAAGCAGATACAGGAGAACTAATTGCAGATTGCCATTGAACTACAAATAATCTATATATGCTTGGAGAAATAAAAGAAGAAAAATGTTGCCTAAGTCAAGTTGAGGAGAGTTGGCTATGGCATAGAAGGATGGGACATATAAATTTTGATAATCTTGTGAAGATAAGCAATAAGCAAGCCGTACGGGACATGCCTAAAATAACAAAGCCTTCGAGTACTCTATGCAAGCAGTGCCAGCTTGGGAAGCAGACTAGAACAAGATTCAAAACAAAGGAGTATTCATCCACCAAACCATTGGAGCTAATTCACATGGATTTTTGTGGACCTACCAGAATGAAAAGTATTCAAGGTGAGAGTTATTTTATGTTACTCATTGATGACTACACTAGAATGACATGGGTAGCATTTTTGAAAGAAAAATCGAAGCATTTGGAAAGCTCAAAGCTTTCAAGGCATTAGTAGAAAATGAAACAGGGCTGAAGATAAAATGTCTAAGGTTAGATCGTGGAGGTGAATTCATGTCAAATGAATTTATTGAATATTGTGAAGACCATGGAATTAAAAGACAATACTCAGCTGCAAGAACTCCACAACAAAATGGAGTAGTAGAAAGGAAGAACATAACCGTTCAAGAGATGGCCCGAACAATGCTGAATGAATCTAAGCTATTAGATAGATTCTAGAAAGAAGCGGTAAGTACTGCCATTTATATTTTGGATAGAGTGCAAATCAGAGTTAACCATGACAAAACTCCATATGAATTATGGAAAGGAAGACCAGCCTCGGTCAAATATTTTAAGGTATTTGGGAGCAGATGTTTCATTAAAAGAACCGAAGAGGACTTAGGAAAATTTGATTCAAGATCGATGAAGGGATTTTTCTTGGGTAATCCACTAAAAGTAAAGCCTTCAGATGTTATAACAAGAGGTTGCGGACTATCATAGAAAGTGCAAGTGTTAGAGTGGATGAGGGTTTGGATCTAAAGACAAAATAAAATTCAAAAGAGTCTTTAGAAATACCAAGTCTTGTGAAAGAAGAACAAGAGGAAGAAGAAGATATTGAAGAATGGAGTAAATCAGAAAGGCAGGATACCAAGATGCCATCTCGCTTCATTCAGAAAAATCATGATGAAAGTCAGATTATTGGAGAACTTGATACTGGGGTTCAAACCAGAAGAATAATTACAAATGCTTCTGAGCAAGGGTATTTTTCTCTGCTATCTAAGGTAGAACCTAATAAATTTTTAGAAGAAAGACATGATAAACATTGGTTGAAGGTGATGGAAGAAGAATTAGATCAAATTGAGAAAAATGAAACTTGGGAACTGGTTCCCAGACCAAAGAGTTAGAATGTGATTAGCACTAAGTGGGTATTTCAGAACAAACTAAATGAATATGGTTAAGTCACTCAAAATAAGGAAAGATTGGTATGGAAAGGGTATGCTCAAGTGGAAGGTATTGATTTTGAAGAGACTTTTTCTCCAGTTTCCAGACTAGAAGCAATCAGAATGTTCCTTGCTTTTGCAGTGTTTAAAAATTTCAAAGTCTACCAAATGGATGTCAAATCAGCCTTTTTAAATGGGAATTTAGAAGAGGAGGTTTACATAGAACAGCCTGAAGGGTTCCTATTATCAGAAAATGAAGATTATGTGTGTAGGTTGAAAAAGGCATTGTATGGATTAAAACAAGCCCCCAGAGCATGGTACTCAAGGCTTGATCAACATCTACAGGACCAAGGATTCAAGAGAGGACATGCTGATAGTAATCTTTACATCAAAACTGAAGATGAACACTAGTTAATTGTGGTTGTATATGTGGATGACATAATATTTGGAGGAGACAATGAAGAAATGGAAATGTTGAAAAAGTTTGGTATGGAGGAGTGTGCACCTGTCAGCACACCGATGATCACCGGAACCAAGTTAAGCAAAGATGACGAATCTCCAGATGTTGATCAATCTCTCTATAGATCAATGATTGGGAGTTTATTATATGTGACAGCATCCAGACCAGATATCATGCAAGCAGTGGGTATGGTGGCACGTTTTCAAGCAGGGCCGAAAGAAACACATGTGCAAGTTGTAAAACACATATTCAGATATCTAAAGGGAACTATGGAATACGGGTTGTGGTATCCAAAAGGAAAATATTTCACATTGACAGCTTATACAGATTCAGATTGGGTAGGATGTGTAGATGACAGAAAAAGTACAAGCGGAGGAGCATTTTTTCTTGGAAACAACCTGGTATCTTGGCTAAGTAAGAAGCAAAATTCTGTATCCCTATCCACAGTAGAAGCAGAGTATATAGCAGTGGTACTATGTTGCACACAAATTTTATGGATGAAGCAGAACATGAAGGATATCAAAGTAGAGTATGATCATCCCATCTCCATATTATGTGATAATACTAGTGCAATAAGTATTTCAAAGAATCTGGTTATGCATTCTAGAACAAAGCACATTCCCATAAGATATCACTTCTTAAGAGAGCAGGTGGCAGAGAAACAGGTAAAGTTGGAGTATGTCACTACATCCGAACAGATAGTAGATATTTTCACTAAGCCACTTCCAAAGGAGACATTTGAATATCTACAGCATAAGCTGGGAGTAATTTCTTTTACATCTTTACATTGAAGAGTCAAGGGTAGCACTGGTTAAGGGGGAGCTAAAACTTTGCAAATTTTTCAGCTCCTAGGATGACCCTTTGCCATTGATGTCAAAGGGGGAGAATGGTAGTAAGGGGGAGCTATGGCAAGAGGAAGCTACGAAGAGGAGATTATTTTTTGGGGTTTCCATCAATGACAAAGGGGGAGATTGTTGGAAATATTGTCATTGATGTCAAAAGAGGTGCTGAACTGGTAAACGGAAATCTATCAGAAAGTAACAGAATTATTGACGGAAATGGTAGAAAGTAACGGAAATAACCAGCAGTATAGAAGGGTAGAAAACGAAAGTTTAAATACATGAAAAGAAGCGTTTTTGCATGAGGATTATCATGGTATAAGCGAGATATACACAGCTATACATAAGAGAGAGATATCCACATTTTAAGGTGTTCATATGTAATGTTTTATGGTGAAAAAGAAGATTTAATGATGGCTGGCAGCGATTTAATGATAATGATTATTTATCTAAGGAAGGGAAGCACTCCTACCAAGTGGTTAATTGAATTGATTAATGTGCATTTAATAATTATGGGCTGCATTAATTATTCTTTGGTTTTAGCTGACTAATGCACTTAATTAAGTTGTGTTAATGGAAAGGTTGTGTCGGTTGGAATGATGTGTCTTTTCGAAAAGGTATGAAAGGCTATATAAGAATATTCATATGAGACTTATTAACTATGGATTCAAATTGAATATTTTAAGGAAAAAGAAGAAGAAGAGGAAGCGTAAGGGCAGAATTTTAGAACAGCAAATCTGAAAGTAAGAAGAAGAATTTTCCATTATTTGTTGAGGAAGCAACAAGTTCAAAAGTGGAAAGCAAATTTTGTAAGGTTGGTGCCTTCATATTCGAAGAGATCGGTGTCTCTTTCTGAGTTGGTGCTTAGTAAAAGGGGTGAGTGCTCCCGTAGGTTGGTGCCTACAAAACCGTAATTTGGGGATTGGTGTCTCCAGTAGTTTTGTGCCTACAAATTTTTGAGAAATATATATAAAGAAAGAAGTTTCTCCGTGTTTTTCTCCCGAAAGGGTTTCCATGTATATCTATGTCTACTTGCATTAAGTTTGGTGTTCTTTGATTGATTTTATATATTCACATTGCTCATGATTATAGATCTAAGTTTAAGTACACCCTAAGTGCCTTGAATGTCTTCATAGGTGCTTTAAGTTATGCCTTGGTTTTGAAAAGATGAAACCTTGAGTGTGTTTAGGATCTTGGAGAGTTCGTTGTGTAGTGCGGTCTAGTTGGAAACTATTAGCGGTGGTGGTGATGCTCTTACAATCTGGGTAGCAATGTTTGATCCTCCTCAGAGTACAGTGTTTAATTATGGGCTTTTGGATTGTGTTAGGATCGAATTCCTTTTGTTTGAATATAGATATTAGTGGAAAAGTGGTTGTTTGGTAGTGACTTTTCATTGACAATGGCATGCTAAGTTTTATCATGATTTCCATGTTTCATTATAAAAAGTATTGACTTGTGGATTGTATGCATCTTGGTAATTATGATTATATTTAAGCCCATTCGGGAAGTGTGTTTAATTAAGTGTGTTTTTTTTTCTCACATTGACCTATAAATAATCCTACCCTTACCTTACCATTTTAAATTGCTATGAATAACACTATATGACCTATCAATCTTGGGGTTACGTGGAGACACTTATGGATGCTTTTGGGCCTTTTGGACCTTGCTATTAGAGATGTAGTTTGGTAGATCTTGATATATTAATCTCGGTGGTGTTTATATTATGCTTCTTATTATAAAACTATAACTCTTGGTCATAAAGTCCATGTCTAGATAGATCAGTTGATTTCCCTCTTGCGAGTTGATGCTATCTAATGGGAATGTGGTGCCCTTGGAGTAAAATTTTGCATTGCCATCTTGTTTCTTGGTTGGTGGTATTTTGTGGGAATATGAGTGTTGATTTGAAAACTTTCCTTGTCTTTTTATGTGTGTAAAATGTTTTAGCCTAAACTACAAACATTGTTAAACCTTAGTAGATTCGTAAAAGTAATTAGGCCTCTTTAATGGGCCTTCCTTGTAACTTCTTTTGAGACTTGTAGAGACCCTCTAGGAATATTTAATGATGCTTGTAATTATTTGGTAAACCCTTGAAATATTTTTGTGATCCATGTTGGTTGATAGATTCCTAGTCCTTACAAAAGTAATGATGTGTTTGCTATGTTGAATGTCTCTTATTCCTTTAGAATTAAAAAATGTGATATGTTGTTTCCCATAAAAGTAATAATGTGATATGTTTGACTCTTCCTTCTCATTAAACATTAATTGATAAGATGATTCACCCAAACACCATAAAACTACAATTGAGGGGAGTTGACTTTGAAACTTAACAAATAAACTGGAACATAGAAAAAGGGAAATGGTCCTTGCTTTAACCTGGGTAGATTAATAGCAGAAAATAAAAACCATGTAGAAGAATAGGAAGGAAACTTTGTCCATCTACCTTCCCTAGGAGTAAAATATATATTTTTCTTTTCCTCCTATACAGAATGGTGAGATATCTTGCCCACCTTAGTGGTGCTCCTTATAACACAAACATGTATTATCATAGTAAAAGGAAGGTTTTAATTAAGAAAATATGTAAGGAATGTGCTTAGGAAACGAAACTATAATTTTTTTGACTCAATAAGTTGATTTATAAAATGGGTAAGATTTATGTTTTGAGTGCAATGTATAGTTGAACCTATAGTTTTGTCACCTACCCGGAATTGTGAAAACACCTTGTGGATAGTGATGTGTTCTAATTGCAAAGTACTCCCTTGTTCATAGGTGTATGTGCTTTTCCCTTGCAGGAGTTTGGGTTGTCGTACCCTTGTTGCCTCTTAGTTCGATGAGTGTGAGTTGTGGCCCTTTTGGAGCAGGCCTTATCTCTTGTCTTGAGAAAAACAACCTCCTTGCATGTTGTCTTGTCCTTGGTGACCTAAGTTATTGTAATTTTAAGGAAACATATGTTAAGGATATGAAATAACTTTGGGAAGTCTTCTTTTCTTCCTGTTTTTCTTGAGACACATTGTTGTTGTTGCCTCTCTTGCCATTGGGAAGGAAAGTGCAAGTTGTTTTCATAAGCTGTTACTCACTTTTGATACGATGCACCTTTGGATTGCAGTTGGATCCCCCTTGTTACTTGTTCTTCTCCCTAACTACCTTGAGTGCTCTTTGGTGTTATGATTTATGCATGTGCTCTCTTTATGGTTATTCTGAGCTTGAGTAGGAAGTAAGATAAATGAATCCCATTGTGTCATAGTGAATGGTGCTCCTTGTATTGATATGTTAGTTGCTAGTGGAGATATTTTTTTTTGCTAAACGTTTGACGTCTCTAAATTTGGTTAGTGTGGTGTGCTCAATTTTTTTTAGTGTAAAATCATATTATAGGAAACCTTGTGGTCATGAATTTTCTTAGTATTACCATGAAAATTTAATTGTACCCTCTCAAGATTATAGAAGTGCTTCTCATGAATAGTTTTCTTGATTGTAAAGGTTTTTCTAATTCAAGGGTCCTTCCTTCTTGTTAAACCTCATCTTGTGTGATCTCAAATTGTGAGACCTTTGAGTAGACATGTTCTCGTACAAATTTTTGGGTATGGTTGATTCTGCTATCCTCATCTAAACAAAGAAAATTTTGAAAGCGTGACTTAACCTTAGTGGAAACCTTAATTTTTGTTATTGTAGTATGTAGTATTCCATGGGAAATCTGGGTGGTCATTCTCGAACTCACGGAATTCTCCCTGTTATTCCTCTACTTGGTGGTTATTCTTGAGACTCCTTTGACCTCTTCATGACATAATGTTATGTGGTGTATCTTGGTTGATCACGTAAAGTTACTCCTTAGAATTAAATGTTCACAACCTTGCATGAAGAAATTTTTAACTCAACCCTTGCAATCTTCCTTCTTCTTGTCAAATTGCATTGGACCAAACTTGGGTTCTATAGACCCACACTTGTTTGAAGTAAAACAATTCCATAAAGGGTGTGGTCCTTTTTCTGTTGCATTGTTTCCTACCTCTCCTTCCATGACTTTCGGGAGGAAGTCAAGTCTAAGGGGGATGTAGTGCCCACTTCCCTTTGACAACTTTTGTTATTGATTATGATATTGTTGACTATACTTACGGATATTATTGTAGCTTTTGATTTAGCATGATGTTAGATGTTAGAGATAATAGACTGTTGTTGATTTCAATTCATATATGATGTGTGTGGATTATTAGAAACATTTTATATTGATGCTGATATGCTGATTGACATGGTTATATGTGTGTGTGTGTGTGTGTGTGTGTGTGTGTGTGTGTGTGTGTGTTTCGGACATGTGATATTTCATCATATTGAGTAGACATAGAAAATTGAACTAATCTTATGATCATATGGTTATTGAGGTAATTATAAATGATATTGTTACTTGCCTAGATGATGTTTTGATTCATATATAGAAGATTTTGACATTATATTGTATATTTATTTTGGATGATTTGATGCAGCCACGAGGCCGAAGGAGGTATTTTTTGTTTTGTGGGTAAAAATGTCACAACAAACATTGGAGGATTAGAGACCAACCACATTGAAGTTCTAGGTGAATTCAACAAGGGTAACCATGACAACATTTTTTTTTATGCTTGTTGTTAGGGGTTTCCATGGGGGAATCACCTTTAAATGTGACTAAGGGGTTATGTGTATTATTTTATTTAGTTCCTTTGTTTAAGTTTAGTATGTGATTTTAGTGATGTATTTCCCCTTTATTATTTAGTTAATTTGTGTCTAGATTTGTGAGTAATCATGTTGTTAAATTTATTAAATTGGGTCAAAAGAATGCATTTATTAGAGTTGATGGCTCTTGGACTAGGTGTTGTAAGTAATGTGTAAGTAATTTTGAGTGTGAAACACTCCACCTTCCTTTGATATTTGTATATGTCTTTAGGGGCTGATTTTGGAGGCTTGTGGGATAAGTTAAACTTGTCCCACAAATCTTAAATTTGTATACCAACCCTACCTATTGGTTGTGGAGTCAAATTAGCTCTTTTTATGTATTTTGGGAAGACAATCTATATGTTTTGATATTAACTTCTTACATGTAATTAATTTTTTTCCTTGGGGTGTGTACTTGGATTGTGTGTCCGTAAGTAAAAAGATCATTTATTCACACACCTTTTTTATCAAGCCTCGATTTTGAATTTGACTTGTGAGGTGGGGTTAACAATGTGTGATGTGGCATCCTACATGGATCCACCTCATCCTCATCTCTCCCTATTCTATTTATTCGAATTCCTTTGCTTGTTTTGGGGTTACCTCATTCGGTTACTTCATTTTTGGTGATTTCGGTTTGGTTACTTCTTTTGGTTTTAAGTTCCTATAATTTTTGAATGAGTTAGAAATTATTTTTGAATGCTTGTGGATTGCTAGAGCTTTTGGACTGTTTGGATTTGAAAAATCTTGTTGTTGAACTTTTGGAGAAAACTCTACCATGGAGCGGTCAAATCTTGGCTCTTTAAAATTGTCTTCTTCTTCTTTTATATGTATATGTGAATGATTTGAATTTTTTTGTATGTTGTTGGTTGGTTGGGTATATTTCCTAGGTATGGTGTAGGATAAGATTATGGGAATCTCTTATGGGAGGCATAAGAGTTTAGGGAGGTATAAACGTTATTGTGGAGGGAGTTTGTGATTGGGTTCCACCTTGTAAAATAAATAGCTTGTATTTCTTTACTCGTTATGGGGTGCCATAAGAGTGTGGGGAGGCATAATAGAATGGGAGGTATAACAGTACTTGGGGGAGGCATAAGGGCATGTCGGGGTTTTGAGAGGATATATATATATTGGCGGGTTTATTTTAAGGTGGACACCCATTTCCCCATTATGAGGTATAAACATGACTTCCCCAAAGGTCTTTCTCATTTGTCTTGTTCACGATGAATCCCAGTATTGTTTTATGTCCTTCCTGTGGTTTCAAAACGTAGTATGTATTTGGATTGTGTTCTATATGTGAAAATTTCTTTTGTGTTGTGGAAGCCTATTTTTTGCCATGAGTTGAAATACATATCTTATTGATTTGTAAATTCATATTGGAATGAACTAAGGATGATCAAAACACATTACAAAATAGTTTGTATTGCCATTTCAATTTACACAATTCATCTTTAATCGGACAGGAGGAAAAATAGTACAATTTCACTTAAAAGAGAAGGAAATTTGTATTGAATCTATATCCATTAATATTTATCCTTGCAATGTATTTGAAATATTTCAATTACAACTCTCCATGTCTGCTTGGCATGTTGAAGAAGAAATAATGGCGGATCGAGTCAATTCTGGTAGTTGCAAAAGTTTAATTGACATGTTAATGTCAGGAAAGATGTTTTCTTAAAATTGACCCACCTAAGTTTATCCAAATTAAAATATTATGCTTCCGTACAAAGATGAGGTCTGGATCTTTCCAAAAATTTCTCATTTTCCCAAAACTGAGTTCCCAATCAAAAGTTATGGTCTTCTGAAGTTTTTACTTCATTTCGGGTTCAAAAAAAAAAACTAACTATCAAAAAGGAAAATTTTGCTAAAGCAGAGACCTATAGGGCCAATAGATACTTTTTGCTCTTTTTTGAAAAAGGAAAAAAAACAGGTGATTCCTCTGTCGCTCCGCTAGTGTGAATTTTTCTCTCTTCTTTTAAAAAAAAATAGTTCTAAGAATGAAAATTTAACTTGGTCACAAATTCCTCCGCGGATCCATTGCATTGCCTTTTCGCTGGACTCAAATTTTTGGACATGTGTCCTTGTGGACCTTAGGCTTTTAAAATTCTTCTTGGGGCATGAAGCCCCACCGCGGAATCACACGGGTACACGGGTGTAAATAGTTATTTCTCTCAAAAAGGGAAAAGTGCTAAGTTTCTTCGTTGGGCCCATAGGCCCGCCTTTGGGAAAATTTTCTTCCCCAAGGTCGCAGCCTGATTTTGGGAAAAAAATTCTCCCAAGCCTACTTGCCCATAGTTTAAGAAATATGAGGAGTTATGAGGACTTATTTATATCATTGGAAAGGGGAAGAATTTTCCTATCTAATGGAATTGTTTTCAAGAAAAGTTAAGTGTGTTAAATGTATGAAAAATTAGGTTGAAGTTCAAGATGAGCCTGAGAGTGGGTAAGTGAGAATTTACCCCTCTCTAACTTAAATGTTTATATCTAAAACTTTGGTTGACGCTTTTAAGGGTTCACGTTAAGGGATAAGAGAATGTTTTATATCCCATATAAATAAGAACCCTATTTATTGTTTTGACGTAGTGAAATTAAAAACCTTGGGCATTTGATTGATTGGATCCCTTTGACCCTCTAAAATTAATTAAGGAACATTTAACATAGTGTTAATTTAATCATCTATTAAATTAACACCTAAGAGAAATTTTAATATATTTGGATTAATTATACTTGTTAATTTTGTAATGTGGATCTAATGGTTGTTACAACGGGAAAATTTCTTTTATTAAATTATAATTGACTTTGAATCTTTGTTGTGGCAATTTTAGGTTTCAAAACCTCTTCGAGGACTCTACTTTCAAAATAAAATAATTCCCTATTTTTTTTTCTATCTAAACCTAGGTTGTTCTTGGGTCTCGAGTGGTCATTTTAGCGGGAGTTACAACCATTATTTTCAATTTGATATATAATGCAACATTAATTAAAATTAATATTTGAGAGAACTGTATTTCAATTACAACTCCACTCCAAGTCATTCTTCCAATGATAAGAATGCAAGTTTAATTGATACATTTTACAAGAACATAAATTACCACAATGTAACAATACACCCATTTCTGAACAACCATAGTTCATTTTTTTACAATACAATAGCTCTTCTTTTGCAATCAATTTGAAATAATAATTTACAAGCTTACAACTTTAAATTTTCTAATAATGGAATAACATTACATGTGAGATCTTTATTTGGCTCCAACATAGTATAAATCCTCCAATATTCAACTTTGCACTCTTCTCATCTTATCAAATTTGAATCACAATATAGCGAAAGGGGAGTAGGTGATGCTCTCCGCCCAACATATAATCCAATAAGAGGATAAGCCATCGTCCTTACCGGGCCGTAGGCCCCAACCATAGAACAATGACGAGTATAATTCAACTTTAACAACTTCACAAAAATGGCTTCCACAAAACATAAAATCCACAATTATACAACACATTCAAATAGACACAAACAAGCAAGATTTAAAAATATTCCAACAAACATATAGGCTTGACAACAAGCCAAAAGGATAAAGGAATATGGGAAATACCTCATTTTACCTCCCAAGTGATATAGGGGTTCTACCCAAAACCCTCCTTGTGCACAACACATAACTCTTAAATACATCCTTATCTCTCCGGAAAATATGCAAAAAAATCCATTTTTACCTTTTCTGTCCCCATAAAGTCAAACTCCTAATCACACTCCCTCTAAAATGCATGCCTCACAAATAATTTTTCCTCCCCAATGGTCCCATACTTCCGGGGTTAGTAAAATAAACCATAGTGGGTGGGGCGGCACCCCACCCCTAATACCACTTAAACACTAGTCAAAGGGCCTACGACCATTATTAAACACCTAACCATTCCAAAGTAGGGCTAAGCCCATAATTATAAAAAAAAAAAAATTAAAAAATATTATATATATATAAATATTATATATATATATATATATATATATATATATATATATATATATATATATATATATATATATATATATATGTATGTATATGTTTATATAAATATAGACATATTTATATATATATGTGTGTGTGTGTGTGTGTGTAGACACACACACACACAAAAACACACACACACACTCAAATAGAAACCCTAGATTTGTGTATTTCTTCGTGTATAAATAAATAAACAAGTAAAAGAGGGCAAACAACGCCCACAATGGAAAAATTCTAGATCTCTCATTTAGTAAAACATATTGCAACAATGGAATTGAGAAACCCTCCTAAAGGTCATTCGTCCCAACAAATATTATTACCTCTTTTATTTTTAATAGAACTTTGTTTAAATATCTCCACAAAGCCACTTTGATTTCGATAGACCACACAATATTTTATGATATTTATATATATATAGTTTTAATTTAGATGTTATTAATTTATGTATTATCTAATAATATATATATATATATTTATATATATATATATATTTTTGAATATGTATATTAATAATCATAGACGTGAATGAGGATGAGCAAGAGCATTGTTTTAAAATTTCAATGGAGTTTCCAAGAGGTGGGCTTGGAGAAATCGAGGGGCACAAATCTTGGGATGAGTTGGAAATTGGTAAGCGTGAATGTTCCCCCGCATCCCTCCTCTGAATCTAACGTGGCAACAGGATGAACCATCTATCTTTGTGCTTGGGGACCTGATTAAATGTTCCATTAGTAGATTTATGGTTTCTCTCTTCAAGCAGTTTGTTGGTATAAGGATAAACGTGGATCTTATCAGATCCTAGAAAAAAAGAAAATGAGCTCCTAGAGAGGATATCTCAGTGGTGACCATTGAAAATCAATCCTTCGTGTTCCAGTTTGATATGGAGGAAGAATATCTCAATAACCAGTGACCAAACAAACAACATGACATTTTATTATTGGTAGTTTAGTCTCTATTGCTTTTATTAACGAGGTACCTAAATCGTGATTTTGCAATAGATTCTTTATTATCATTTGCATTAATTTGTATTAAAAGGGAACTGACCACCTTCGAAAGGAAGTCTAATATTTCCTGGGCCCAAGGAAGTTCCCTCACTTATTGTTTAACGAAAATTTGGTGGTCTTGCATTCTTATTCATAGGTAGTCCTTCCCAGACAAAAAGGAGTTCTTCACAATCAGTCTGATCTCTCTACGGTATGCGCACACCTTCCCAACACTCAACAGGTATTCCTCCTAGCCCTAACCCTTATTTGTTTCTCAAGAGAATGAAAAGATAGAAATAAATCTATTCTGGAACAAAATTCTGTGTGAAACATTTTGGCACGCCCGGTGGGACCCTTCTCGGGTTTCTTTCTTTCTTGCTTGTTTTCATATAGGGAGCACACTTGCTGTTTATTTCTTCTAAATATTCACAAAATATTTTTTCATTTTGGTAAAATAACTTTTCTTTCTTTCGCATCTTTGCATTAGTGAAAGTCATCTTCTTTACCTCTTCTCTTTCTTTGCTTCATCGAATATCATTTTCGATTTGGGTTTAAAACACGTGCATCACATTCTTGCTTGTTGTTTTTAATTCTACTGAACGTAGATTAAGTAATGGGTTGTACACGTGGAGGTGATATCCATGGTATTGATGAGAAATTAATATTACTCTCACTGCACAACACATACCAAATCACATCATAATCTACACAACATCTCAAACATCCCCCCTTCCCGCGGTATTCCTCTACCCAATTGAGGTAGCCTTACAAGCCAAAACAAACTTGACATCTCCCTTAGGTATTTTGTTTAGGATTGACATCATCTTGCGTCTAAGGAATAAGCCCAAAGTGATTAAAACTAATCCTAGGGTTAGTCTCTTGATTTGCTTATGCATCTTGCTTTTTTTTTTTTTTTTTTTTCTTTCGATTCTGTTTCTCTATTATACCTGTCTCGGTGATCCCTTGAGATAGTTTGGTGGGTATATTAAGCCTTGTTATCCCCAAACCAGTAGCCTCTTACATCCTCTCTTTGCCTTCACGGTGGATCGACACTGGTCCTCTTCGCCGACATCGATTACAAACCGATATCCAGTTATCGTGTTTCACACGGTTCCCGATTGACTAATTCCCTACCGTATCCTCTTGTCCATGGTTGTTATCACCCGAGAAACAAGCCATAACCATGGTTTTACATGCTTATTCCATGTCTTTTCTTGAGTCACCCCCTTTTCATCCTATGGGAATCCTACGGACACCAAAGTGCTTTTCTAAAGATCCCTAAAGGACATCCGGACTTTGCCAAATTTTTGGATGCTAATCCTAGTGCCGTATAGTATTATTTGTCTCATACCCCTGACCATACACCTAACGGTCAGCTCCTCTTGGGTATGCCTATTAGTATAGCTGCTCACTTAGCCCCTTCCCCACCTAATAACTCTGCCTCACCATCTTCATCCTTATCCCCATCTCTCCCACTCAAAGTGGATTCGGTGGTTCATACTACACCAATTGGCCTTCCTTTGGTTAATCTGGGGCCCCACATATCACTACCATCCACTGCCCCTACCTCATCTCTCCCGCAGATTACCTCTTTCATAACTCGCTCTCTACCATCTATCCACATGAGCTTTCCCTCTCAGGCTCCGCCCACCTTTTCATTTCCGTAGACTCATCCGGTGGCCTCAACATCTTATATAGGACACCCTTATTCAGCTACCCCAACACATTCATCATCATTACCTTATCAACATTCAACCCCACCATTGTCTAGTAGTGGCTCTTGGCCCAATCCTCCATTTACGATGAAAACACCATCATCTAACCCAACCAATGATTTAATCAAACAGATGATGGACAAGATGCAAAATCTTGAGGCTTCTATTTCAGGAAGTTGTAACACCCTGACATATGAGAAAGTTTTTCGGGAGCCTATTCATCCTTCTATCCCCCTTCATACATATCCTCCTCAATGGGAATTACTGAAATTTACTTGCTTTAGTAGTAAGGAGGACCCTCAACAACACTTGCAATCGTTTAGACATGCCTGCTATCTGATTGCTCATGACGATGCCTTACTACTCCGTACCTTCCCCATGTCCTTATCAGGACCTGCCTTGGAGTGGTACAATGCTTTAGCCCAACACTCAATCTTCTCCTTTAACCAGTTAGCCCAATATTTCTTGGATCACTTCTCCATCAATATTGCCAAGAAAGTATCCATTACCGACCTCTATGCCATCCGACAATTTGAAGACGAGTCTATCACAAATTTCATTGGACGATGGCGGGGCCTCATCAACCAACTTACTTATGCCTTACCTCAGGCCGAGCTCATCAAACTCTTTATGTGGGCCTACGCTAAACACATTTCTCCCACCCTCCAAATTCAAACTTTCCACACCTTTGATGAGGCCTTTACTATGGCTCAGAAACTAGAGGTTTGAGCCTTAGAGGAGGAGAAATTGAAGTTGCGCAACAAAAACTCAAATTTCCAAACCCAAGACTCCACCAACAAACCCAACACCACCAACTCTCACGCATCGGCTGCTTCGAAATCAAAAGGATCCATATATGCGGTGATGGTCGATCTCAATCACCATCTAATACCCAGCCAAAATCCACCTATAAGTATAAAGCCGAGCCCATCAAGTACACTCCCTTGGGAGAAACTTATGATGTGATCTTGGAAAAATTGCTTAAAGCAGGAGCTCTCACCTTGCCTCCTATTAAACCTCACTCCGGGTTTGATTCCGCCCACGCTATACCTTCTTGGTATAAAGAAAATGACTTCTATAACTTCCATCGCGTGAAGGGACACATTTAGGAAAACTTCAAAATGTTGAAAAACATAGTGCAGGAAATGGTTGATGCAGGGGATATAACCCTCGATAATCCTAATGCCCCTACTAATCAAAATTTAAAAATATTCAACAAACCATTTCCAAACCATTCATCTAATAGTAACACAAACCAAGAAACCTTAGCCAAGGAGAAGAGTGTGCATGAGATCCATGCAGTTTTCAACTCCCAACCAAGGGATTCCATTGAGGAAATTCTGAATCAAGCCTCTTCACCAACGTAGGGGTCCTCGCCCCCTTCTCCTTCATTAGGACAAGAGGACAGCCCTGCTATTCCTTTACCCATAAAGGAATCAACCGCCCAGAGTTCTCTTCTCACAGAAGAGCCTTCTTACACCACATCCCTGCAAGAATTTGAGAGGATGTTATCCAACCTATCTATTTCCCAAACATCTCCTTCCACCACTCTTGCTGCAAAAGAAGAAGGATAGCCACTTTTTCTGTCATCCTTAGAGGAGAAACCCCTCGAGCCTACATCACCAAACTCCTTAACCATGATGGATCCTCTAAAACATGCCCTCCTCCTTATCAGTTCTTCGTTTCCTAAATCTTTCCAGCAACCGGTTGACCTCTTAACACCCATTGATACAAAGTGCCTCATTCGCCCCCTGTATCACACACATCATGGACTGGAATCACATCCCACTTCTCTTCCATACCAAAATACCCGTCCACACATGATGATTGTCATCCCCCAGAAGATAGACAAGTCTTATGGGAACGTTTAAGTACACCATGCTCTACTCAAATGCAGATGACTAATCCAGACACCTCTACCATATGCCCGAAGTTTTTACAAAAGCTAAAAATGCCTATGTCCTCACCTTCACCCCCCTCATCTCTACCAAATATCTCATCCACCTCTATCAACCTAACCAAACCTTCCCCTACACTTGGGACTTCACCAATACCCAGCCTGACGCACCCACCTAAATGGTTAGATTTATCCAAAAATAAAGCTGTCAATCCACCTAGGAGACAGACCCAATCTCCTCGAGTCCAATCTATGCCTCCACCACAACTAAAACCCTCGCCCCGATCACACCATGGTACAGCAGGCACGGTTTCAACCCTCGCCATCACACCTACCTTCTATATTGGGGCCTCACCCCTCCACCTTGCCTCAATACACCATGCCTCCCACGTCTTCTTTAACACGACCTGCACCTTCTGCACCCATACAGAAATTCACGGGTGTCTCAACACCATCACCGCAAGTATCTAGCCTACCTACCAGCCCTAAGAAAACTCGATCATCGAAGGACTTGTTTACTGTCGCTCCTCTTTCCCGTGGTTATTTCTTGCCACCACGTCATCTGTGGCCTCATCATCTAACTAGCTAAACATGACTTCTGTGTAGAAGAAGCCACACCTAGTTAAAGCCAATCATCAAAATCCCTTGCCTAAACCACCACCCGTATGAACCACTCGTACCCAACCATTACCAAAACAATCAATAATCTCACCCACTCAATCAATAGCCTCATCTTCATCTGAATTTGACCCACTCAAAGGATCTTACGCCAAGATCCTTGCTATGTTGGTAGGGGATGCGACCATTTCCCTACCCCCACTCAGACCCTATGATCCATCTAAACCTCGACCTATAGGTTATGATGAATCTCAAATATGTGCCTACCACTACACACCAGGACACAATGTAGAAGGATGCAAAGCTTTGAAAGCCATCTTTTGCCAGTTGCCTATCTCAGATAGAAAATATAAGAAAGACAACTTATGGAGGGAAAATCCCTTAGCTTCGATCCCTTCTCCTATACCACCTATCCCCGCCTCACCAAAATCTATCATCATTGCAACCCCACCTCTCGAGAACAATGACTTATCCCTGCCATCTTCCTCATCTCATATTCATGAGATCAACATGATTAGCATTGCTACTCGAGGTCAGAAAAACAATGGAAAAGCTAAAGAGAGCACAATCTGTGACCTTTCTTTCTCCTTCCACCATCCCGATCGCACCACCACCTAAAGTGGTTATTCATGGACCTTCCTATCCAGTCTCTGATGGAGTTTCCCATCGCAACATGATCAAACAACTTCACCAATCTCTTGTAAAAATGACACTCTATGATCTCATTCAAACATTTGAATCTCATCGGCAAGCTCTAATTGAGATCCTCCAAGGGATAGAGGTCCTACCTAACGAAACCCTTCCCGTCGCCTCCATCTTAACACCCAACCATGTCACTTCTCTCACCAAACAACCTACCTCCACAACCACCTCTGTCCCTGTACAAGCAAGCTGCTGTTGTCAGTTTTTCCAAAGAAGAAATTGTCGTCTTTGGTGCAGAAGATCCTGACCCTGCTCTTTTCATCTCGACTTACATCTAGGACATCCGGGTACGTCATGTTATGATCAACGGGGGCGCTAGCCTAAACATCGTCTCTTCCAAAGCCTTCCAACAGATGAATATCCCTCCTAGCTGCATGTGTGCCAACCCCACCATGTTGCGTTCATTCAACGATGCTATTACTTCTACCCTAGGCACCGTGATCCTTAACATTCATGTAGGGCCACGTACCTTGCCCGAACTCTTCTATGTCCTTGAGGGAGAGTTCCAATACAACATGTTGTTAGGCCACCCTTGGATCCGGGCTATGGGATGCGTTCCCTCCACCTTACATAGATGCATAAAATTCAAGTATGAGGGGAAGTCATACACCATCATAGCTGACACTTCCCCCTTCAAAACCTGCAATATGTTATACCACCCTAATGATGTGCTTGTACCAGTCAAGGCACCCATTGATCCGACCCAACCATCTACTTCAACCATGCCTCAACCATCCACCTTAGCTACACCCACACTTTTGACCAATGAAACCACCGACGTGAATACCTCTTCCTTCCCCATGCAGACAACATCCCAACCTCGGATCCCTTGGTAGGTGTTTTTCAATGCCTTACGCTGGGGGAGTACCACCTATACAATGTTATCACCTTCCATACCCTGCAAGAGTATGGATAGTTACATGCACATCCTACCTACAACCATCATGTGGGGGAGGTGATCTCCACTGAGACCACCTAATGCCACACCATTCACTTTGGTGTATGGTACCGAGGTTGTCTTGCCTCTCGAAATACAAATCCCTTCCCTCAGAATATATCTCTAGGATATTCTCACCAATGATGACTTCCGCCAAGAGCGGTTAGCCCAAATGGAGCTTCTTGACGAGCATCATCTTACTGCTCTTGACCACCTTTAAATTTATTAAAAGCACATCAAGCATGCTTATGATAAGAGAATTCATGAGCATACCTTTAAGATTGGTGATCTTGTCCTCAAAGAGAATCAACATGTAACCAAACTAGAAAAGAGCAAACGTGGAAAATTTTCTCCTAATTAGATTGGGCCTTACATTATCACTCACACTTACGGATCAGGTACTTATCATTTAGCTTCGCTTAATGGTAAACCTAAGCCTGAACCCCTTAATGTCTTGCATCTTCGACCATTCTACTGTTGAATTTAGTGTTACATCACTTCTTATCTACCTAGCGCTCATTTACCACCTCATACACCTTGTTTCGTGCATCTCAAAGTAGAATCAAACTCATGTGGTTTGATCATCACCTCCTCTTAAAGATGCCTTCCCCTTTTTAGTCTGGTCCATGACTTAAAAGTATCAAAATAACAAGTTCTCAATTATACAATTCTGGGATATTCTTGAGTCAAACTTCCTACAAAACTAGATGCTTCATGCCAAACGGACATCTAGACCTCTAAGCTATAAACTAGACTACTCCCTCGAAGGAAAACTATGTGCAAAGCCGCATCTGCTACTATAAGTAGACTGCTCCCTTGAAGGACAACTATACAAATTCAGCCTCTATCAGAAGCTTCTCGCATTGATCAGCTTCGTGAAGACCTCAAGAACAACAAAATGCATATCCCATATAGACTTCCCGCATCGATCAGTCTATATCCAGAAAAATAAAAGCAGTATTCAAAAGCACTTTTGAGTCATGGACTTGTCTATTTAGGTTTGGTTCTCTTTCATCAGAATAATCACCTTATAACAAGTTCTCTGCGCAGCTATACCATCCACCTCACCTCATCATTCTTCAAAATAATAAAACTCAAGGGACGTGATGTATATCCGATATATTGTGATTATACAACTCTTTTCACCTATCGACTTCTCACCTATGCAAGGTACCTAGGGATTCAAGCTCATCCTATGATAATACGTGGTTTGTTTAGCTCTTTCCAACTATGGGACACTTTTGCCTCTTTTACCCAAATCTAGGATTATGTGTTGACCTTAATCAGGACATGGTTTCCTATGCTTGGGTAAGCTAACCCTCGCTTCACCTATACCCACACCAACACCGCCAATACCTTACCAACACCAACAACATTACCCTACCAACATCAAACTTTTACCAACCAACAAATTGCCTAACCACAACCAAATTGCCTAAATTCACCTCTCCCTGGTCCTAAGGGAGAACTACATCAGTCTGAGGCCCCTCCTTGCTTTGTGCAATGGGCTATGTAGGTAGCACTTAGGAGACATGGGGTCTCCCAAGGTTAGCTCGACCATCCCCTACCATAACCTATCATGTGTTGTGTTTTCCTTAAAAATATAAATATTTTCACGTATTTATATTGATAACACTCACCAATCGGCCCGACCCAAGGCCGCAACCAACCAATCGGCCCGACCCAAGGCCGCAACTAATCAATCGGCCCGACCCAAGGCCGCAACCAACCAATCGGCCCGACCCAAGGCCGCAACCAACCAAATCACCGACCCAAGGCCGCAACCAACCAATCGGCCCAACCCAAGGCCGCAACCAACCAATCGGCCCGACCCAAGGCGCAACCAACCAATCGGCCCGACCCACAACCGCACCCAACCAATCAGCCCGACCCAAGATGCGCACCAATTAAGTACCTCGACCGAGGCCCACAAATTATGATTCTATCCACCCATCATGTAGCTGTTTGTTTAAATGAGCTTTGCCTAGACCAAGACCGTGACATTTATCTCAACCAAACCAACCATTTGGTACTGCCAAACATGCCTAAATGTTCCGGTACCTTACCCATTATATCCCCTGGAGCTACTTCCTATGCCTTGGATACCAGGATTATATCAACCTTGTTTGGATAAACTATCGACCTTTTCCTATGAATTGCTTTTTGCTCTTCAAATTGTGTCCCCGATCGTACTTATTACATTTCAACATGCATCGCTTCCTTGAACTTACCCCACCATCTTACCATCATCTCATCATCATTCACCCTTTATCAACCCTATCCCTGATTTCACGTCGCCTCAATCTGTGATAGATTTGAGGGGAATTACCTATACCATTAAGCTGGGCAACCACTTCTTATTATTGTTAGTGCGCTTTTACAATACAAGCTACACGACAACAAGGGGCAAATGTAGACACCAAATTTGGGTCTTATGACACCCTGTGCCCCGCATCTCATCTCGCAACCTAACCCTACCTCACCACCTAAACCTTACACACTTAATTATTTATTAATTACCTTATAATTAATAAATCCACATCTCCAACCCTACCACCTCACCTCAACACCTCACCATGACCTAGCCCTAATCCTAAACTAACCTAATTAAGACCTATAACTTGGTCCAGACCCACACCCATGACTCATCACCCCTCACCCACACCAAAATGAACCTAATAATGACTTGACCAAGCCCACAACTGACCCCTCGGGAGAAAAGGAGGGAAAGTTGGCTATTTTACTAAAAATAGCCAACTTTGACCTAACCGACATTGGTCCCTATGCGACCATGGCATCGGTTAGGTAACCACCATCGGTTCCCTATAAATGACCTCCCCCAACCAAAACAAGAGGATTTGAATTCATTTTGTAAGAGGGAGACAAGTGTGAGAGAGAGAAGAGGTTGTAGAGAGGAGTATTGAGCCCAAGACTATAACTGAGCAACTAGATCACTGTCACACTCATCCAAACATTGAGAGAGTTGGAGGATAGCTTCATCAGCTCACTTCTAATTTCTAGATCATCCCAACTGAGCCTTACCTTTGCCACTGCATTCCTTGGACCTGCATCCACATCAGAAACTAGTAAGTAGTCTCTTTTATTACCTTGTATGCTTCTAGGCACTACTTTTTGAACTTTTGATTCATAGTGATTATAAGCTCGAGACCTAGCTCTACCACCGGTAGCACCCCGCACCTAACCTTCATTCATCCATCTCTATATCACCCCAAAGATAGCTTTCTCACTCTTTGAGTCTTCTCTATCACCCTACTACTCCCCCAACCATCTACCAACTTTCTAGACCCCATAACCACCTTACAACCAACCTCCATTTAAAACCCCTAAATCACTACCCTACCGATATCGGTTATCCCCTACTAGTACCGGTTTTATAACCGCGGTTGGTTATCCAATGACGGCATCGGTCACTATGACTTATACCAGAAACCAAACTTTCACCTATTTACCTTCAAACAATCTCATATCCAGCCTTGTCTATCCCTGTAACTTGATCTGAATGTATCAATAACCAGTGACCAAACAAACAGCATGACATTTTATTATTGGTAGTTTAGTCTCTATTGCTTTTATTAACGAGGTACCTAAATCATGATTTTGCAATAGCTTCTTTATTATCATTTTCATTAATTTGTATTAAAAGGGAATTGACCACCTTCGAAAGGAAGTCTAATATTTCTGGGCCCAAGGCAGTTCCCTCACTTATTGTTTAACGAAAATCTGGTGGTCTTGCATTCTTATTTACAGGTAGTCC
The DNA here is from genome assembly GCA_018340775.1 of Taxus wallichiana var. yunnanensis. Taxonomy (NCBI): domain Eukaryota; kingdom Viridiplantae; phylum Streptophyta; class Pinopsida; order Cupressales; family Taxaceae; genus Taxus; species Taxus wallichiana. The sequence goes on from CM031243.1 coordinate 435,602,886, forward strand.
TTCCCAAACAAAAAGGAGCTCTTCACAATCGGTTTGATCTCTCTACGGTATGCGCACACCTTCCCAACACTCAATAGGTATTCCTCCTAGCCCTAACCCTTATTTGTTTCTTAAGAGAATGAAAAGATAGAAATAACTCTATTCGGAACTAAATTCGTGGTGAAACAGATTATGGGAAGACCATGTTGCATCTGGAAAAATGGAGACCAGGGTTAGACATAAACTTTTTGTCCCCATCGCTACCCCTTTTTGGATGAAGTTCCATTCCTTTCACTACAATTTTATGTACGTTGAAGTGTTGAAAGGGATTTCTAGAGCTATTGGGGACTTTCTAGTCATCGATTCTATGAATCTTTCTAGACAATGATTGTGTCTATAAGAATGTGTGCGAATGTTCAAGGAGGAAAAAAAACTTCCTGCACTCATCCGATACTTCTCCCACTCGGGGATGGTGGAAAAATACATTTTTTATGAACACTCCCCTATTTTTTATGGTAAATGTATATTTTCTAGTTACAACGAGGATCTTGATCTATCTTGGCTTTCGAATGGAGAATGAAAACTCCTATTAATGTTATGGTAAGTGAGGCCTATGTGAAATCTGATTCTCTAAATTTTGATGTGTTGCAATTTGGTGAGATGCGATATGCTAAGGGTGGGTTTGAGGTAGGTGGGACTTATTTTTACGTCACCTAGATTAGTACTCTTGTTTGGTGCTATAGGTTACAACGAGAAGATTATCATCATGAATGATCTTGGAATATCCTCGAGATCCATCTTTGGTTTTCAAGGTGGGGTTGGTAGTCTACCCGGATATGGACATGGATCCTAGATTAAACAATATCATTGTTTCCCTACCCGATTTGGGAGGTGATTTGAAATTTAGAGATTTGGGCCTTGAAAATGTTGTACTAATGGTGGTTGGGGCCGGTTTGACTTCTCCTCATGCTTCCCTAGTTATTTCCAAGGGTCACATCAAATTGAAGATGGAGCCCCTTTCTAAGCCCTCAAAGTTGGAAGACAGAGTGAGGATGTGTTGGTTGTCAAATTAGGACTTTGATGAAAGCAAAAGTCGGGGAGGAAAGTCCCTCCTCTTTGATGGGAGAGGTTCTCTTTTTGAAAGCAATCAGCCAAAATATTTACAAATGTACAAATTTATATTTTAACGAGGAACTCTGATATCATGAAAGTGTTTTAATGCCAAGATAGATGATCAATACAAAAGAACAGAAGAACTAAGGGAGGGAAAAGGTAGAACATAACAACATTCCCAGGAAATATAGATAGCAAAATAGTTCCTTATAAATGTTGAGAAAAGGATATATATAGAACATAATCATTCATATTAAACCACCAGATATTATTTCATAGACAAAAATTTCCAAAAATGACATCCATAAGAATACAAAGCTTCTTATTGCAATAGATAAATGATTCACAAACTTTAGAAAAGAAGGAGAAAGTAAGTTGATGCAAATAGAAACAGGAAGGGAAATATTTTGTATTGATATCTTTAAGTTCTTTTACACTTTCAAAAATTACTAGAGTTCCATCCCTTTGGAATGGCGTGGTGATCCAAATATATGGCTTGCAAAGTGGTTACATTTAGTCACCGTTTCTTTTAACCAAAAGATTAATTACGGAAATATACAATATAAATTCCTTAATTAATTTACAAGGAGACCCAAACCAACAATAGAAAGAAGAGATTCAAGGAAAGAAGTACGGGCATCTAGTTGTGGTTGAAGGGGGCCCACCATTTTGAGGATATGATGCCTGCATATCTTCAATGCTTCTATTATTTCCATGCCCCTTAAAATCGTTATGTTAGAAGTAGCATGATTCCACGTGCCCAAGCATTTCTCCCTATCTTTTTCAAACTCAGTATGCTCCAGATATTCCTTTTTACCCTCGGCTACAGTTGAATGAAGAGAAAAAAAGTCCTTCATTTTCTCTTTAGTGATTGAAACTTCCTTGAAAAGATCGTCCTTGACAAAGGATTTAAACTGAGCCTTGATTTCTTGGAGAGAGAAGGATACACCTGTGACATTATCTTGAAAATGGTAGTGGATATCTTTGAAGGCGAGATACAACACAAGTTTTAAAAGACTCCCCTTTTTGCCATACATTCCTTAATTCCCCCAGTGCCTCTTCTAGAACTTTTATCTTCCATTCAATGCTAAAGATCCACGTCCTTGACAAGTTATTCTTGACATCATCAAACACATTGTTGGTCAATAGGATCCTCTCATCGGTTTGATACATCCACTCCAAACTTTCAATTATTTTTCCATAGCCTTGATTGAGGAAGTGATTTTCTGCTACTGACTTGATCACCTTCTCATTGGTTTTAAAGGCTTCCTCAATGAATTTTAAACCTGCTATAGTCATATCATCCACCATGGCCTCAACAAATTTACCATAAGTAGAATACTTTTGGATGTCTTTGATGGTTTGGACCTCATCTTGGTTGAGAACTATGGGAGGTGGGAGAGCGGCCAATGGGGCTAGATCCAAAACTTTATCCTTTGCCAATAATGATATGATAAAGTTGGAAAAACTTGGTTCCATTCTTCCAACTGCTCCATGGTTTTCTTTCCTTTCTTAACCTATTTGATAACCTTAGTGACGGTTTCCCAAAGGTTATGAACTTCACTCTTAGGTGTAGATTCTCGCATTGGAATCCTAGAAAGATCTAAGTCGGAGATCAAAATATATTTTTCCTCTTTGTCCACTTTGGGTTTTACAACCTCCAGGAATTGCTGGCCTTGAGCATCAGTTACAAACCTTGAAGTGGTATTTTATTTCTTTGATGGAGGAGTAGGAGTAGTTCCAAGCAGAGCTGCCACAACATCAAAATCAGGCCCTGTTAATCAGAGGAAGATCTCATTTTCCTTCTATCAACTAGGGGTTGCACCCTGTAAAAGAAGAAGAAGAAACAAAGAAATCAAGGGTCTTGAGTGCAAGTGAACTCGTGGCACTCAAATTATGAACCACTATTCTTTCCTATGGGGAAATGAATGGAAGCTCAATAATTTCCTTTGCAAAGGTGTCTATTAAACTTGGAGGTTTGGCCCTTGGGCCATCCTTCTTCACTCCAGCAGTGGCCTCAGGAGTATCTTCTGGGTCTTTCATCTCATCATCATCATTCTCACTTAGAAAAATAATGTTATCTCGGCCCAATATGCAATTATGACTACTCTAGAAGAGTCTCTTCCTCTACCGGTTCTTACTTGACCTCCTTGACCTTCTTCTGATACACTTTAGTGGAAGATGAAGGAGTAGACAACTCAGGTTATTTCATCAAAGAAGAAGAAGGATTTTTCCTAAGTACCTTTGTGCTAGGGGTATGTACTTCCTTCCTAGGTGTGGAAGTTTCTCTTGAAGAGGCTATACCTTTGTTCATTTGGGGTTCACGCACCTTTCTGTTAAACCAAATCTTAGTTCTGACGATGAAAGGGGTGATTATCCCATTGAAGTCATCTCTTTCCTTCAAATACCAATCTAGGGGTTCCATACAATTGTGCTTGATGGATATTTCAAACTCGCACGATTGTAAATCTTCATCATCATCCTTAAGCCATTCAGGCACCTGGTAGAGGTTGAGATCTATGATATGTTGTAGATAAAATCTACCAAAATGCCTCCTCTTGGCTTCAAAATCATCAACACAATCAGCCCAGTAATCCTCAGTGTTAGGACGGTGATGATAAGTTATTCTGAGATTTTGATCAATGAATTTATTTAAATCAAAGCAAGTCCTAGGCTTGAAGAAATGAACTGTAAGAGGAGAAATACCCCTTTCTAGATTTTGGGCATCCAAAGTGTTGTCTCGTATGTATAATTCCCCAAGGTGATAGGGAAATGAAGACCTGTAATCTTCATATAACGGAAATTTCTATGAAGTTTATCCAGCTTCCTACACACCTCAACCAAGGCCATTTTTTTGTTGCAAAACAAGGGAAGCTTGAGAGGTGTGCTTTAAAAAAAAGTGAACTCGATGTATAAGAAATTTAGAACTAAATGAAGAAAGCCCCATACCAGTTATCAAAGCCTTAGCCTCATCAAATAATCTTCTGATAGTGTCACCCTCAAAGAGTCTCACAATGTATATGGTGAAGGAAAAATTTACCCTTTTGAAATTATGATTACTAACCTTAAGGGTAAACGGAGGGAAATATGTGTAGATGGGCTCATCCTTCTTGCCTTCAATGAAAGTGAAGTTGAACCCCTCACGAGATCTTGCCAAGGTGTACATGAGATAGGAGGTCATGTAGCATTTTTTTATCTGTTTAACATTTGAAAATTTTTCCGTTAGGTTTCCACAGATAATCTCGGCCCAATTTATATTTTTCTTACCCTCGCATATGATATTTATGAAAGGGCACATCTACAAATAGAAGTCATTCGTAGAGGGCATTCCCATAATCCGGGTGAGTAGAGTGATGAAATATTATAGTTGTTCATTGAAATCAACCTTGAACAATGCCTTGGAGTCGGGATGCTCCCTTCTTAGGACACTTCAACCATGATTTATCTACTTGGGCCTTGTATTTATCACTGTCTTGATCAAACAGATTCTGAGATTGATCAAGAGTGAGAATAATGGAGTCTTATGTTTTAGGTATGCGTAGGGCAGTGGCAATAGCAGAAGCATCCAATTTTGCAATCAATTCACCATGCACATTGACAACCTCTTTGGTGTTTGGGTTGAAATTAGCCCCACAAGAGAGCACAATGTCAACACAATTTATAGAAAGAGGGAAAAAAATTTGTAAGTGATTTCAATATAATTTATCATTTGGGCCATGGGAGTAGGGTTGTTGCATGCTAATCTACCCTAGAAATCATCAAAATCCAAATGTTGAACTTTGTTATCTCCAATATGGGGTACAAAGGTCTCCAAAGGGGACATATGCTTATGCCCTTAAAACTTGATCTTCATTTGGATAGTGAATAGAGGACTGACCTTCAAATAATGGATTCATGAAAAGAATTCCAAAGAGATGCAAGAAGGTGGAAAAATGTCTCAATTTACAAAAAATGCAAGCAAGAGATAACGAGCAAGTAATGTGACAAGTGCATAAATGGTTGCCCTTTTAAATAATTGTTCAAGAGAGATAAGGTCATAAATGCACATTAAATACACCTTGTGAAATAAATGATAATCAGATCATACCAAGCCAAGAACATAAATGCTAATCAAACACCATGACCAATAAGATGAAAGAAATTCGCTAGAATAGCTTTACATAAAACCTTTGCAAATAAATGAGCAGCAATATCATATATTATTATGGAACTCAGTGTAATATATTGAGAATGATCCTTGCTCAAATAGGCAAGGAATAACAATCTCAGAACCATTCAAGGTCGTAGATCAAGCCATAAATCAAGGAAATAACTAGTCATCAAAGAACTAGTCAAGACCATAGATTTAGGAGAGAACTAGACATCAAGGATCTAGTCAATACCATAGATCAAGGAAAGAACTATACCTAACAACTAGATGATATCTCATAATATATAAATAAGATAAACTAAATATCCACACACATAAGTGGGTGAGGATAAATACAATAAAGGTAAATAAAGTACCTAGGTGAACATGAGCTAAGGTAAATACCTACTCTAACACCGTCCCTCAAGTGAAGCTAGGGGCCAATATAGAAGTGGCATGTCCATAGTATGAGTCCTAACAACTAGGCATGATGAGGTAGTCATGTACAATAACTGGGAAAAAGGGACACCGCAAGGTACCCAAAACCAGTAACAACAAAGTAAAGAGAGTAAAAAACTTCTCTAAGGCATCCCAAGAATCTCAACTCAAAAAACTCATACAATGCTAAAGAATTTTGGTGTGCATTGTCATCTGAATCCACCGCTCGATCACAAAACTCAAAAACAAGCTGACACTAGGTTTTACTATAATAGCTCCATATAAGGAGGTGATTGTTAATGGAGTGATGTCGAAAGTGCAACGAAATTGAAAAAAATACGAAAGATAATTTGATCAAACTGCAAATAAGTGTGCCACGATCCAAGAACAAAACCAAAGCAACAAAGCAAGGACATAAAATCCAGAGTGACATGATCCAAGAAAAGCTAAGGTAACAAGGCAAGGACACGAAACCCGAAGAAGTAGGATCAACACGCACCCTCCCATACTGCTTTGTATGGGTGGAGTGATGCTACAAATCTGTATGAGTTGTCAAAACAACTAATCAAACACCGAAAAAATAACAATGGAATGCACCGAGAATATATCCCCCATAAGAGATCATCGTCAACATTGTAAAAGTGTTAAAAATACGAGATATAAAATCTCTCAACAAATAAGAGAGATACAATAAACCCGCTTAAGAAAATGCTCAAAACAAGAAACATCACAATGCATAAGGTATAGAAAGTGGAGCAAGAGGCCTGATGGTGGAGGATCCATGCTTGTAGACTCCTCTTAATGAATTCCTATGTCACTGCCACGAGTGATCAGATATCCACCCCAAATCAACACGGATGGATGAAGAAGATGCCTGCATATGACTTGGTGCAAAATGCACAATGGGTGCATGTAAAAGAAAATCAAAATGTGTGTCAGCTGACCATGTCGCAGTTGAAATCTCAGTTTCTTAAGCCTAAGTGAAGGTGTAGAAATCATGTGTTGCTCATGATCCTCAGAAAGATTCGATCGAACAAAAAAAATATATTTGTCAATGTTTGATCCCAATGAAGTATCTCGCTCGAAAACCAATGTCATAATGAGAATTCCACTTAACATGTGGAATAGAGAAAATAATACCATATGAATGTCTCATTAATTACTCTGCTAGTGAGACCCATAGAACAGAGCATGCGAGAATCGAATGCAAAGTGGTATGCTTCTTAAAAATCCATACAAGCTAAGCGAAATACGATACACAACATGTGGTACTGTAATAGGCACATATGAGGAAGAGCATGCAATAACAAGCCTCACAGGTTTAGAAGCATCAAAAGTGGGTTCGGAGCTCAAAAATGGCAAATCAATGTCGGTGGGTACAATAGAAACAACTGCAAGTGGATTAGGAGCATGGATATCACTTGTCCACAATATGATGGTGATGTTGTAGGCTAGCAAGTTTATTCTGCAAGGAGTGTATTATTGTATCCTTATCATGAATGAGTGATTGTAGAAGATAATTTCACTTCTTGAGTAATCTATTTTCTTCCACAAATTTTACAATATCCTCTTGAAGTCCACATACTTCAGAGAAAAGCATATCATTCTCATAATCCATGATAGGTACAAATTGCAACTCCCAAAAATTTAGGACGTCGGGCTCAGCCAAAATTGCATCCATAATTGATTACAACACTCCTCCATATTTGGCACTTTATAATTATAGTGAAAGTATCTAAACAAATACTTTAAATGGAAAGAGAATGAAAAAACAAGCACTTTTGCAAAAAACTGCACTCAAAACTGAGTTACCGATCAAAGGTTACAAGAGTTTTAATATTTTGCTCTGTTATTTATTTTAGTTGCCACTAAAACAAATTAAATTGTTGTTTCCTTCACCACACAAATAAAGATAAATGGGGATGGATTTAAGAACCTACTAGTAGGAATCACAATCTTTAAGCCCTCATATGACCATGCCATATGACCAAGGGCTAAGGATTTTAATCGGTGTTAGCATAACTTACTATTCTTGGAACTGTCACGTGTTTTCGAGAAAGTCACATCCAACTGCCTCTTCTGGTAAAAAATACTATTTCTTGGTTTGTGTATACAGTCACCTTTTCTTTCTAAAAATAGCAACTTGTAGATTTTCCCGAAATAGTAAACAACGTGCACATCATCCGTCGACCCCTGCCAAAAAAGGAAAGATCCGAAAACCTTCCTACACGCAAACCGAGACAGATATACACTGCAACTAAAAATTTCCCTGTGCAGATCTCAAGAAATCCAGTAGACCCTAAAATGAATCCAGTGAATTTTATTTCTTTATGGCATGAATCCCAAGGCAGATCGGTGTGTTTCCCTGCAACAATACAAAAAACTCAGAAAAACTGACTTCCTATAAAAATGGTCAAGCTTACAATCAATCTTAGGGTTTTTCCACCTTCCAGATCTAATGGAAGCCTCCATTTTGCATAAAAATGCACTCAGCAACAAAATATGACAAAATCACAAATATATGAATATACAATGAATTTATTTGCAAAATAAAAGTTCTGAGATGGATGCCACCAACAATATCCGGCTACGATACCATGAAAGGAACATTAACCATATCATACCAAGCTAAGAACACAAATGCTAATCAAACACCATGATCAATAAGATCAAAGCAATTCACTAGATTATTTTTACATAAAACCTTTGCAAACAAAAGAGCAAAGCAATATCATATATTATTATGGAACTCAATGCAATACATTGAGAATGAGCCTTGCTTAAATAGGCAAGGAGTAACAATATAAGAACCAGTTAAGGTCATAGATCAAGCCATAAATCAAGGAAATAACTAGTCATCAAAGAACTAGTAAAGACCATAGATTTAGGAGAGAACTAGACTTCAAGGATCTAGTCAATACCAAAGATCAAGGAAAGAACTAGACCTAACAACTAGATAATATCTCTTAATATCTAAATAAGATAAAAGAAATATCCACACACATAAGTGGGTGAGGATAAATAAAATAAAGGTAAATAAAGTACCTAGGTGAACATGAGCTAAGGTAAATACCTACTTTAACACCTTGTACCAAGTCAAAAAGGTGAAATGTGGGAAACGTGAAAAAAGCGCCAGAGACGGTCTATGGTACATTAGCACATGAAGGATGCGAAGAGCTAATTCAGCGATGTGGGTGGTGCAGGCCAAAAGAGCACAAACGATCAAAGGACACATAAATGTGAAGGATGTGACAAGCTGATTTAGCTGATGCGGGTGATACGGGGAATCGGTGAACAAGAGGCCCGGGTGAACTTGGGACAGAGACGCGCTGAAATAGTATGAAAATTTTGATGACAAGGACTTCGGGGAAATCAGTTGATCGGTGAAGAAAAGGCCTGCTGGTACTTGGGACATGAGGGACAAAAATATCCGATAGACCCGCAAGTTACTAAAAATACCCCACAAAATGGAATTTTCACCATCTCTTCGAATTTTTACTTTACTAACACACTACTGAAAGGTGTCAACTCAAAATTTTCAAATTTTTGACTTTCAAAAGAGGGGAATTTTGAGAGGACAATAGTTGGCTCTTTCTGGGGATGACTTGACTAGATCACAGGGATGAGGCAAGACAAGAATTCAAGAAAAATCTGGAAAAGAGGACCAATGCCTTATCCATTGGGCAATAGAGTCAAAGGAAAAACAATATAGAAGGCAACACATGAAAAAACAACAAAGAAAAGGAAAGGAAAGGAAAACACACACTGTACATAATATACAAAGGACTTCCTATCCATCAAGGATTTGAACAATATCAGGTACTACCCACTATAAGGAAGTGGGAGAGAAGATCCATCCATGTAATCAAGATAGAAATAATTTTTACCAGCAAAGTGCCTGATTTTGAAAGGACCAAGCCAAACAGAGTCAAACTTACCATGGCTTCCTCAAGGTTCATGCCTTTTGTCCCATAGTAAACCAATGTCTCCAACTTTGAAATCTCTAGATCTGGTTTTTTGGTCAAATAAATATTTCACCTTCTGTTGATCGGTAGAGATCCTATCAAAAACCTGCAGCCTATCTTCATCAAGATTATGGAGATACATGATCCTCTTATCCAAAGAGTCAATGGCGGGATCCGCAATAGCTTTCATCAAATGCAAAGTGGTAGTTCCACTGCATCCTTTGGTAGTTAAGCTTCCACACCATACACTACTTAAAAGGGGACATTCAATTGCTCTTTTAGGTGTAATCCTATCTACCTAGATAGCATCATAAATATTCTTGTGCCATTTTCTTTGAGATTCATTTGACAAGTTTTCTTACAATAGTCACCAAATTCTTGTTTTTGATTATGCATGTCCATTCTCTTAAGGATAGTAATTTGATGAATGAGTGAGGGAAATCCCATACCCATATCATAAATCCATCATCTCAAAGAAAAGAAAAATGGAAACATTATCAGTCACAATCATGTTTGATACTCCAAATCTTATCAAGATGTTTTCTTTGATGAAATTACATACTACCTCATAAGTAGTACTTTTAACTGGGATAGATTCTACCCACTTGGTGAAATAATATGTGGCAATCAACACATGAGTATGCCTTGCACTTGAAGATGGGTTGAGTTTTCCAATGAAATCCAAAACCCATTGCTGAAAGGGTTCTTCAATCACAACTGGATTAAGTGGTAAAGAAGCCAACTTAGGTCTTCCCACAAAGGTTTGACAAACTTCACACTTTTTAACCGAATTTGATGCATCCTTAAACAAACTAGGCCAATCGTACCCAACATGAAGAATTTTGTGAGAAATGACAACAGATGATAAATGACTCCCACAGGCTTGATCATGAAAGGTGAGAGTAACTTCTTCTATTGTGCTTTGTCAAAACACTTCAAGAATATTCCATCTATTCCTTGTTTAAACAAAGCATTCTTCCACAACATGTATTTTTCTGACCTTAACTTGATAGCTCTCTTCTCCTTGGAATTTAAGTGAGATGAACACTCACCATAAGTGAGGAAGTGATCAATGTCAACTTACCATTTATATGTTGAGCTTGGGAACAAAACTGTAGGGATATTAACTTCATCCCTAGGAGACTCATGACCAGCTCCTTTGGTAATGAGTTGATATAGGCATTTACCCTGAAATAGTTTCATTGGTATGATGTTGAGATCATACTCCTAAATATTTTCTACCCAATTTCCTCTCTTGGTTCCAAACTCTGTTGTGTAAGAATATACTTTATAGTCGTATGGGGCACAAGCACTGTGAGTGAGAGTTGAGAATGTAAAATCGAAACCGCTTAACTTGACTTTAACTCTTTGCAAAAGCATGTTTCTCCATCACAAGTGTAATTCAACTCATGATCTTTTAGAATATAACTCATGAATGCAATTGGGAGCTCATGATCTTCAAAATCTTTTGAGTCAATACAACGGCCAAGCTACCCTCTATGGCATAGCAATAGATAATAAAATCTTTGCTAAAATCTGAACATGCTAAGATAGGAGTCTTAGCACTGGATTTCTTAATGCTTTCAAATGCTTCCTTCCTTGAGAATACTAACCAAATGTCTTCTTTCCCTTCATCATTTGGGAAATGTTAAGAGTAGCTCTGTAAAATCGGGGATGAATCTCCTTAGGAAATTGATCTTACCAAAGAAAGAGTGCATTCCCTTTTTATTGTGGGAAGAGGAATCCGCTAGATGGATTGAAATTGTTAAGGATCAATCTTGATTCCTTATTTGGATACACCATGTCCCAACATCTTTCCCTCCATGAAAAAAAAAAAAAGATTTCTTGGGATTTAGAGAGATTCCATGTTCTTGGCATTTCAAGAGGACCATTTCAAGATGTTGAAAGTGATCTTCTCTAGTTTTGGAAAAAACAGTTAAATCATCTAGATACACAACAATACATTTTCCTTTCAAACCTCCAAAATCCAAATCCTTTTCTCTCTAAAAGGTGGCACAAGCATTAATGAGACTGAAGGGCATTCTCCTATAAGAGAAAGTACCCCAAGGAGTGGTAAAGGCCATCTTGTGTTGATCTTATGTATTGAATTCCACCTTGTTATATCCGGAGAAACCATCAAGCATGGATAACATCTCTACACCTATGATAGCTTACAACACCTGGTCCATCATGGGAAAGGGATAGTTGTCCTTCAAAGAGGCCTAATTTATATTTCTCAAATCAAAACAGATATGAATCTCACCATTTTTCTTCCCGATAGATACAATTTTAGCAATCCATGTTGAATGATGAATGAGAAATATGATTTTGGATTTCAACAACTTATGTATCTCTTGGAAGATGGGGTCAGCAATCTTTGGATTGTACTGCCTTTTCTTCTACATGAAAGGTTGAATCCTAGGTTTGAGGGGAATGAAATGTTGTATTTATTTTGGGTGGAAAGCTTTAGGATCATCATATGAATAAGAAAGGACATAAACATACTTATTCAAAAGGATTATCACCTTCTTCCACTCCTCCTGGGTTTAACACTTTCCAACGTTCACCATTTTGGGTTTGGCGGGGATCCCAATGTTAATATTTTCATATTCAGTAGACTTTTGAGCTCCTTTGGAAGTCTTGGACTTGACATACCTGTCATATTTACCAAACAATTCCTCCAGACTTATCAGCCCTTTAGGGATCTTGTTACCTTTAAGTTTGATGCATCCATCTTGATCCATATCCTCCTTGACACCTTCTTCATTAGAAGAGACACTCTCTCGAGGTAGATTATCACTTCCTTAAAAATACAATTAATCAAAGTTATCCTTAAGCTCCAAGAAAGAGAGAAAATGTTGATTTTTATTGAAAACTTGCGATTATTTACATTATTTGACATGCTCATTCTATGGATCATTTCAATGGTGAATTTTTCCTGAGAAAACTTAGGATGAGGTATCAGCAAAGATCCTAAAACATCTAGGGATTCAGCCCTAGTGTTCTTCTCCCTTGGCACCTCTTTGATGGAGAAGGCATAAAAAAATTCAATAGAATCCCAGGCTAGATTCCTATAGTGTTTTAACCTTCTATTCTTTACTTGGAAAAGGTATCTAACTTGTTTGATAACTAGTTCCGCATCACGATGAGCCAGAAGGTTCTTCACACCTATTTATTTTTCCATGTTCAGTCCAAGGATGAGAGATTCATACTCTTTTGTGTTATTTGTATTTTCAAACTGCAGCTTGAAGGAGAAAGGATGAATCTTTCCTTTTGGAGATATCAATACCACACCAGCCCTAGCACTAGCTGAAGAGCAACTTCCATCAAATTCCAAATTCCAAATTCTATTAGGATCATGGAGCACTTCTTTAGGATGTTCTACCTCATCCTGAGACATGATCATGTAATTACCATGTCCAATATTTTCATAAAGTATTTGTGCCTTAGGATCATCTATCTTTTGCACAATATATTCAGATTGCTTCTCGATCATCAACTTATTCGTCTTTCCATTGACTGTTATAAGGGCATGTGACCAATCCATTTTAATTTCTCCTCCCACATCCTTATAGAAATTTCTACTCAACAACATGCCATATGAAGGAGGAATATCAACTACCAAAATAGTAGCTAAAACCTTCTTCTCTAGTAAAGTAGCAAAAGCTACTTGTGCATCCTTAATTCTTCCGACCAAAGGCACCTCCCTACTCTCCATGGAATAGAAAGAACCATAAGTGCATGTGAGGGTAAGACCCAAAGCATGAGCTACTTTGGTAGGCATCACATTATCTCGATGCTCCTGAGTCTATGACATAGTTGTTGAGTTTGTGGCCAGCTATGAGGAGGGTCACATAGAATGGTTTGATTTTCACATTTGGTGAGGTGACTGCAGCCACAAGATTTGATTGGGATGCGGAAGAGGGAGTGGGAAAAATACCTTTAGAAGTATTGGATGAAGTTTTGGAATGGGAATTGATAAAACTTTGGCAAATGCTTTTGGATGGGTTTGATAAAACTCAACCTCTCGAAATATGGATTTTTGTCTTCTTGAGAAGGTCAATGATAGCAAAAGAGCCGAGAGGTGGATGTGGTATCATCACTATGAATCCTAGGATTATTGGGTTTTGAAGCTAGAGAATAATAAGTTTTAGAAGAAGGAGTATAAGAATAAGAGTTAGCAAAACTCACCTTTTGTGGGGATGCAGTTAGAATAGGAGATCCTCTTCTTGTAACCACTAGAATAGTAGTGGGATACTCCTTAGATTTTTTAGCAGGCTACATCACTTTTTCTCTCTTGTTTTTCTTCTCCCGAGTCATAACAGCATATGACTCACTATTCATCTCTGCCACTACTTCATCATAATCATCTTCCTCATCAACACCCTCAATGGTGAGGAAATTAACTTGAGACCCATCAAGTTCTTCGAGTTCTTCCTCATCCTCTTCTTAAGTTCTTCAAAATCTTCATTAACTTCCTCATCATCAGGTTCTTCAACTTCACAAGTTGCATTAAAAGGGACCTTGATGGGTGGTCCTTTGATTTCCAACCTTTTCTGAGAAGAAGGAAAACAATTTTTGGGCTAAAAGTTCTTCCTAAGAACATCTTGATAAGGATCATATTGATCCAATTGTTTCTTAATGGTAATGAGGTCATTAGCAAGCTTGTGTACTAAGCGATCTGCGCACTAGCTCTAGGAGTAGAGGAAGAGAAAAATGAAGCTTTAGATTTGGAAGGGTCTATTTTCAATTTTCCAGACATGATCAGGTCATCTTCAACACTGACGGCTAATCTCTGATCAACATCCAAAGTTGCAAGATTGGCTCTTCTCAGCGCATAGCTTACTTCAAGAAATTGAGTGTTTAGGAAGAAACAATTTTGAATTTGATCCACAAGCCAGGGGTCAAGCAGGATCTTTTTAGTCAGATTATTGAACTTGGGTACAAATTCTCTCATGGTCTCTTATGGTTCTTTCTTGATTTTTGAAATCTGGGCTAGCAACGGATGCAAATATTCAGCAGGTTAAAATGCTTCTCAAATCTAGTTCTCGTTATAGTCCAATTGGTGATGGACGAAGTGAGGAGATGGTAAAACCAATCTGCCACATTGTCCTGCAAAGACTTCACAATAATCCTTAAAGAGATATCATCATGTTCAACTCCAAGGACTCCACATGTAACTATGAAGGCTACAATGTGTTCATCAAGATGTACCTTTCTATCATCTCTAAAGTTGTGAAATTTATTTTTGTTACCCCTAGATAACTCATGCAAAGGTTGAGGGAGGGAAAGAGGCCCAACTCATTGGCCCCAAGGTAATGGAATTTCCATTTTGGGAAAAATTCTTGAAGTGGAACTGAAACACCAGCAAGAACTAAAGCATGAAGATTAGGGCTGAGTTGTTCTTAAAGGACACCACTCTCAAAAGATCTGTCTTCAACAGGTGGTGTGCTTTTAGAACGATCTCTTCTATTTCTTTCTATTGAAGGAAGGGGAAATCCTTACTCCTCCAAGAGTTGAAATTAAGAATCTTCAATTCCAAGATCCCTTCTTATGCGAGTAAATCTTAGAGTCACCAGATCAGAAATGATCAAGAAATTGTTCTTTAAAGCGTAATTTGTTGAAAGCGAATCCCAGTAGAGTCTGCAAAAACTTTTGGTTTTCAAATTAGGACTTTAATGAAAGCAACAGTTAGGGGACATAAAGTCCCTCCTCTTTGATGGGAGAGGTTCCCTTATTAAAAGCAAGCAGCAAAACTATTTACAAATGTACAAATTTCAATTTTAATGAGGAACTCGATATCATGAAAGTGTTTTAATGCCAAGATAGATGATCAATACAAAATAATATAAGAACTAAGGGAGGAAAAGGTATAACATAACAACATTCCCAGGAAATATAGATATCAAAATAGTTCCTTATAAATGTTGAGAAAAGGTGATATATAGAACATAATCATTCATATTAAACCACCAGATATTATTTCATAGACACAAAGTTCTAGAAATGACATCCATAAGAATACAAAGCTTCTTATTGCAATAGATAAATGATTCACAAAATTTAGACAAGCAAGAGAAAGTAATTAGATGCAGATAGAAATAGGAAGGGAAATCTTCTTTATTGATAGCTTCAAGTTATTTTACACTTTTAAAAATTAACAGAGTTCCAGCCCTTTGGAATGACATGGAGAGCCCAATA
The DNA here is from genome assembly GCA_018340775.1 of Taxus wallichiana var. yunnanensis. Classification (NCBI taxonomy): domain Eukaryota; kingdom Viridiplantae; phylum Streptophyta; class Pinopsida; order Cupressales; family Taxaceae; genus Taxus; species Taxus wallichiana. Next base: position 435,618,711 of record CM031243.1, read on the forward strand.
TATAGCTTACAAAGTGGTTACATTTAGTGACTGTTTGTTTTAACCAAAAGATCAATTAAGGAAACATACAATATAAAGTCATTAATTAATTTACAAGGAGACCCAAACTAACAATAGAAAGAAGAGATTCAAGGGCCAGAAGTAGAGGCATCCGGTTGTGGTTGAAGGGGGCCCACTATTTTGAGGATCCGATGCCTGAATCTCTTCAATGCTTCCACTATTTCCATGCCCCTTGGAATCGTTGTGTTGGAAGTAGCACAAGTCCACATGCCCATACTTTCTCCATATCTTTTTCAAACTCAGTATGCTCCAGATATTCCTTATTAGCCTCGGCTATAGCTGAATGAAGAGAACAAACATCCTTCATTTTATCTTTAGTGATTGACTCTTCCTTGAACAGATCATCCTTGACAAAGGCTTTAAACTGAATCTATATTTCTTAGAGATAGAAGGATACACTGTGACTTCATCCTAAAAATGGTAGTGGATATATTTGAAGGCGGATACAACACAAGTTTTAAAAGACTCCCCTTTCTACCATACATTCCTCAATTCCCCCAGTGCCTCTTCTAGAACTTTTATCTTCCATTCAATGCTAAAGATCCACGTCCTTGACAAGTTATTCTTGACATCATCAAAAACATTATTGTCCAATAGGATCCTCTCATTGGTTTGACCCATTACATGGATATCTGTGATACATTCACTCTAGACTTTCAATTCTTTGTCCATAAGCTTGATCACCTTCGCATTTGTTTTAAAGGCTTCCTCAATGAAGTTTAAACCTGCTACAATCATATCATCCACCATGGCCTCAACAAATTTACCATAAGTAGAATACTTGTGGATGTCTTTGATGGTTTGGACCTCATCTTGGCTGAGAACTATGGGAGGTGGGAGAGCGGCCAATGGGGATGGATCCAGAACTTTATCCTTTGCCAACAATGATACGATAAAGTTGGAAATAACAGTTCTGTACTCCCAACTACTCCATGGTTTTCTTTCCTTTCTCAAACCATTCAATAGCCTTAGTGACAATTTTAAGAAGGTTATGAACTTAACTCTCGAGTGTAGATTCTTCCATTGGAATCTGGAAAGCTCTAAATCGAGAGATCATAAGATCTTACTCCTCTTTTTCCATTTTGGGTTTGTAACCTCAAAGAATTGCTGGCCTTGAGCATCAGTTACCAACCTCGAAGTAGTCTTTGATTTATTTTCTAGAGGAGGATGAATAGTTCCAAGAAGATCTTCCACAACATCAAAATCAGGCCTTGTTAATTGGGAGGAAGATCTCCTTTTCTTGCTATCAACTAGGGGCTGCACCCAGGCAAAGGAAGAAGAAGAAACTAGAGGAATCAAGGGCCCGAGTGCAAGTGAACTCATGGCACTCAGAGTATGAACCACTATTGTTTCCAGTGGGGAAATGAATGGAACCTCAAGAATTTCCTTTGCAGAGGAGTCTATTAAACTTGGAGGTTCGGCCCTTGGGCCTTCCTTCTCCACTCCAGCAGTGGCCTCAGGAGTATCTTCTAGGTCTTTCATCTCATCATCATCATTCTCACTTAGAAAAATAATGTTATCCGACCCAATAGGAAATTCTGACTACTCCAAAAGAGTCTCTTCCTCTACCAGTTCTTGCTTGACCTCCTTGACCTTCTTCTGATACACTTTAGTGGAATATGAAGGAGTAGACAACTTAGGTTCTTTCATTGAAGAGGAAGGAATTTTCTCAAGTACCTTTGTGCTAGGTGTATGTACTTCCTTCATAGGTGTGGAAGTTTCTCTTGAAGAGGATCTACCTTTGTTCATCTTGAGTTCACACACCTTCTGTTAAACCAAATCTTAGTTTTGACGATGACAAGGGTGATTATTTCATTCAAGTCATCTCTTTCCTTTACATACCAATCCAGGGTTTCTAGAGGAGTGTGCTTTATGGATCTTTCATACTCAAAGGATTGTAAATCTTCATCATCATCCTTAATCCCTTTAGGAACTTGGTAGAGGTTGAGATATATGATCGGTTGTAGAGAAAATATGACAAAATGCCTCCTCACGGCTTTAAAATCATCAGACAATCAGCCCGGTAATCCTTAATGTCAGGACGATGATGATAAGTTATTCTAAGATTTTGATCAATGAATTTATTTAAATCAAAACAAGTCCTGAACTTGAAGAAATGAACTATAAGAGGAGCAATAGCCCTTTCTATATTTTGGGCATCCAGAGTTGTCCTGCATGTATAATTCCCCAAGGTGATAGGGAAATGAAGACTGTAATATTCTTATCTCGAAAGGTTCTATGAAGTTTATCCATCTTCTGCACACCTCAACCAAGGCCATTTTTTTGTTGCAAAACATGGGAAGCTTGAGAGGTGTGCTTTCAAAACAAGCCAACTAGATGTATGAGAAATTTTAGAACTGAATGAAGAAATCCCCATACTTGGTTATCAAAGCCTTAGCCTCATCAGAGAATCTTCTGACAGTGTCACCCTCCAAGAGTCTCATAATGTACATGGTGAAGGAATCATTTACCCTTTTGAAATTATGATTACTAACCTTAAGGGTAAACTGAGGGCAATATGTGTAGATGGGCTCATCCTTCTTGCCTTCAATGAAAGTGAAGCCGAACCACTCATGAGATGCTGCCAAGGTGTACATGAGATAGGAGGTCATGTAGCAGTTTTTTATCTATTGAACCTTTGACAAGTTTTCGTTCAAGTTTACACAGATAATCTCGGCCCAATTTATATTTTTCTTACCCTTACAGATGATATTTATGAAAGGGCACATCCAAAAATGGAAGTGGGTGGTAGAGGGCATTCGCATAATCCATGCGAGAAAAGTGATGAAATCTTATAGTTCTTAATTGAAATAAACTCGAACAATGCCTTAGAGATTTGGGACGCTCCTTCTTAGGACACTTCAGCTATGATTTAACTACTCAGACCTTGTATTTCTCACTTTGTCTTGATCAAGCAGTTACGAGATTGAGCGAGAGTGAGAATAATGGATTCTTGTTTTGGGAATGTGTAGGGTAGCGGCGATAGCAACAACGTCTAATTTTGTAATCAATTCACCATGAAAATTGACAACCTCCTTGGTGTCCAGGTTGAAACTATACCCAAAGGTGAGAAACAGATTTCGGCACATTGAATAGAGATAGGAAACCAACGGCGTATGTGATTCCACTATCATTTATCATTTGGGACATGGGATCGGGGTTGTTAATTCTAATCTGCCCCCAAAAATAATCGAAATCCTAATGTTGAACATTGCTATCTCCAATATGGGGTACAAAGGTCTCCAAAGGGGAGATGCTCGTACCCTTAAAACATGATCTTCATTTTGATAGTGAATAGAGGATTGACCTTCAAAGAATGGATTCATGACAAGAATTGCAAAGCAATATAGGAAGGTGGACAAATGACTCAATTTGCAAAAATGTGGGCAAGAGATAACGAGCAAGTAATGTGACAAGTGCATAGGACGGTTACGCTTTTAAAAATCCATTCGGAGAGAGAAGGTCATAAATGTACATTAAATACACCTTGCACCAACTCAAAAAGGTGAAATGTGGGAAAAGTGGAAAAAACTAGCCTGGATGGTCCATGGGACATTGGGACATGAGGGATGCGAAGAGCTGATTCGGATGATTGTGTGATACGGGCCAAAAGAGCATGGGCGAGTCTAAGGGACAAAAAAATGTGAAGGATGCGACGCAGCCGATTTGGCCAATGTCGGTGATGTGGGAATCGGTTAACAAGAGACCGAGCAAACTTGGGATAGATGGGCTGAAAAAGTTTGAAAAAGCTGATAGACAAGGACTTGTGGGAAAATTGGCTGATTGGAAAACAAGAGGCCCGTTGGTACTTGGAACATGAGGGAAAAAAATATTCGAAAGACCCGCAAGTTACTAAAAAGACCCCACGAAATGGAATTTTTGCCATCTCTTCAAATTTTTACTTTACTAACACACTACTGAAAGGTGTAAACTCAAAATTTTCAAATTTTTTGAATTTAAAAATATGGGAATTTTGAGAGGACAACGAGATGACATGGCTTCTAAAATATAATAAGATTAGGATGGTTCTAGATATGAGTTAGATAATTTTACATAGCCTCCTCCGGTGGTGTCTCTCGTCTCGACTAAGATAATGTTGGATAGTGAGGTTTCATTTGAAGAGGTGAAATGGGTGTATTACAAAAGCCATAAGAGAGCCACGAAGACTTAGAACAAAGATGATGATACTTAATCTAATATTTTAAAACTAGTTATGTTAGATACCTCATTAGGTAAGTTGGAGGAGGTTCTAATGTTTAAAAATAAAGTTAATTTAAATACCCAAAAGTCTAATTCCTAATTAAATCAAGATTGCATCAAGGTTCAGGATTTCTGGGGGAGAGAGAAATAAAACTATTACATGAAGGATACATTTGGGTGTATTAGCGATCAAGATGAGAGGTTACACATGGTGCTACCTCGAAAGGTTAAATGGTGATTTGCTCATGGATTGTTGTTAGTTTGGAGGAAGGTTTGTTTTCCTCTTCGGTTGTCTTTTGAGGGCCTAGTTCTTTGTGGAGTTAAGTATGTTTAACTCTCTTTATGGTCATGTTTCTCCTTTTTTCTATTGTTCGGTGTTCTCATGATGTTTATTTCAATGTAAGGCCCCTAAGAGTCATAATATGATTTTTTTCCATATTTCATATATATATACACATATCTATACATACATACATACATATATATATATATATATATATATATATACATACATACATACATATATATATACATGTGTGTGTGTGTGCGTGTGTATTTAGTTTTGTAATAATATGAACACTTTGTATCATTTTTAGTTTATTGTAAAATTAGTTATGAAGGCATATAGGGTTAGTTGTGAGTTTAAAATTATTCAACTAAGTGTTATAGTTAGATTTATGTCATTTGCAAACAAAATGTAAAATTTCAATACAAAATTAACTAAAATAGTTTCTTTTTTTTCAAAATTTAGTTTGGAGAGAATAAAAGGAAAAAAATACTTAAATAACTTTTCACTTTATTTTTCCTTTTAAATTGAAAATTTCCAACATCTGACAACAAGAATCAATATTCACTAATTCACACAATAATACAAGTTACTTTCATTTGGATATATAATAAAACTTTGATTAGTATTCATATTTGAGAGAAATTTATTTCAATTAGAACTCCACTTCAAGCCCTTCTTCCAACGATAAGAAGTAAATGTTATTGCAAAATCAAAGCACCCCCTAATGAGTTATGTATCTACGCTTTTCTAAGGCAAGGTCATTTGGTGTGATTTTCATAACATTGGATCATTCCCCAAGCTGTGGGACTTGAAAATGGGAATGATCCTCTAGAGAAGGCTGGTTCATATTCCTCTATTTATGTGCCTACAAAGAAACTTGCAGAGGATCTATTCTTAAACCTAATCCAAAATTTACCAAGGAGGAAGGGATCGAAGAAATATAGAAATTTAAAAAAAAGCTACACTACGAGGTGATGCACCAAAGGAATGATGGACACTTGTTTTGCTGATAGACACAAACCAAATAAAATGCATACAATAATCGAGCACAGATAACCAGATTAATGATGAAAGACCAGATGAGAGAAAAGAAGACAAGAATGATCTACAATCAATCACAAAACACATTTTATTGCTCTACTTGATTGATACAATACATTAATAGATGGCCAAGAGGTGAGAAATCATATTACAATTTTTATGGAAGGTCTGAACTCCACGAGTCCCTTACTAGAAGGAAAGGGGAGCCTGTAAAAGACAAGAGAATGTCCAACCCTTTACAATGAGTCCCGAGCCTGTATTTATAGATCAGATACAGATGGGAGAAAGAGAGAGAAGTGGGAAAAATAGCTCCAAGCTCAACCACCACTATCTAATGACTCCCATGAAATCTCTCTTGATTGCACCAAACAATTATTCGACACCTTGAAAGAGGAGGAAATGGCGGAGTAGATTGAATATGATTTGGTAGTTGGAAGAAAGAGATCTTGCATTGAAGGCCCGAAGTTGTTTCTTCATTTTTCTCCCACCTAACCTCCCAAAAATTAAAGTTTTAGATCTCCATGGCATAGACGAGATCAAGATATTTCCAACGGTGTTAGATTTGCAATATTTTAAGCCCTGAGTTGAAATATATTCCCCTTCAAGTTTTGCATCGAGTCCATACAAATGGGTGGGAAAACCAGTTCGAATAACGGGCCCCTTCTTTAATATGGGACACATGGAAACTAGGTTTATAGGTTAAGAATTTATCTTTTCCCGCTTTCCCGCGAGAATCAAAAAATCAAGAAAATTCCCGTAGCCCCACTACTCCACTTGAATACGTGGAACCCTTTGGTTGGCCGGGGAGATGCACTCCAATGTTTTCCTTTGTGCCCCTTTGTCGAAAGGAAAATCTTCACATTTTCCTCTGACTCCCCGCTTTCATTTGACTTGGGTTCAAACGCTGAATTTTTCCTTTCGCACAGTCGTGGACCATTTTGAAACTTTTACACTTTTTGGGGTAAGGGGAAAAAAACAAACTTTTTCCCCAACACCCTGCTTGACGTGGGACACATGGCAACACTGCGCTTGTTTGGAAACCCTTTTCTAGATTTAACTTTTAATTAGCACCATTTAGACACTTGGCAGCCTCTGCGGCTGGCTTATGCATTGAGTATTCAACCAACTCGCCCCTTTTTTACATGGACACGTGGCGGCCTCTCGCTTGCTTGAAAGCCCGATTAAATTTTTTTCCTTTGGAGGAGCGTTGATTTAAAACTTAGCAGCCTCCACAGTGCGTGGATTTTTCAATGGTCCCCTGTTATTTTTAGACTTTGGGCTAGGTAGCGAGCTCATGCACATTTCGGTCTCCTCCTTGAGACCAACTCTTGGAAATGCGCCATTAAGACACTTGGCATTCTCCACATACACTTTTATACTTAGGAAATTTTGAGGCCCACATTGTCTACCTTTTGACTATGTTTTGACCATTTTCTACGTGGAGGGATAGCGCAAGTTTGAGTCTCTGCCCTAGATTTCCTTTCCAATTTTGTGCCAAACTGACACCTAGTACTTCCTTTTTGGTTGAATACTTTTCAACGCCACGCAATTTCTTTGGGGTTTTGGATGCATGGAATCCTGGCGTGAGTTTGGGCTCCCCTTTAAAGAAGTGTTGTTAAGACACATGGCTTCTTTCGCTACCCCCTCCATACTTAGTCATTTTTGGGCTTTCTCTTGAACCGTTTTGAGCCGAGGACTTCAGATATTTTCCGTTTCTTCCCCTTCTTGTTTCTAATTTCTTTACGGCATTGCCCTTATTCATCAAAGGCTCAATTTTTTTGTTAAGTATTCTTTAATCTTGAAAAATATATTTAAGACATGAAACGGCTTAAAAAAGTCATTTTCTTCTTGCATAGGGTTGTTTCTTCTCACTTATCCTCTGCCACTCCATTTATGAGTCTTTCTGCTACTGTTCATAGGATATGAACATGATTTCTAAGGTTATTTATCTATGGGATCGTGCTCGATATAATATTCCACCCGGGGTGAAATATGGATAAAAATTTGGTGACTCACAAGGGTATCTACCTGCTAGATGAAAATACCAATCACCTTGTCATATCCATTGGGCATGGAGTCGAGAACATTGGTCTAATGCTGATTCTACCTCTAATCCATGAGCCCGACTTGCACTCTCAGTCTTCATAAGAAATCTCGAGTCAAAGGTTTCTAAGAGTATTAAATTGTTCCTACCCAAGTCTTCATCTGTCTCTCTGAATGGATTGCATAAGAGAAATAAAACAACACCACAACTATATAAAAAATTGAAAACATACATGTCCCAAGTAGAACATACAGAGAATGCAAATCATTTAGGAGAAAAGAAAGCTAAACTACAACAAGACAATGTGCACAAACACTTAGAGGAAAATAAACTAAGCTAATATGTAGAAGGTGGGAGCGTTCCCTCTAATAGCAGTGTTAAAGATAGATTCCATTCACTGGAATCTGCAACTCCTCACCATCTAATGTAGACAATTGAAATTCATTGCTACTTTTACATTTTGTGACCATATAAGGGCCACTCCAGATGGCATAGAACTTAGAATGTCTCCATGGTTTTGCTTAGTTTGCATCCCATTTCAACACTAGGTCTCCTTCCTAAAAGGTCCTTTCTCTAGCCTTCTTGTCAAAGCATATTTTAATTGAGGCCTGATCCTTCTCCATTGTTTGAAGTGCATGCTCTCTGGTTTCTTCTAATTCCATCAACTTTGCATACCTGGCCTCCATTGGTTCAAATTCAGACATCTCCAGCTGTCTCAGGAGTTCCAATGCTAGAAACTCTAGTGATATAGGCAACACTGCCTCTTTCCCATAGACAAGATTGAATGGGGAGCTGCCTATAGATCTTTTGGGCATTTTCCTATCAGCCCATAAGGCTGATTTGAGCTTTGTGTGCCAGGTCCTCTTGTTTTCATCAAGAGTTCTTCTGATGATCCTTAACATGTTCTTGTTTGTGGACTCAGCTTGACCATTACCTTAAGGGTAATAGTTTGATGAAGTTCTTAGGTAAATGCCATTCTTGACAGCCCACTCTATGACCTTGGAACCTATGAATGCCAATGCATTGTCTAATATAATGGTAGATGGCACTCCAAACCTGGTCACTAACCCTTCATAGAAATCTAGTATGCTAGATTCATTTACCTCTTTAAGTGCCACTGGCTTGGTCCACTTGGTGAAATAATTTGTTGCTACCAAAATCCATTTGTGGCCTTGGCTTTAATTTGGATTGATGACTCCAATGAAGTCCAATCCCCATTACATGAAAGGTTGGTCAATTGAAATTGGGTGCAATGGAAGTGCTGCTAGATTTTCTTTTCCTTTGAAGAATGCACAATTCTTGCATCTTTTGATCCATGTGTAGTAGTCACTAAACACTCTGGGCCAATAATATCCTACCTTCATGATTTTGAGTGATGTCACCCTTGGAGAAAAATGGCCTCCAACTGCTTCAACATGGAATTCTTGTAACACTCTTTCGATCTGATTTGTCCCAATGCACCTTAGCATAACACCATTGATGTCCCTTTTAAATAAGACACCATCAATGAAAACATATGGGATGGCCGGAGTATGAAATTTCTTATTTTTACTTTACTCATCCCATGAGGACACAAGCCCGTTTGAAGGAAGTGCACCATGTCTTGAGTCCAACAAGGAGCAAGTACATCAGCATCTTCTTCTTCTTGACTATTCTATAGAACAAAAATAACCTCTTTTTCACTGTTTTCTTCTTCTTGTTGCCCTGAGGCTAGTTGTTCACACAACCCCTTACCATGGACCAGCTTAGTGACCTTGATCTCAATGTCATACTCCATGACACGAGTGATCCATCCTACTCTTTTTTCATTCAGATCCTTACTGAGAAGGAAATATTTAACTCCTGCATGGGAGACTAACAATTGGATCTTATTGTTCAAAACCAGATGCTTGAACCTTTTTAGTCCTCTGATCACTGCCAAGACTTGCTTTTCAATGAAAGAATATCTTACTTCATAGTCTTCTAGACCTTGACTGAAAAAGGAAATTGGTTGTTCTGTGTCTTCTTTGTTCTGCTGAAATAAGATTACAGAGATAGTGTCACTACCACCAAAGGCATACAAGTATGAAGTATTTGGAGAAATCTGGATTCACAAGAGTTGCGACTTGTGATATAGCTTCTTTGTTAGACTCAAAGCTTTCCCTTCCTTCAACTATCCATTTGAATGTTAAGATCTTAATCAACATCACTGTTATTAGCTTAATAAGGGTAGAAAAGTTCGGGACAAACCTTTGAGCAAAATTGATCTTCCCTAAGAAGATTTGAAGATATTTTTGTGACTTAGCAATGGTAATGCTCTTATTGATTCAAATCTCTTTGGGTCAATTTATAAACCCTCCTTAGAAACAATATGGCCTAAAATCCTTCCCTCATAGGCCAAGCATATGCATTTTTAGGGTAAAATGATACCCCAAATCTCATGCATCTTTAAAACACTTTACTTAGGTTAAAAAAGGTGGTCTGCTACATTTTTGGAGGACACAGTAATGTCATCTAGATAGATAAGCACTATTTTGTTGATTAGCCCTTTGAATGCCATATCCATGGCCCTTTGAAAAGTGGCACCGACATTAGACAATCCAAATGGAATTTTTCTGTAGGCATAGGTGCCCCATTTGGTGGTGAAAGTAGTTTTGAACTAATCATCTTCTTTCACCATGATCTGATTGTATCCTAAGTAGCCATCTAAGAGAGATAATCTCTCTGATCTAGACACCACTTGTAAGATCTGCTCCATTGAAGGGAGTGGGTAATGATCTTTGAGAGAAGCTTTGTTCAAATCTCGAAAGTCTACACACAATCTAATTTCCCCATTCTTTTTCCTGACTGGGACCAGATTAGCAACCCAACTTGAATGTTTGATTGGAAATATTATACTTGCCTCTATCAGCTTGTTCAGCTCCTTCTTCATCAGAGGTTCAATATGTGGATTGACTTGGTCTCTACTTTTCTTGATGGGCTTAGAAGCTAGATCTAGTTCAATTATGTGTTGTGCTAGCTTTAGATTGAAGCCTCTCGATTCTTCATAAGCAAGCAAATACAACATGAAATTATTTTTAAAGTTGTATGAATTCATACCTTTCTTGTAGATTAGCCACTTTGCCAATTTGGAGTGCTTTGCCTTCTCCAACTGGGATTGACTCTAAATCTTCTCCTCTGATCCGTATGTTAGCCTTCTCTTTTCTAAACTGATCATTAGGATTGAAGATGGACTCCAATGTCACTAAGCCTTTGGGAAGCTTGTTTGTATGTAGTTGTACTATTTGATTCCCATATTGCTACTCTAGCATGTTTTGATTATTAGCTAAGAATTTAGCTTCTTCTTGCAGAAAATTAATGATCTACTGATCATTCTTGAACACTTACCAGCATGTGTTGTTATCTGGCACTGTTGGCCTCACAACCACATGGATATGTGGTTGTTCTTTGTCTCTCTTGATGTTTTCTACCACATCAAATGTTGCTCCAACTACTACAAGTCTATCAACAACTTCATTCTCTTTCCTGGGTATGGACACAATGTTGAAGGATTCGAAATCCTCCATGAGATCCCATACTCTACTCTTATAGCTCTTGAGCAGGTCATTCTTTACACCATTAAGTCCTCGGAATTGATTGGAAACTAGTTCATTGTCACAAAATTTGTAAATTCTTGATTCCCATCCGCCTTTCCCAATGAAGGCCATGGACTAAAGCCTAATATTCAATAGTGTTATTTGAGCAGGAAAACTAAAATATGAAAGTTGAATAATAATTCATTCTTTTTGGGGAAACAATCATAGCTCCTCCTATAGCTCCTTGTCTACTCCTTGAGCCATCAAAGAATAATTGCCATACCTCATTTTCATCCTTATATTCTAGATTAATTAGGGTAGGAAGAGGATGATTCTCTTCATGTAGATAGTAGACACCTAGCTCAAATTCTTCCATTTCTTTATAAGGGTCAAAATCATGTCTTTTGTTGGCCCATTCATCTAGAGTCAAGTCTGGGATGTGTCCTACCTTAGTATCTACTTCACAAGTATTTAGGAGGCCTTCTTTCTCAAAAGTTGAGTAGTTGGCATTGATTGGGCTAGGTACAAAAGATTCAATATGGTAATCATGAATGGGCTAAGATCTGATTTTGGCCTTCACCCCATACCTTGTTCTAAAGAACATATGTGACCAATCAACAAATAGATAAGCTCCAATTTTGGTAGTGAAGTCCCTAGACAAACACAAAGAAAAATGTGGTGGCAAGTCAATGACTGACATGTTCTGTAATACAATCACATTGGGGTAGGCATGTAAGGTGAGGCTCAAATCTTTGAGGATTCCAATAGTTGTCATTGTTGTCCCATATAATTTTACTACTCCCCTAGAGATGACTTCATATTGGAGACCTACTTGATTAGCTATTTGGTTGGGCATTACAGAACTACTTTCCCCATAATCAATCATACAATTGTGTACCAACTTGTCCCCAATAATCAATGAAACATAAAAAGGGGAGGTCTCTAGGTTCTTACCTTATTGTTCTCCATGGTTCCTCCCAGATTGAGCTGAATTGGTAAGCACCCTCTCTTGTTGATTAGGGGGTTGATTTGAGCTTGACCAATTTTGTATGGCAAAGTCTACAATAGATCCTTCTTCCCTAGAATGGCCAAGTGACTCCCACAAGTGAAATTTTCACACTTTTCCTCTTCATCTGCTCGATGATATTGAATGAGCTATCCTTTTTCTTCCCCTTCCTTGGCACATTATTTTCTTACACATGGGTTGACACAACTGGTTCCTGAGTGGATTTGGGAGGTGGCTTGGATTGGCTCTGCATATTGGGAGTTACATCGGAGCACCAGGACCTTGTGGAGTGATGGAAGATTAAGGATCACTTGAGTTCGGCGGTTGGCCCTCTCCAAAATTCCTCATTTTGGACCAAGTATTGGAAGCCACACTTTGAGAAGGGAACTAATTCATTCCATAGAAGTCTTCACCTATCAATTAACAAGCATAGTCTGCTAGAGGTTCACCTTGAGAGCCTCTTGATTCTAATCCCCCTCTTAGCTAGGTTCTTATGGCACCATACTGATTTTCACCATCAAGGCCTTATTTAGAGTACCATTAAAACACATTGATTCTTTATGTGCTTAGTTGCATGGAAAAAACCAATCATATTCTTGTGTAATATTGTCCTATCTTGGAACCAATGCTCTTGATTTTGAAGTTATGTTTGGCTCATATGACTGAAAGGTCTAGCAGCTTGGGGCTATCCTTAGTTCTATCTCTGATTTGTGGTCTAAGATGGTGGCCTATTATGCTGATTCTGAGGTCTAGCTTGATATTGACCCCAAGACTAAGCCGAGGCCTGATATGGCCTGGAATTCTAGGCTTGTTGTCTTTTGATAGTTACTAGCTCATTTCCCAAGTTCTAAATTGTTTCTTGACTTCTTGGAGTTGCTTTTTGTGTTAGATGATGAAGTGGAAGCTTCAATTAAACTCGACTCTGGGGTTGGGTATAGGAGATAATGTAGGTGTTTGGCTAGCATCTGGGCTTCCTAACTCAGGGTATAGAGGCATGGATGTTCTAGGAGTGATTTTACCGGCTGAATCAAATGGTTCCAGCCCCTATGGAAAGGATATAGGATGCGGGTAAGGCTTTACCCCCATTGATGAATCATCAAAGAAATATCAAAATTTAAAGCCCTAAGAAAGTATAAGAAGGCACCTTCATTAGTGGGCTTTCTCTTTGTTAGGAATTCTATCCCAGTGTCCTGCTGGAATCGAGGTTGATATCTATCAGCTACTCATTTGGGGCTCTCTTGATCGTTGTTAGTTATTCTAACAAAGATAGGTTATCACCTTTCTCTCCAAACAGGTTATGAAGAGTTGTGCATAGCTGATTCCAATTCTGGATAGAGCCTGCCTCAAGAATCCTGAACCATTGTGAAGCCTTCCCTTTAAGTGAAAAGATGAGTAGCTTCACCGCAATGTCCATCTCATGAATCTCGTGGATTATATAGACATTTGTAATATCTTGGACATGATCACCAAGAGAATTTTGATTTTCCCTAGTTAAATATGGGATCTTTGTTTAATGTTGTAATAGGAACTGGATTTTGTGTAATCAAGATGAGTGGACTAATGCCCTATGAAGTTAACATAAGGGTTTGACCGAGTCATCCCGATTAGTCTAAGAAATCCTCTTGATTGAATGAACAGTCATCCGGGAGGAGGTGTTGATAAAGCTCTGCTTGGTGGAGATAGAGACCTCTGGGTTCTTCTTCCTCTTCCCCCTCTATCTGGGGATAAGTCTAGATAGACAAATAGTCCCACTTCTCTATTTTTGACCATGTTTGTATTCTTCTCATGAACTTCTTGGACTGCTGAAACTAGTAGATTTGTTTCTTTTGGAATTCCCGGATGTACACTTTTAAGACTTCTTAAAATCCAAAATCACAATGTAAGTGTACATCAATTCTTACTATAATAAGATGGAGACTTATTTGTCCCATTTGCATGCCAAAATTGTTATTGCAAAATCACAACACCCCTAAACGAGTTATGGATCTAATTTTCTAAGGAAAGGTCATTTGGTTTGATTTGCACAAAATGGATCATTCCCAAGTGTGGGACTTGCAAATGGGAATGATCCTCCGAGAAAGGATGGTTCCTATTCCTTTGTTTAGGTGCCTACGTAGAAACTTACAGAGGGTCTATTCTTAAACCTAATCCAATATTTACTAAGGAGGCAGGGATAGAAGAAATACATAAATTAAAAAACAAATCTACTCTACGAGGTGATACATCAAAGGAATGATGCACACTTATTTTTATGATAGACACAAAACAAAGAAAATGCATACAATAATCAAGCACAGATGACTAGATTAATGATGAAAGACCAGATGAGAGAAAAGAAGATAGAAAGGATCTAGAATCGATCACAAAACATATTTTATTGCTCTACAAATTGATACAATACATTAATAGATAGCCAAGAGGCAAGAAAGCGTATTACAGTATTTTATGGAAGGTTTGAACTCCATGAGTCCCTTGTTAGAAGGGAAGGGGAGCTTTCAAAAGAAAATAGAATATCCAACCCTTTACAATGAGTCCCGAGCCTATATTTATAGATCTGATACAGATGGAAGAAAGAGAGAGAAGTGGGAAAAAAACTCCAAGCTCAACCACCACTATTTAATGACTCCCATGAAATCTGTCTCAAATCTGTCTTGACTGCACCAAACCATGATTTGACACCTTGAAAGAGGAGGAAATGGTGGAGCAGATCAAATCCGATCTGGTAGTTGGAAGAAAGAGATCCTGCATTGAAGGCCCGAAGTTGTTTCTCCATTTTTCTCCCACCTAACCTCCCAAAAATTAAAGTTTCAGACCTCCATGGTGTAGACGAGGTCGAGATATTTCCAACGGTGTCAGATTTACAATATTTTGAGCCCTAAGTTGAAAGATATGCCCCTTCAAAGTTTGCATCGAGTCCATACAAATGGGCGGGAAAACCAATTTGAAAAATGGGCCCCTTCTTTAATATGGGACACATGGCAGCTAGATTAGGGAAAAATCAAGTTTGCATGGGTTTAGAATTTATCTTTTCCCCCCTTTCCCATGAGAATCACAAAATCCAAAAATTCCCGCGGCCCCACTGCTCCGCTTGGACACATGGCACCCTTTGGTTGGCTGGGGAGATGCGCTCTAACTTTTTTTTGTGCCCCTTTGTCAAAAGGAAAATTTTCACCTTTTCTCTCGACTCCCCACTTTGGTTTGACTTAGGTTCAAACGCTGACTTTTTCCCTTTGGCGGAGTAGTGGCCCATTTTGAAACTTGTATGATTTTTTGGGTTAAGGGAAAAAACAAACTTTTACACTAACGACCCACTTGATGTGGGACATATGGTGGAACCGCGCTTGTTTGAAAACCCTTTTCTAGATTTAACTTTGAATTAGCACCATTTAGACACTTGGCATCCTCCGTCGACTGGCCTATGCATTGATTATTCAACCAAATCTGCCCCTTTTTTTATATGGACACGTGGTGGCCTCAAGCTTGCTTAAAAGCTCGATTCAAAATTATCCTTTGGAGGAGCGTAGTTGAGACTTAGAAACCTCTGTAGGTCTCTTGACTTTCAAACGGTCCCTCTTACTTTTTAGACTTTGGGCTATGTGGCAAGCTCGCACACATTTGGGTCTCGCCTTGAGACCAACTCTTGGAGATGTGCCATTAAGACACTTGGCATTCTCCACTTACACTTTTATACTTAGCCAATTTTGAGGCCTGCCTTGTCCTCCTTTTGACTCTATTTTGACCATTTTCTATGTGGAGGGCTGGCACAAGTTTGAGTCTCCGCCATGGATTTCCTTTCCGGTTTTGTGCCAAGCTAACACCTAGCACTTCCTTTTCGGTTCTCTTTGGGGTTTTGGATGCGTGGAAGCCTGGTGCAAGTTTGGGCTCCCCTTTTTGGATTCACCTTTGGAGAAGTACACTTAAGAAACGTGGCTCCTTCCGTTGTCCCTTCCATACTTAGTCATTTTTGGGATTTTTCTGAACCGTTTTGAGCCTAAGGACTTCAGATCTTCACCATTTCTTCAACTTCTTGTTTTTGATTCCTCTGTGGCATCGTCCCTTCTTCATTAGAGGCTCAATTTCATTGTTGAGTCTTCTTGAAGCTTGCAAAATATATTTAAGACATGAAACAACTTGACAGAGTCATTTTCTTCTCACATAGGGTTGTTTCTTCTCTCTCAGCCTTTGCCACTCCATTTATGAGTCATTCTGCCACCTATTCATAGGATCGACCATGATTTCTGAGGTTATTTCTCTATGGGATCTTGGCCGATCCAATATTCTACCCGGGGAGCAAAATATGGATAACAATAAAGTTTAACAAATACATTTTACAAGAACACAAATTACCACAAGGTGACAATACACCCATTTCTCAACAACCATAGTTCATTTTCTTACCATAGAATAGCTCTTACTTAATATTAATTTGAAAGAATACATTAGAAGATTACAACTTTAAATTCTCTAACAATGGAATAACATTAGAAGTGAGATCTTTGTTTGGATCCAACATAGTATAATTCTTTCAATATTCAAGTTTTCACTTCTCTCATAATATCCAATTTTTATCACACTCTAATGAATGGAAAGCAGGTGATGCTCACTACCCAACTTATAATCCAATAAGAGAAGAAGTCATCCTCCTTATTTTCCCCTCAGCCCAAAAAGTAGAAAACTAAGGAGTGTATTGCAACTTTAACGACTTCACAAAAATGGATTCCAAAAAAAATACAATCCACAATTATACAACACAATCAAATAGACACAAACAAGCAATATTTAAAAGTGTTCCAACAAACACATAAGCTTCACAACAAGAAAAAAGGAGAAAGGAATATGGTAAACACCTCCTTTTTCCTCCCAAGTGATATAGGGGTTCCACCCAAAATCCTCCATGTGCACAACACAAAACACTCAAATACATCCTTATCTCTCCCCTTGTAAATATGAAAAATATTTCCATGTTTTCCTTTTCTCTCCCCATAGGTGGAACTCCTAATCACACTCCCTAAAAACAAAGTGTGCCTCACAAATACCTTTTCCCTCCCCAATGGTATCATATTTCCATCTCCCACATCCTTGTTAAGGAAATATACCCAACACCAATGTATCACATTCATAACACTCATAAAAATACTCAAACAAGCACAAATTTCACATCTATATTAATAAATAAAGGAATAACAATAAGTGGAGATCCTACTTCTCCATTAATCTTCCAAAATATTCAATCAAAAAGCTTTCACTTGTTCAAAAAATCAAAATCCCGACATACAACTCAAAAAATCTCCAAGCATCCAATTGGAGACCCCATTCTAAAAGTGCGAGAGTAGAAAATAAATACAAGTAACCCCAAATCCATCAAATTCACTCAATAAATAGAAAGGGAGTTCAGGATGATGAGGTGGCTAAATGTATGATGACATTTCATCATCCCTCCTTTCCAACTCAACAATTCAACACACCATACCCAATGCGCTTAAATGAACAAGTAAGGCTATGACATGCACAAATGTACACTCCAACATATACTCCATACCTTTCAAGGAAATATTAAATGTGGTAAGTAGAAATGTTATTCTAATTTCTCTTTTAAACTCAATAATGCATTAAAAGGCTACAATTAACCCCATGCTTCATAAGTATGGTTGGTGGATGACTTTGAGATGTAAGGGACAAGGTTAACTTATCCCACAAGTATCAAAAAGTGTCTGCAAGGAAAAATACGATATTGGGAAGGGAAGAAGAGTACATTCAACAAATTTAATTTAATTCATTCCACATCAAACAAAAATTAAGGACCATCTACCATCTTCACCATCCAATTGTCACATCTTACTTTTTTTCTTACAAATTAAGTTAATTTCGCTAATTAAACACTTTAACAAGTGCTAAAAAAGTGACTATATTTACCAATTAATTAAATACATGCACCAAAAAATAAAACAAACAAAATTAAAAGAAATGGAAGACATTAAATCCTATTTCCACAACATGAGGTCACCCCCATTGGAAACCTCCTAGCTAATCATAACAATACAAAACATATACATAAGACACAAGTTGTGAATTTAGACATATTGCAAACACCCAACATTCTTCTAGGGTTGGTATCCTATCCCATTTCAATGTATAGTGATATAATTTTCCTTATATCACAAATAAAAATACCTCTCTAGCCTCATGGACACATCAATAACATCGAAAAAAACATATACATAGAAATCAATAGTCATCATCAAAATTAGCAATTCTATCATCTATCAACCATATCAAAATAATTCATTTCTACCATTTCACTAACATCCATGAGATCACAATACTATTCAGAACATCCAAACATAAGAAAAGCATGATGAATATAATGTGTCGGGTATAAAATCGAATAATTTAAACTAGCATGTATAGAATTGTCCATCAATGTCATCTCACATATTATAATAAAAATGTGAATCAAAACATATCAAAAATCTGAATGTCCATCTAGTCTATCATTTGCTAATCAAATTATAATAATCAAAATATCAAAATCTCCAATCAACAATAATAAAATCATAATGAAATAATGTTGAAGAGAAGTGGGCGCTACACTTAGCATGTTTGGTTCTTGAATTGTAGGTAGTCATACTTATAAAATGGATCCTGTCATTTATGTTCATTTTCAGTAGAGATACAAGGTGTTATTCGTTCGAGTAGCGACATCAATTCCTTGGTCCGTTTGACCCTAATTAATTTTGTGTACTAGTTATACGTTTGTCACATCCTCTAATCCCGCATTTATCATGAGACCCTTTTTCATCGGTGGGACTTTGAGACTATCTTATGGCCTTATCTTCTTGGTTATGAATTGTTATTTTGTGATTTATTTTCATGTGTACCACTCACATTCATCTCAAAACCACATATTGGTTCCCATTTAATAGATTTTGATTACACATGTTCCATCTTTGTTCATTTCTAATTGTTGGAAATAAATATTGAAAAACTAGCTAGGTAATTTAGGATGTATTTATTTGCTTAGTGATTGTCTTCGATCTGGTGTGACAATCGGAAAATTATCTCTTATCTAATTATATTTCCTTCTTGTCTCTTTCCATTAACCTTGTGTTGGAGGTTGATCTTTCTCACGTGCTGCCATTTGTATCTCTCCCGTCAATTTTTTCTCTAGACATTTTATGCGTAATGTTCAAATAATTATTTAAATCATGTTTGCTTATCTACTCTATTTGGCCTTGTATATCTCCATGTTGATAATAATTAATGTTATCTTAGGATGTTTGGAATTTGAGACCTCCGATCGAATTATAAATCCATCATGTAATAGAGAGGTTATACGGGACTATGTAAGTTCTTACCTCCCTACATAAGTAGGTGTTTGCAATAAGGTTTTCCCTTATTTTTGGAAACCAACTCCCTAATGATTGTGGTTATTGAAAATTTGTGTAGTGATTTTTGGGATAACCTACTTAAATCTCTCATTTGGAAAGTTGTTTTTATCTACTTCTATAACACCCTTGGGATCCTTGTAATGTGTGAAATAGAGTATCTTGATAAGACACTAGTAGTGGAACAATTTATGTCGTATCTACGTGATATTTTGGGTATTTTTATTTACCTAATGTGGGATTTGTTCAAACCAGTTTCACTCTACACCATCATCCCACATTCTTTAAATGATGTCCACTATGCCTAGAGATGTTTTTTTATTCCTAGTTACTTTTTAATATAGTTATTATGTTACTTTTGCCAAGATTTTGACTGTGTTTTTGTGATGTCCCGAATGGGATACTTTATAATTTTTACAAATGAGATTACACTGCTATAGTTGTTGGTTTTATGAGGTGTCACGGTAGTTTTGTAAGTTAGAATGGAGATACTGTGTTTTGTAGTCTTATAACTCGGGAAACTAGGGTTACACTAATTCGAATAACATCATATTCATAGAACCAAATTTCTTCATTATTATATCCACTCATGATTATATATAGTAGCTCAAGATGGTCTCCCATGTAATGCATTGCAAGACTATGTGTAACCATTGTTCGGATTGGATCCTTTCGCATAATTTTCCCTTATAAAACTTCTTATTGGATTGTTGGGTGTTATGCCCTCAAAATTTTTAGTGAACGCTCTTCCAATTCATGGTGAGGTGGGTCACTCCACCTAGTTTGTTTGAGAATTAAAGAAATCCCCATATATATTTTCTACGTCAAATAGGGAGAGGAATGTAAATCCATGTTCTTCCATCTTTACTTGTACTATTAGGCTAGTGTGTTTTTGAAATGATCCATTTCTTTACCCGATCTAATTTTCTATTTATTGACACTTTCTCTCTTTGCTAGTACTTCTCTCTTGTTTCTCGGTTGCTATTATATGAAAATGAGTTTTCGGTGAAGTTTTTTATTTTTATACCCTTATAGATTAATAAGTGACTATTTTTAAACCATTGATTGCTTGATTTAACTCCTTATTTTGTTTCATACCGTAGGGAATTCATTTTAAAACATATCTCATGCCTTTGATGTGTCACCCATACTACTAGCTGGATTTTTTTACTATCAAAATTCAAAACATGGATTTTAGTTCTATTTTTTTCTTCTTTATTATGCAAATTTCCCATATTTATTGAATTCATTCCGTTTTATCCCCTTTTTTTTTCTTCGCACCTTTCTCAATGGTGATCTTAATTGGATGCTTGTTATCTTACACATGTTGACACACACTAATTAATTACACAAGCATCTAATAGAAAAATCATAAAATTTTGAGCACTTCCTACTTTAAGACCTTTTCCTAAGAGCTTATTGTCTTCTTTTATATGATGTACACATATGAATTATAAGATTTGATCTGCATCCATTTATTCTTTCGGGAAACATATTTCCTTATAGATCTTGTAATATTAGGGTTCCCTATTTTGTTATGTGATGAAAAATATAAGGGCCTTTCCATCATATGCATAATTTTCATGTGTGTGTTTTAAACCCACTTTAATACACACAAAAATCTCTTTGGAACTCCTTGCTTCATAGGTTACAATTGTCTCATGATTTCGGATCTATTTATTTGTTTCTCAATTCCATTGCATTTTTCCATGTATTCCTTCCTTTTTCCAATTGACTAGTATGATTTCGATCGATTATTTGTCTCCCAACCTCGTGACTATTATATTCTAAAGGCTTGGTACAATATATTCCATTGGCATGATTTGTCCAATTCTATATACCAGTTGGAATGGTGTCTGTCTTGTAGTTTTATTGTAGTTCATTCCTTATGCCCATAGAACTATGGGTATTAAATCTTCCCAATCATCCCTTTTCACATTGCAAATATTTTTAAATAAAAATAAATAAATTTATTTATAGATTTCACTTGTCTATTCACTTTCGGATTATGTTGTTATTTTGTGATTTTTAATAATAAATTATTTTGTGATGATTTTAATATTATTATTAAAAAAATTGTGCCCCTATCACTTGCTAATTTTTTAGACATCAAAATATAGATATTATGTTTTCCTAAAGAAATTAAGTTTTTCCCTTTCTTCATAATTTATTGTGGCTACAACTTCTAACCATTTTGTAAAATAATCCATTTCTCTAAATATATATATATATATATATATATATATATATATATATCATTAATGGAAGGTAAATTTTCCCAAATAAATATATTCCCCATTGTTTAAATGGTTGCATTACGAACTCAAGATTAAGTGAATTTGACCCTTATTATTTAGTTTTCCTTCTTATTATAAAATGTCGTAGTGATTTTCCATATGATGTGCATATTCAAATAATGTTGGTCATTGTAATCCTCTCTGTAATATTTTTTCCATAGTGATTTCCCTAAACATTTTCCTTTACCAATGCTTTCATGACCTTGTAGAAGTAATATTTATCTTCCATGTTCTATAACATCTCTGCACAATACTTCATACTTACCTAACTTGAACAAAAATCAATTGATGATAGTGTATGACAAGGAATTTGTAATCAACTATTTATTTTCTTTCTCTATATAGATCCATGGAAAAAATATGCATTTTAGGAAATACAAAATTTGTTCTACTTATTCCAAAGTATTTCAATAAAAAAATATTTTCATATGGGCAATCTTCACTAGTTGTTCTTCAATTTTAATGGGACTCAAATGGTCTGCTCTTACATTTTATCTTCTCGGTTTCACAATTATTTTGAAATTATATTTTTGAAATAACATCAACTATATTGATATTCTACCTCCCAATAACAGTTTTCTCACCAGATATCATAGTGCTTAGTGGTCTATAAATAATTCAAACGTCCGTTTCTAACATATATATTCTAAAATTTCAGAGTATGAGAATCATAGCTAGAGATTCTTGTTTTATCGTTGTGTATTTTCTTTGTAGAGGTGATAAATTATTTCTTGTAATGTTGATTGGATGATGTGTACTACCTTACCGGGTTGAACTATAATTGTTGAAGTTGTGGTGCCTAATGCATCAACATTAAGATGAAATAGTTTTACAATCTAGAAATACAAGGATTGGCACAAAGAAATTTTATGTTCATTTTCCATTATGAATTTTCACCCGAGTAATGTCTTCAACATTTTTGTATAATTTTTCATATCCTTTTTAAAATTTATGATAGTATCATTTATATCCTAGAAATGTGCCAATCTCTACGAGAGTGTTGTTGGTGTATTAAGCCCAATTATAACAAATATTATTTCTTAATAAATAAAATCCTTCCTTGCATACTACTTATCTATGTAGTATTGCAAATGGTGTGAGTTAAAACTATTTTTTTATAATTAATTGCAATGCATAAATATCGATATATTTATAACATTAAGATCACCTTGAAAGAAGAATGTACCTCATCAATCTTGGTATACTAATAGAAATCATGAATTCACGGTAAGAAAAGCTCGAGACAAGGTTGCTAGTCCCTTTTAAGACCAAATAAAATGATGTTACATGCAAATTTTCCCCATTCAGTTGTGAAAGTGGTTTTAGCTTTATCTTATTGAATAATTGGTATTTAATGGTATCCATTGAATCCATATGTGACCGAGTATACCTAATGTCTGTTAGTTCTTCAAATATCTCATTGGTGAATGGAGTTGCGAAGGGGTCACTAACACATGCTTCATCTATAGTCGTATAGTCTCCACATATTCCAATTTCTCCCATTTCTTGGGTTGAGTGACTATCTAACTTTCGAATACATTATTCTACTAGAAATATTAGACATGATTCAATCATTCATTCCAATTAAAGTTTTACTTCAAGTATTTCATTTTTATTTTCAATATATATGGCCTTTTATTTATATTTTTCTCTCATTCTTTCAATTCGATGCACATTTCCACAATTGATAAGTCCACTCCTTTTATTTCATTACATTTCCTTTGTTGGTCTTCACCTTGGTAGCCTCCTTATTATGTTCCATATGGTCTTGGTGGTGCACTAAAATATTATTTTTTTCCCTGATCTCTTCCATATTGTGCTTGGGGTGAAGGTATATTCCACCGATGTTATTTCGAGGCGAGGGAGGTGCCCACCCCATATTGTTTTGCGGAGATCATAGATCCCAAATTTGACTAGATTGAGGAGGTTGCAAGATCCATTGCGAGTTTGTTTGTAGTGAGGATGGTGCCCTTTGCGTAATCGAGTTGGTGACGTATCCATTTTCCTTTCTACAACAAATAATGTGTTTTAGATTCCATTTGAGATTTTACCATAAAAACATTTCTATTAATTTCCTCCTTTACATCCATGAATGTCAGACAATATTTTGTTTCAAGTGTCACGCCTTTACAGAAAGAACATATAACATTTTGAGGGTTTGTTAGCTAATGTTGTAACAAGCGTCAACTATTAATTTCATGTCTAATAATTTTAAACACATCACAAAATTCATTTTGGCCTCCATCTTTCATATTGTGGGAGTCACAGATTATGATGTCCTTCATCCCGTAATCTGCACACCATATAATGAATTTAGGATTCTTTCCTTGCTATAGTTCCTTTAGTATCTAAATCACTACATCAATCATAGTTACCAAATATGTAACACACCAAAAATACCAACACAAGGACAACATAGTGAAATACGGGATAACTTTTTTTTTTTTGACTTGCTTTGACACAACACGACACAACATGTCGTCACAAGGTTGACAACCAACACTAGGAACCACTTACTACGGGGAGACCACAAGGTTAGCACAGAAACATTCACACCTATCAAGGACAATGTACTCTTCTTTTGACAAGACAACATGGAAGTCCAATCCACATGACACACTCACAGCTAGGGCATCCCATGGGGTATTTCTTGTTAAATTTTCTAGTTTACTAAAGTGTCTCTTAATTCTTAACTTACGTTCTTATAAAATTTCATGTAATGATTCACACAATTCTTTTCACAAGGGAGAACTTCTTTCTTTTCAACGGTTGACTAAATAGCTTAAGGCCAAGCTTTCTAAACTAGGATCATCAATTTGATGTCCAAATATTTCTTATTCATTTGATTTTAGAACATTTTCCATTTCTTACAAGGTTAATTTATCTTATTCAAGCCACTAACACATGTTCCACAACTCTATTGCACAGGTGAAGGCATAAGCTCCGATTGAGTGAAAAGTACCGCTTAGGGTTCATAACAATAGCCTTCTTGTTTAAGGATTAAATTTTGACCTTGCTTAAGAAATATCACCATGAATCAAGGCAAGGGTTAACAGAACAGGACAACAGAATTTAGCTTCAGGGTCACATTGTTTACTATCAGTCTTTCATTGAGGTTAAGAGTTTATCGAGATTGGTTAAATGTTCCATCTAGACTTTACTTAATTAAGTTTGACAAAGGGGAACATTTCAAACGATAAAGAGAAATTTAAGGTTTTATTAATCACTTTCACTCCTACTTATTAAACCCTATCATTTTCTATAATCTAACCATTGATTTCACCATGAGATCATTTAAGGTTTCACTGAAAAAGGATAGTGTTTATTAGCTTGGCTCGAATTAAAAAAATAAGTTATCATATTCCGTTACAAAAGATAGTTTCCTCTTGATTGTTCCAGGTTTCAAAGGTTATCAAGTAGATCACATCTACATTAATATGTTCATATACATAAATTTTGGTTTAACTTTTATCGGGACTATCGACTCACTTCATAGCTGCTTACAAACTCATTGCTACTAAGCCTTAGGAGGATTTACAACTAAACATTTTAACTAAAGAGCAAAGTTTAACAAGTACTCGTTTGCGGAAACAAAACAAGGTTAAATAAGTTAATTCCAAAGCATGTTGCACAAATCAAAGGGACATACCATCTCTATTGAACCATGATTAGGGAGCAAGAGAGTAATAACATGGGACATGCCCTGCTACTATACTAAGGGTTAAAATTCACTAGAATATCCATAACCAAGCGGAAATCAAATTTCATCTTTCACATGATAACCAAACAAGACAAAGTTTCAACAATTACAACAACAATACTCTACAATACATTTACTAGGCACGACCCTTCTTCTAAAATGTCCAAACACCCTTTCCAAATTTTATAACATAATACACATTCGTACAAAGGAACATCACAACCATGATTGATGCAATAATCTACAAGTCTTTCCATCATATAACCACGTAAGCCATCTGCAAAAATTAATAACCCTTTGAGTGGGTTCGAGAGAAGGCGAGCAAGATAAGACTATACATAGCAATAATAAGCTACTAATAAACAATACCATGAAAGGAAACATTCTATTTCAGGAAATGGATCAAAGTTCTAACCTCTAACAACCTTTTGAAACAAGATATAATTTTCAACATATCAACCAAGAAGAAAACCATAAGTTTTAGTTATGAAAATACCTCTAAAACTACAAAAGTTTGACAACCAAATATGCAAGACTATGAAATTTAAATGATTAGACACAAGAGTTAAGAGTATCGGGATTTCAATCATATAATCCCGTAGATTACGTGATTGAAATCTAAAGTGTAACCCATCAATCCACATTCTCAAGGTGAAGACAAAAGATAAAAACTGGACCGATCTTAGCTTCCAAAAAGAATATAGTTTTGGAATCGTTAAAGTAGGCCATAGGCCTAATAGGCTATAAACGAACAACGAGGGTAAAAACAAAGTTCCATCATGTAATCAAAAAGGTTTAAAGGATGAAAATCTTATATTCAAACCCAAAACCATTATATCTTAGGTAATAAGTGACTTCATAGCTAATAACGATGAGAGGAAAGGACGGTAAGAATGTCCGGAATAGGCATTGCCTAACAGCCTACCTACTGAACATAACCAAGGTCGAAATAGCAACAAGCCTCATTAATACCCAAGTTGAGTAGGCAATATAGTATTCTAAACACATCCTTGCAATTTTCATAATACCTTAGATTTATAATCCTCCCGTTCTAGAGGAACATAGCCATGAATCTAGACTTTGTTGAAATTTTCCAACATCAACTCACTTCCTAATATCATAAACGATGTATACAAAGGAAATGTCTCTCAACTCTCCTTAATTTACATCTCATCACTAAGTTTATGGCAACCTATGTAGTGATTAAACACATAATATACCATCGAAGATAGATATCCTCCAATAATGAACTTCTATAACGATGTTATTACAATTATTACGTTCGATACATAGACAAAGTATTCCATAGCTTCTCTTCCCTTTTAGACAATAAAATATATTCACGACCTTCCATCACAATCAATCTAAATTTGTAATGAAAGGTCACTCATCAAGAAGGAAGTACAAAACAAGTTTGACTAAATTAAGGAACTTCATGTTACCTTAAGCAGTTGATGAAAACCTTAACTTTCACAAACCGTGAAAGATATTACCTTACTCCATCAAGGCATTATGTCTATACATAATTAAATCGATCACAAAAGGAATCGTCAACATACCATATCTTAACACCATAAAATTCATTAATTTTATCAAATTTTACTCATAGAAAGAGTAGAATCAAAATGGGGTTCTATCACTAATTTATGCCCTTCTATCAACCCAGGACATAATTTCGGTCCAAAACTTCCTCCTTAACAAGCATATAAATTGAACTTCTAATTTCCAAAGGCCCTAATAATTTACACAATACACGAAGTGCATAACCACGCTTATCATAAAAATAATAATAATAATAATTTAACTGTATGTTTTCCTCTAGGGAAACAACATAACAGGAAACCAATACTAGTCAACCACGAAAGCGTTCTGGGGGCGATTACATACCCAGGTTCACCAAAGAAACATCGACATTTTTGTAGTAGGAAGTAACATTAAAATTATATATATATATATAAAAATTTCATATGATCAATCAAAGCATACACTGAGAACCTTTGTTTGTTTTATATATATAAATGGGTTGATCACGTCAACAAGAACAACCAACAGAGGAAAATCTAGAAGTAACAAACTGTTAACCATGTATTGAACGCAAAACCACAAAATCACACATTTAAACCAATTTCTAGAGAGAAAAAGTTTCATTTCAAGAGGTTAATAGATACTAGCATATTATGTATATGGTTAGTCTATCTTGCTGTTTTAACGCATCCACCAGATCGTGAACATCCAAGCAGGATCGCTACACACACACACCTTCCACTTTATCCTCTCGCTTCTTTGGTCTTTTCTTGCAATATACCACACTAGGATTCCCTTTTGAAGGCACGACTAGAAGGATGCAATAGGTGGCTGTCCAAACACTAGATTGCTTCAATGCAGCTGCTTTGGGGGTATAGGAAATGAACTGTCACACAGCCTATAGCATCAGCCAGTACCGGATTTGCCTCTTGCAATGCCTTCAAATCTGTATCAGTAACCAAATACCCGTCATAAGGGCAGGCCCTAGTAGTACTCAGCACATAAGCTAGGCAAGGCTTGCAGTAAAGATGTGTGCATCGGGTTTGCACAACCTCATTCGGGTAAACAAGCTGCCTACAAACTGGATAGAAAACCAATTTATGAGAAGATAGAGGCCGTAGTCGGTGGAGCAACTAAAGTGGAATAACTCAACGGAGGTAAAAATTGTGTGAAGGCGGCGAAATAGAAGAAATATCTCCATTTCCACAGACAACAACAACCTTGCCAGCAATCATCACATCAGTGGCTCTCATCAGACCATCTAGCAGAGAGTGCCTGCATCCGTACAAGCTATCGAACTTGCTCTTGGTAATAGAATCATTGTCATTAATAGTAGGGAAGAGCAGCGATCCAATAGCTTGCATCTGGTACAGCCTGTGAACACCAGTAGTTGTTTCCTCAGATACAACAACCAATCTTTCCTTCCTCTTGTGATATATGTGGACAACATCAAACTCTCGGTGCAAACAGTACAGCTGTAGCTTGTAAGGTGTGATAATTCCAACAGCACCCTTTATGCCTGCCAACATAGTGACTCGTTGAAGATGCTCATATAATTGCAAAGAAAAATGTGCTTCGAGAATATTCTGATATGAAACAGATCCACGCCTAGGGGATTCTCTCCCATGAGTTACATCGAACAGCAAGAAGGTCTCAATAGAGAGTCTCTGTAAATAAATTTCATCAGGTCTGCTGGAACACTCTCACTGTCACAAGGTCGATTTTGACAGCAATATCTTGAAGGAGAATCCCGAATTCGAGGATGCGTTCAATACTGAACAGACAACAACTGATTTGGACAACCTGCTTGCTGGAAGCGCTCAAAAAGGGCTTCCACCAACTGTAACAAGCCCGTTCACTGGCTATTTACTGCTGCAGGTAGTTGCTGTGGATCCCCAACAAGAACACACCTTACAACTCCCAAGGAAAGTGGAAGTAACACGCCTACTTCCCTAGCTTGTAGCTTCATCTATAACCACCATATCAAACCCATGGGCTAGGCGCTGGAATAACCACGGTCGAATAGAAGCACAGAGTGAACGCACTCTCAGCCTCATTGCAAAACTTGCCTCAAGGTTTGATCGAGCTTCTTCCATGTTAAATTCACCACCTGGACAGAAGTGACTTTCCAAAATGAAAAGGAAAGACAGCTCAACTAAAACTTTACCTCGTTCATCCACTACAGCTGCAAGATTTTTTGCAACAATCGATCATGATCCGGTCGTGGCGTGCAGCAGAAAATCACGATCAACACCAACGGTTCCTTGAGCTCACCCTCAGTTTGTCGCACTTGCCGACTCTCTGGGGCCACTGATTTTCTGAGATAAGTTTACTTTTCTACCCTGTAGCTGCTGCATAACACCAGACACCTCCTCACGGCTCTTTCCTAGGAGGATTTCGGTTCTGCGCTCCACTGAGACTGCCTGCACAACACGATTTTGAGGATCCAAACCCTCTCACGCAATACCAGGGTGACAGACCTTCTTTTCACCATCAACGAATCCACTGTCCAGAACACGCTGAAGCAATTCATCTGTTTCAGCATTTGATGGAGTGCAAAACAAGCATACGCGGTTTTGGGCAGGAGACGTGAGTAAACCACGTGACAGTGGAGTCAATGAAGTTTTTGCGAGATCCAAAAAAATTTAATAAAAGGATATGCACCCCACACTCCACCGACTCCCACTGTCCCACGCCAAACAGGAAACATAAATTTCCACCCACTACCAGCTACCATAGCATAATTTTTTTTTTATTTTATCTTATTTTGGAGCCCCGCGCTGTGGGGACAAGCCGCCTACCTGGAGTAAACAATGAATAGGCATTACATTCTCCTTCCCTTAAGAAAGCATCGTCCTCGATGCAACATTACACTGAGGAAAGGAAAATATTTGCAACGAAGGACAGTTAGAGGGGACATTACACCCTATGGTTTAAAATTTTAGTTGGTTAAAGCACGGTCACAAGGTAGCCTTAGGAATATTTGGTAGAATTTTTAACTTTCAATGTTCTGTGAAGATTGGCAGTTCTTTCTTGTTTGTTATTTTCATTAGTCTCTTTCCGTTAACATTATTCTTAGTTTAATTCCTTTTAAAATAAAATATCATCATGGAAGAGTTTTGATTTATTCCTTATTGTGGGTGCCCAACATGAACTGCTACCACAACACCCTATCAGGTTCACAAGACACTACAGATTCACAAGTACACAAGTATATACTTCAAGATTGTATTACACCACAAAAGGGTTACTCAAATACGGAATGGATTAGGCACAGTCCACATAGTACACGTCACACATCAATGACTGACATACCAAATACTCAAACAAAAGAGTACTACAATCCACTAGACATTTCCTCAATTTGCATCAATGAAAGACTCACATAACACCAAACCATGCTACAGGTACATAGTGTCCACAAGGGAATCAATGACATAACCACAACATCACAACACATATCCATCTGACATGAGTAACACATACATCAAAAGACCACTACCAAACATCACAATAACTCAACATATATCCTGGAACATCAACCATACAGACAAATATCATAAGCCTCCCTCAAACTCTTATGCCTCCCTCAAGTCTCTTATGCCTCCCTCAAACTCTTATGCCTCCCTCAAGTCTCTTATGCCTCCCTCAAACTCTTATGCCTCCCTCAAGTCTCTTATGCCTCCCTCAAGTCTCTTATGCCTCCCTCAAACTCTTATGCCTCCCTCAAGGAGGCCGGTTGTCCCTATGGTCCAAGACACATAGAGTTCGAACACTCCTAACCCAAGTGACATAATAACACATGGTTCAATAACCCACTAGTTATATGTACCCCTTGGGGCGTACCCCCATACAACGAAGCGGGTCCATAGGTCCAACCAATCCATGGTGCATCCCATGACCCTATTCCACACATCACGACATTAGAACCAGCACAACAATCTAGTTAAAGTGCCAAGTGGCAAAGTACAAGCCTTGGGCAAGGCCATAAGAATTCCAAATTTAAAAGAAGACCCCAAATCAAGCTAAAATAAATGGCCAAATAGCCAAAGTTAGTATCGAAATCCCCATGTTAGTGCCACAAACCAAGGAAATTCCCAAAATTGTAAAGCATTGCAATCAAGAAAAGATGCTTTGGTCCTTGCAAAATAAGGTAAAAAATCAATTTACGAATAAAATCAACTTATAATAATGTCACATTACGATAACTGTGTGGCCTTATCAAGCCACCAAAGGGGTACTCAACGAGTTGCTAGCACTTTCGAACATCGAGCCTAGCTCATAAAATACATATCAATAATACAAGCTGTCATCACCTCCATCTAAATCATCCCGCCACCCTTCGACAAGGCTAAACATAATCATAGATACACTAAGGTTGCATACATACAACCACATAGGGAGAGAGGAAAGAATCACATGTTATCTACTAAACCGAGTTTTAGCTCGAGTTATTGACCCATGGTATGCCATTCCTCACTCTCAACATACACTTCTACCGATTTCCTCGGGATAGGTTAGCGTAAGGTTCACAACATAACATATAACAACAAGTATTAACATAATGGTGGTTCACACATAACTACCATAACGTCTCACGTATGGTATGTATACGGGGTAAATCACAATCATACATCCACAGGGCGTAATACATCACTTTACCACATTACGCACCCAAAGTGCAATCACCATACGATAGGGTTCATACACTCACCGTATGACCCAAAATCACAACATGAAGCATTACCTATTTGCACAGTCATACATACAATGAACATAGTACATCACAACATAACATCCATTGTAACATAGCAAGGTGGTACACACATTTCTTCAGAACATGGTAACAACATCATGATACAACTCCTTTTTTTTAACATCAATCTAGTCACACAACACATTGATACACCCACATATCAAAATATGCCACAATGCTCCAACACTACGTCATCCACATTATAATTCTTTTCACACATCACAAACAATAATTCACACGTGAACTCTTCCTAGAATGCACAAGAAGGAGAGAGAATACTCCCATCCCTAACATATCAACATGATCACAAACACGCACAAGGTGACATACCCATAATGCGTTCACAATATCACAATTACGACAATAATCACATCACGTTTAAAGCACATTACTCTTCCAATATCTACCACCATCATGCAACATCATCATCATCATGCAGTATCATCATGTAACACCACCACCACCATGTAACATCACCATACAACACCAATCCGGCCCATAGGTTCGAGAGCATGAACCTACGCTCTGATACCAAAGTGTAACACACCAAAAATACCAACACAAGGACAACATAGTGAAATACAGGATAACTTTTTTTTTTTTTTGACTTTGACACAACACGACACAACATGTCATCACAAGGTTACAACCAACACTAGGAACCACTTGTTACAGGGGAGACCACAAGGTCAGCACAGAAATGTTCACACCTATCAAGGACAATGTACTCTTCTTTTGACAAGACAACATGGAAGTCCAATCCACATGACACACTCACAGCTAGGGCATCCCATGGGGAATTTCTTGTTAAATTTTCTTGTTTACTAAAGTGTCTCTTAATTCTTAACTTATGTTCTTATAAAATTTCATGTAATGATTCACACAATTCTTTTCACAAGGGAGAACTTCTTTCTTTTCAACGGTTGACTAAATAGCTTAAGGCCAAGCTTTCTAACTGGGATCATCAACTTGATGTCCAAATCTTTCTTATTCATTTGATTTTAGAACATTTTCCATTTCTTACAAGGTTAATTTATCTTATTCAAGCCACTAACACATGTTCCACAACTCTATTGCTGGTGAAGGCATAAGCTCCAATTGAGTGAAAAGTACCGCTTAGGGTTCATAACAATAGCCTTCTTGTTTAAGGATTAGATTTTGACCTTGCTTAAGAAATATCACCATGATTCTAGGCAAGGGTTAACAGTAAGCAGACAACAAAATTTAGCTTCAGGGTCACATTGTTTACTATCAGGTCTTTCATTGAGGTTAAGAGTTTATCGAGATTGGTTAAATGTTCCATCTAGACTTTACTTAATTAAGTTTGACAAAGGGGAACATTTTAAAGCGATAAAGAGAAATTTAAGGTTTTATTAATCACTTTCACTCCTACTTATTAAACCCTATCATTTTCTATAATCTAACCATTGATTTGACCATGAGATCATTTAAGGTTTCCTTTGAAAAAGGATAGTGTTTATTAGCTTGGCTCGAATAAAAAAAAAAAAATTATCATATTCTATTACAAAAGATAGTTTCCTCTTGATTGTTCCCGGTTTCAAAGGTTATCAAGTAGATCACATCTACATTAATATGTTCATATACATAAAATTTGGTTTAACTTTTATCGGGACTATCCAGCTCACTTCATCGCTGCTTACAAACTCATTGCTACTAAGCCTTAGTAGGATTTACAACTCAACATTTTAACTCAAGAGCAAAGTTTAATAGTACTCATTTAGAAACCAAACAAGGTTAAATCAGTTCATTCTAGCATGATGCACAAATCAAAGGGACATACCATCTCTATTGAACCATGATTAGGGAGCAAGACAAGAATAACATGGGACATGCCCGCTACTATACTAAGGGTTAAAATTCACTAGAATATCCCATAACCATGCAGAAATCAAATTTCATCTTTCACATGATAACCAAACAGACAAAGTTTCAACAATTACAACAACAATACTCTACAATACATTTACTAAGCACCTGACCCTTCTTCTAAAATGTCCAAAGGCCCTTTCCAAATTTTATAACATAATACACATTCATACAAAGGAACATCGAACCATGATTTATGCAATAATCTACAAGTCTTTCCATCATCTAACCACGTAAGCCATCTGCAAAAATTAATAACCTGAGTCAATTCGCGAGAACTGAGCAAGATAAGACTATACATAGCAACAATAAGCTACTA
This sequence comes from Taxus wallichiana var. yunnanensis, assembly GCA_018340775.1. NCBI lineage: Eukaryota > Viridiplantae > Streptophyta > Pinopsida > Cupressales > Taxaceae > Taxus > Taxus wallichiana. The sequence continues at coordinate 435,652,773 of CM031243.1, forward strand.
GCTAACAATACCATGAAAGGAAACATTCTATTTCAGGAAATGGATCAAAGTTCTAACCTCTAACAACCTTTTGAAACAAGATATAATTTTCAACATATCAACCAAGAAGAAAACCATAAGTTTTAGTTATGAATATACCTCTAAAACTACAAAAGTTTGACAACCAAATACGCAAGACTATGAAATTTAAATGATTAGACACAAGAGTTGAGAGTATTAGGATTTCAATCATATAATCCCGTAGATTACATGATTGAAATCTAAAGTGTAACCCATCAATCCACATTCTCAAGGTGAAGACAAAAGATAAAAACCAGACCCGATCTTAGCTGCCAAAAAGAATATAGTTTTGGAATCGTTCCGTAGGGCCATAGGCCTAATAGGCTATAAACGAAAAACGAGGGTAAAAACAAAGTTCCATCATGTAATCAAAAAGGTTTAAAGGATGAAAATATTATATTCAAACCCGCAACCATTATATCTTAGGTAATAAGTGACTTCATAGCTAATAACGATGAGAGGAAAGGACGGTAAGAATGTCCAGGAATAGGCATTTCCTAACACCTACCTCTGAACATAACCGTGGGTCGGAATAGCTACAAGCCTCATTAATACCCAAGTTGAGTTGGCAATCTAGTATTCTAAAAACATCCTTGCAATTTTCATAATACCTTAGATTTATAATCCTCCCGTTCTAGAGGAACATAGCCATGAATCTAGACTTGGTTGAAATTTTCCGACATCAACTCACTTCCTAATATCATAAACGATGTATACAAAGGGAAATGTCTCTCAACTCTCCTTAATTTACATCTCATCACTAAGTTTATGGCAACCTATGCAGTGATTAAACACATAATATACCATCGAAGATATATATCCTCCAATAATGAACTTCTATAACGATGTTATTACAATTATTACGTTCAATACATAGACAAAGTATTCCATAGCTTCTCTTCCCTTTTAGAAAATAAAATATATTCACGACCTTCCATCACAATCAATCTAAATTTGTAATGAAAGGTCACTCATCAAGAAGGAAGTACAAAACAAGTTTGACTAAATTAAGGAACTTCATGTTACCTTAAGCAGTTGATGAAAACCTTAACTTTCACGAACCGTGAAAGATATTACCTTACTCCATCAAGGCATTATGTCTATACATAATTAAATCAATCACACAAGGAATCGTCACCATACCATATCTTAACACCATAAAATTCATTAATTTTATCAAATTTTACTCATAGAAAGAGTAGAATCAAAATGGGGTTCTATCACTAATTTATGCCCTTCTATCAACCCGGGACATAATTTCGGTCCAAAACTTCCTCCTTAACAAGCATATAAATTGAACTTCTAATTTCCAAAGGCCCTAATAATTTTCACAATACACGAAGTGCATAACCACGCTTATCATAAAATAATAATAATAATAATTTAAGCGTATGTTTTCCTCTAGGAAACAACATAACAGAAACCAATACTAGTCAACGCTGAAACATTCAGGGCGATTACATACCCAAGTTCACCAAAGAAACAACGACATTTTTGCAGAAGGAAGTAAATTTAAAATTATATATATATATATATATATATATATATATATATATATACATATATATATATATACATATATATATATATATACATATATATATATATATATTTCATATGATCAATCAAAGCATACACTAAGAACCTTTGTTTGCTTTATATATATATATGGGTTGATCACATCAACAAGAACAACCAACGAGAGGCAAATCCGAAGTAACAAATGTTAACCATGTATCGAACGCAAATCCACAAAATCACATGATTTAAACCAATTTCTAGAGAGAAAAAGTTTCATTTCAAGAGGTTAATAGATACTAGCATATTATGTATATGGTTAGTCTATCTTGCCTGTTTTAACGCATCCACCAGTCGTGAACATCCAGCAGGGACTGCTACAGCCACACGCCTTCCACTTTATCCTCTACTTCACTGGTCTTTTCTTGCAATATACCACACCAGGATTCCCTTTTGAAGGCACGACTAGAAGGATGCAATAGGTGGCTGTCCAAACACTAGATTGGTTCAATGCGGGTGCTTTGGGGGGTACAGAAATGAACTGTCACACACCTATAGCATTAGCGATGCAGATTTTCCTCTTGCAATGCCTTCAAATCAGTATCGTAACCAAATACCGTCATAAGGGAGGCCCTAGTAGTACTCAACACATAAGCTAGGCAAGGCTTGCGGTAAAGATGTGTGCATCAGGTTTTGCATGACCTCATTAGGGTAAACAATCCGCCCTCTGGTTTGGACAGAAAACCAATTTATGAGAAGTCGAGGCCATAGTCGGTGGAGCGGCTAAAGTGGAATAACTCAACGGAGGTAAAAATTGTGTGAAGGCGGTGAAAGCAGAAGAAAAATCTCCATTCCCACAGACAACGAAACCTTGCCAACAATCATCACATCGGTGGCTCTCATCAAACCATCTAGCAAAGAGTGCTGCATTCGTACAAGCTATCGAACTTGCTCTCTTGTGCGGAGAATCATTGTCATTAATAGTAGGGAAGAGCGGCGATCAATAGCTTGCATCCAGTATGACTGTGAACACCGGTAGTTGTTTCCTCGGATACAACAACCAATCTTTCCTTCCTCTTGTGATATATGTGGACAACATCAAAATCTTGGTGCAAACGATGACATTTGTAGCTTGTAAGGTGTGATAATTCCAACAAGCACCCTTTATGCTGCCAACATAGTGACTCGTTGAAGATGCTCATATAATTGCAAAGCAAAATGTGCTTCGAGAATATTACGATATGAAACAGATCCACGCTTGAGGGATTCTCTCCCATGAGTTACATAAAACAGCAAGAAGGTCTCGAGAGAGTCTCTGTAAATAAATTTCATCAGTCTCTTTGGAACACTCTCACTTTGTCACAAGGTCGATTTTTTGACAAAGCAATATCTTGAAGGAGAATCCCGATTGAGGATGCGTTCAATCTTGAGCAGATGACAATGATTTGGACAACCTTCTTCTTGGAAGCTCTCAAAAAGGGCTTCCACCAACTATAACAAGCCCGTTCAGCGGCTATTTATCTGCTGCAGTAGTTGTTGTGGATCCCAACAAGAGCACACCTTACGACTCCCAAGGAAAGTGGAAGTAACACGCCTACTTCCCTAGCCAGCTTCATCTATAACCACCATATCAAACCCATGGGCTAGGCGCTGGAATAACTTCTGGTCAGAATAGAAACATTAGTGAACACACTCTTAGCCTCATTGCAAAACTTTCCTCAAGGTTTGATCGAGCTTCTTCCATGTTAAATTCACCACCTGGACAGAAGCTACTTTCCAAAATGAAAAGGAAAGACAACTCAACTAAAACTTTACCTCGTTCATCTACTACAGCTGCAAGATTTTGCAACAAATGATCATGACTGGTCGCGTGCAACCAGAACATCAGGATCAACACCAACGGTTCCTTGAGCTCGCCCTGTAGCAGCTGTCGCACTCAGCTCTCTCTGGGCCACTGATTTTCTGAGATAAGTTTACTTTTCTACCCTGTAGTTGCCGCATAACACGAGACACCTCCGCACGGCTCTTTCCTAGGAGTTTTCGGTTCTGCGCTCCACCGAGCCGCACTGCACAACATGATTTTGAGGATCCAAACCCTCTCACGCAATACAGGGTGTGAGACCTTCTTTTCACCATCAGCGAATCCCCTTTGTCGAGAACACGCCTGAAGCAATTCATCATTTGACATTTGATGGAGTGCAAAACAAGCATACGCGGTTTTGGGCAGGAAGCAACAGGTAAACCACGTGACAACAGGTGGATTCAATAGAAGATTTGTAGATCCAAAAAAATTTAATAAAAGGATATGCGCCCCACACTCCACCGACTCCCACTGTCCCACGCCAAACAAGAAATATAAATTTCCACCCACTACCAGCTACCATAGCATAAATTTTTTTATTTTATCTTATTTTGGAGCCCTGCGTTGTGTGAGCAGCCACTGCTGGAGTAAACAATGAATGGGCATTACAAAATACAGCCATTTTTTATAAATTTTCCGTATTTTTGCGTTTTCCCCAGCTCACCGTATGGAACTCTAAAAATTTCGGGATTTGATTGTTAAAAATTCAGAAAAAGCTCAGGAAAAATGCAGCTGTAAATAATTACAAATTTAACAAATCTGTTCACCAAAAAGCAAAAGCCAAAAACCGTGGAACTATCTAGAATCCAGCCAATCTGATTGGAAGTTGTTATTTTTGTAATAGCCCGCACCATATTAATTAAAAGGCAGTTACAGACATAAAATATGTTATTTCCATCATTTTAGTTAATGCATATATGTTTTAAGTTTAAGCCAGAAATCTTTGTAACTTCAATAATTTTTAATTTGTTGTATAGTTGTGTGTTTCATTATTAAAATTATCATATTTTTTATATATACAAATTACCGTATTTTTCTATGCACCATTTTTTTTCCATATTTTGTCTCCACCGTTTAATACTCTCTGTACGAAAGTTGCTACTATGACATAAATATTTTGTTTTTTTTTAAAAAAAACTAGTATTGTGTCCATAATATTCAATATTTTCCACTCTAATAGTATGTTCAATGGCTATGTTTTGGCTGAAAGTTTCGTCTATACAACAACAAACCAGATTTTAACGTGTACTACTTCTACAAACAAATAAATGTTTATTAACTAATCAAATTTGAAATATACTTTACTCATCAGATCGAAGAACATGAGATTATATTTTGTGAATGTTTCTCCTCGTAAGTTTTTACTTCTTTCAAATCCTAAATTTTCTCCATAACACACTTATTTCTTTTGAGTTCTTTATTTAAAACATTGGGGTCATCCTACAAATTCTTCATACTCAACTATCTTGAGTAAATTAATTACAAGCCTCTTCCCTTAAGTGTGTTTCACATTTCTTGATATTATCATCGGTGACTTGTTTTTCAACTGCAGTATACTTCATCGGTCAACAAGTAAATGTTATGGGTTGGTAGTTCCATCATACGGTTGTAGGATTGTAAATGGATCGGAGTAATGAGCCATTACAATTCCTACTCCCTGACGGCATCCGGGTTGACTTTGCACAAATGAAATACTCAAATTTTATCTTAACATTAAAGGTACATTTACTGGTTATGATTTATTTGTTAGCAATATTTTAATATTGTGAACATTATTATTATTGTGCAAATAATGAGTTGGTGACAACTCGTAGAGATCTCTTAGAGAGATTCTAGGTTTGTTGAGTGATTAGTGGATCACGAGATATTCTAGGGAGTAGTTTGAGATTGAAGTTGACTCCTTAAATTAAGGAGATCAATCTTCTATATATTGTAATCTCCCTTGTCTAATAAGACATCCCGGATGAATCAATAATGATGTGTTATTTCTTATTATTTCCGGTGTTATGTGATTAGTTTTTTGTGCATGCAAACTGAACCAACTTCTAGATTTGGTATCAGAGCATGGTCGATCACTGTTGTGGAGTCTTCAGTAACAATGGTCTGATTTATCAAATGCCTTTGATCATCAAAGCCCTGCACTTGATCCTGTAGACGGAGACACCGTGCAACACTGAATAGTGGATTTGCAGCTGCCAACGTTACACTTCATTCAACACAGATGTAAGCATACATCTATGGGCCGTGTATTGAAAAATGTATTGTACTGCTAGTTCGTGATTTTATTTGTGAATCTGCGTACCTGTGTAAGGAGGATCTTGTTTGCAGCCAAGGAATTATGAGCTTGTATTTGATATTTGCACCATGATTTGCATTGGCATTTCTCACCACGTGGATTCGGCTCATGCATTTCCGCCCACATTTGTAGATCTGCCTGACACATGCACACATCTGCATTTACATTGAAGATTGCTTGATTTGCTTTTAGATGATTGGGAAGACACGACTTGGCAGAGATTTGCATCAACAACTCCAGGGAATACGGTTTCCACCTATCTTGCATGTATCCTATTGTGAAAAATCTCCACACGGCTTTATAAAAGAGTTTACCTCCCCAGCATTGATCCATCCGCCAGTTTTGCCATCTTCTGTTTGACGAGATCAATAACCTTCACTAATCCATCGTGGATTCGTGGACATCCATTTAATTCTGCAGTACTCCTGTTGATGGGTTGAGAGGAATGAAGGACGTGCTTGGATCATGCGATTCATTTTGATTGACAGTATTTGCGTGTAGTAAGGTTTACATTGAATCACATTTGCTTTGAACTGCTTTGTGGAGACATTATTTTTAATGTGGTTTCCAGATCTATTTCAGATGCACTCGTGTGCATAGCAAATACTGCCAGAATCTAGAATTTTTTGGGCAAATTGTGCATATTCTATCAACAAACGCCAGACGAACGTAGTGTTACGTGAGATCGGATCACTTCTTGACGACATGCTCATCAATCATCACAATCAATCGTCCAGTAAAACAAGCTGTGGGTGGATCTATCTAACCGTGTCGTTTGGAAGTTATCATTTATTGTTCTTGGCTGACCATTGTGAAGTACCTGTCGGATTCCCTTCAACACAGATCGTGTGGATCAATTCTAATATTGGCGAGCCCAATCCAATGGTATTAAGTTTTTTTGTTTATTATATTGTCCACACATCATGTGTAGAGTATACGGTCTGTATAAGTCAATAAGTAAATTAGTATTATAATTGTATTCAAGATTGAGTCTGCAGTCTTTATAAGGTCGATGCGAGTTTTAACTTATTTAGTTGATATACAATAGGTTTGATATTTTTGAAGTCTTGAGTTATTTTTAGTGTCTTTGAGAGTCATTAAAAATGTCAAAATAGGTGATTTTAGGGTATCTGTTTGTTGTCATTCTATTGTCATCAAAACTGAGTCGAAAAGTTGTTAAAAAAAAAAAAAAAAAAAAAAAAAAAGGACAAATGAGTGCATTTTCGGTGTAATCCGACACTCATTTTTAAGGAAAAATGCAAATGAAAACCGTTCATGGCTTGGGGCTCCGCCTCGGACCCATACTGTATGTATCGTCCTCGACTATACTTTCTGCTGAGTTAGCAGGGACATTCAGATGGAGGTTGGAGGCAACGGAGGAAGGAGGTTGATCAGCGACCTCTCGTCAGGCACCATCGACGAGGCCGCGGTATTGATTTGGTGGCCAAGTATTTCAGTTGTGTGTTTGATTCCATTATTGTGTGTTTTATAATAAGAACAGATGTTACATTCCTGTTCAGAATTGTATTTCCTTTTATAACCTCCTGATGTAAATATGTGATAGTAGAAAGATAAAAGCACAAGAAAAAGCAGCATCATGTTTTTCTTGAAGAGGATGAACAGAGGTTCATGAGCAGGGGCTCGTACCTAGGACAGAGGTCCGTTATTGTCGAACAGGGGTTCGTATTCGGTGAACAGAGGTTCAGCGTACCAAGATCATGAGCATGCAGAGGCGGAGGCGAAATTTGTAGAAGATGTGTAAATGTTTTTCTCTACATTGTTCACATTAGGGGAGTGTATGTGTGGAAATAATAATGTTAACAATAGGGGAGTGAATGTTAGCAATATTTTAATATTGTGAACATTATTATTATTGTGCAAATAATGAGTTGGTGACAACTCGTAGAGATCTCTTAGAGAGATTCTAGGTTTGTTGAGTGATTAGTGGATCACGAGATATTCTAGGGAGTAGTTTGAGATTGAAGTTGACTCCTTAAATTAAGGAGATCAATCTTCTATATATTGTAATCTCCCTTGTCTAATAAGACATCCCGAATGAATCAATAATGATGTGTTATTTCTTATTATTTCCGGTGTTATGTGATTAGTTTTTTGTGCATGCAAATTGAACCAACTTCTAGATTATTACCACAAATACTTGTACTTACCATGCTAGATTCATGTTTTTATTCTTAACTATTTCAAATCTGAAAATTTGACCTTATATTTTTGGCTAATGGAAGTATTGTTACTATCTCCACTCCTCTCTAAGAATTTCCCCTTAATGAAACTCTTTGCAATGAAATACTATGTAATGAAAACTCTTCTTCTCTTGTGACTACTCCTACACCAACTCTAGATAGAAATCATGCACTATAGACATTATTTAATCTCGGTCTCATACTAGTATTTATATGGTTTTTGAGTGAAGAAATAACTAATTAACCCCGTCTTATGGCTATTTTACTTTGTATTTTGTCATCATTTTCAACCTTCATGCCATATACGCTGAATCTATTTGTAGCATTTTCCTTCATTATATCCTTTACTAGGTGCATGAGCCAAAGCACTAGGGTGCGCACAAACTCCTTGATCCCAATCAGTGGTGCCTTGATCTTTTTTACACATTCTCACCAATTTTTGGGCACTTTCTAGCCGTTTGAACATTCTATCTTTTTGGTGATTGGCCTATTTAGCGTTAATTATGAAATTAGAACAAAAGAACCATATAAATACAAAGTTATGATTCTATAATGATGGACCAAGAACAAGTCAATACTATTATTCACCTAGAGTTACAACCATTTAAGGAATCTAGAGCTCATTTTCATCCATCTAGCTTCATCACAAGGGACAAGGTGGGTTCATCGCATCACATAATCATAGAAGGGAAGTTTAATCTAATCCATCTAACATTATATTACATTGTCTAAACATAGTTTCTTTTCACTACTTTCACAAAGTAAGACTGTAACAAGAGAAATCTAGGCGTGATTGAACACACACATACATAGAGCTACATTAAGACTTGAATATAGTGCAAAAATTAGTTAGTAAGTCCAAAATTGTTGACATTGAGGACAATATGACCCCTTCATTTGTATTTGTATTTTATAGTATTTGATGCTTGTTTTGGGGTCTTGCAGATTTATTCTTCATCACTGATCATTGGTGACATTCGGCACTAAGCGGCGAGTTACACATGATAAACATAGAGGTTTTGCATCATCATCCAACCCTATAAGTTTGGTTTCTTGACCTTCAAAGACTGATCGAGCACCAAAAAAAAATTAGACTAGGGCACCCATGGGCGCCCGATCCTCTCTCAGTTCCCAGTCCATCCAAAATATCTCGTGTCTTCTACACCTCCTATGTGGTCACGTCTAAATTTCTACGATCTAGTTCAATCTATGACACAATCTTGATCAAGTAAGCTCCTTCCAACCCTACTTGTTAATTAGGGTTTCACATTTTCATTCACTTAGTTGCTTGGGTAAATTCCTATATTTATTTATTTTTATGTACTTTTTTCCTAGTTTAGATTAACTTAACAAATAAAACATTTAGTTAATAATTTTATTGAAACTTACTTTCAAATCCACTTTCTATCTATGGTCTATTCTCCTTTCATCATGGCTCAAATTCATGAATATTTTAGCGAAACTCATCTTAAGGCCATTGATGATCATATTGCTTAACATCCCTAAGATCTATATTTAGTTTTATATGTTGCATGTGAGGAAGCTACTAATTTGGAATATCTCATTACTTCCACCACCATACCCACTACTATTTCTGCTCAATCACCCAATTATACTCTTCCACCTATTTCTACCATTCATGTTTCTATCACTACTCCTAATAATAACTTTACACCACCTTTAGTTTGTCATACGTGATAAGTTACATCCGTTCGTACTCAAGACTTATCTACTCTTTATCAACACCTTCAAGCTCAATTTCGTAAGTGAAAACAAGTCACTTCTTATGTGTTTCCATCTTTAGATTCCACCTTGTTATTGCATACTCCATTCGTAACTACCATCTCCACTTATCTGCTTCTTTCCTAGTTTTGTCACCCCTAAGCTTCCAACTTTTAATGGGTGTGGTGACCCCAAGAACATCTTAGAGCGTTTCTTGTCACTTGTCTTGATTTTTGATGATCACGTTCTTTTAGATAAAATATTTCCCCATTCACTCGGTAAATTCATTTACACATTTGGTTGATTATTTTCTTACTTATTTTTTTCAATATCCTCTCAAAGATATCTTATGCTCAATTGGAAAAGCTGGAACTTGGACCCAATGAACACCTAGAAAATTGTGTCTTGAGATATAAAAACAATCTAGCTAAGATGTCAAATGTACTAGTAGAATCTGAACTACGGGATATGTTTATTGATTATTTTTCCACCACTTCAGGAAAGTGTTCTCTTTGAAACCTCTCATTTGTTTGATCATATTTTTCATACTCTTAAGCTTCATGATACAACTTTCCTATCCATAGGAAAACTTAAGTATTAGGAGAAATATTCCTAATCCACTTTGTTTTCAAAATAAGACACCATTCCAACCATCTAAAACTAAGACCGCCGAAGCTAAAGTTACTATCAATGTAGTCACGAATCCTAAAGAGTTTCAATCATCACTGCCTATGAAAGCATTTACTAACTTTCCTATGGCCCAACATCTCATATTGCAATAGCTTCTTGAGAGAAATCTTATCACGCTCCCTCCACCACTTGAATTAGATCCATCCCGACCAAAATGTAGGAATTAAATAGAATTTTTTTGATGTGACTATCATAGATGTGTGGGGCATTCTACAAATTGATGTTTCAATCTATGCATAATCATTCAAGATCTCATGGATAAGAAGAATCTAGAATTTTTGAAACCCGGTGACTGCACCGGTCAATGCCAAGTGTAAACTCAAATTATTTAATAATCAATCCCAATCGCATGACAAGAAATCCTACAAATCTTCTGCTAAACATACATATCACGCGGTGCCTCTTTCTACATCATGGGCTCCTTATTTGTTAGTTTCACATACTTAGGCTTTTCCACTTATCATCACTTTGTCTAACCTTGATTATCATGTGAATTTCATAACTAATCACTTACATATTAAGGCATCTATTGGTTTGGTCCCCATCAAGTAATAATAAGGACGATCCATATTGGCCCGTTAGTTCATATTACATTCCATTTCTCAAGGTTATTGGTTACACTCTATCACAATTTGCACACCCTATTAATAAACCATATGGTGTCATCAAATTATAGGTTATCGTTGGTCCCCTTACTATGCTTGTACATTTCATCGTTGCAAATATATTTCACTAGTGTGACATACTTCTTGGTCTCAATGGATTCATCGGTCTCAATCTATCATCTCTATGAAAGAATTGAGACAAAAATTTAGTCACAAAAAATAGGTTATCTCTATTGACAGTGTTCCTCCATCTACTTCATGGTTTTGAACTCCTCATATAGTATTTAACACACCACCGACATCATTTGGCACATTTAACTCTTTTGTTACTCAAAGCACAATCTAATCCTAGTTCACCTACTCGTGCATTTTCTACATGACCTCACCACTCCGCTAGACATACATAAAGGTATAGGCCCATTCCTAGGATAGTTACTACACATCAATGTAGATAACCACCTCATTTTATTCCATGTGGGTGTCTATCATTGACACATTTTTCTTCGCTACAACCTTAATCATATATTCATCTATCACATGCAAATAGAATTCATTCACCAACATAGTGTTTGTCTCATATACCACCACTATTAGAGTAGGGTCATACACTTTCAGTACCACATGCATAGGATGGATGAATTTTATCCTTCATTGTCATTAGATAGTTCATTCATTTATGCACACTTAAGGGGATAACATATAACACATCCCGCACCATATTAGCATCAACCCATCTATCATATTTACATTTTTATACATCAATCTCCTAGCTTAGACATAGTCATCACATGTTTTATCATCGTCATACCCAATGACACAATCTTGTCCGTCTGTTCAAAATTGAATTTTGAGGGAATACCATACATGAACCCCAAACACTACACAATATTTACTACACACGATGTCTCGTATATGCATCGTTCATCTTACATCACACATTTTATAATTAGTTTACATATTTTGGACATTTACACATCTACACATCATTCTTAATCATATATATGTCACACTTCTATTGTCTACAAGTCTCACATTACAAACTACTTATCATGCATATCACATAGCACACATATTTACATTCTTAGATTATCTAAACATTTAGAATTGCATTCTATATAGCACATATCACACAAATTACACATCACATGTTCATCTATTATCCACACATAAACTACCTCATCTTCTACGTGTTGCACTCGATACCCTATGAAGCACTTTATTTCCTCGGTCTATATACTCAGCCTTTGAGGGTTTACCAATCAAATTGACCTTATCCTCATTACACATTACTCATTCATTATTTATTCATGTGACATTCCTAAGTTAGTGACATACGCTATAGGATAAATTATCACGTATTCCTTCACATTGTAGTGTTATACATTGTGAGGCTACATCACCACTCCTATTCATCTTGTATTCATATATGCTTTAGGCTACATCATCACTCACTTGATAAACTTGTCTTGATATACACTTCAGTTATAAGGATCACACACACATCATCTGTAGGTATAATATCTTCACAACACATATACACATTCATCACAAGTGGATTATATGCAATACACACTTTTCAACCATTTCGCGATAGCATACTCTTATTTACGGTTCATTCTTAACTGATGAGGGGTAAAAATAAATGAACCTTACTACATACAACTCCATCCACTCAAGGGGAACATGGTTACATTAATCCATCTTTCATTCCATTCCATCCATCCACAACATATTGCATATCATGGTCACTTTTAATCTTTCTTGCATATGTTTGTTAAAGGTCACTTTATTACACATGCTATATAGATCTCTTGTATGTTATGTATCTATACCATATAGACATGAACATTTATGCCTTTTCTTACTTATGATACCATATACACATATTTTAGGTGAATCATAGATGTTCACCTTCTACCTATACTACACCGGTCATTGGGGGTATTCACATTAGTCACTTCTAGGTGTTATTATTTCATTTTATACATAGCACTTTTCATCACTTTCTTATAAACACTTTTCACATATTGGTTATCTTTCTAACATGTTAACGGGTGTTTCATGTGTAGAACTTGTTATGAAGGGACATTTTCTTCCAGACTTGTTTTTTACATTGTCTATTATTGATTTTCCTTGTTTCATGAGATTTGTCCTATGTTTAGTGTGCAAAATTGTTTGTTATATACAACCTTTATGGCTTTACATTTATTATCATGTAATGAGTGGTGTCCCATGTTTGCACCTCGCTTTGGTAGTCTACTTTATCTTCTTATCTTATTTCATTACTATATTTCTTTCCATCTTACTGATTGCTTTCTACTTGCACGCTTATTTGTATGAAGATTTTCTTTTCGGTAGCCACTTGTTTATGCATGCCTTAGTTTCCAAAAATTACATTCCCTTCCCCGTAGGGAATTTTTACATTATTGGTCCCCTTTTGGGGATGCATTCTCATATCAGTGACATAAAATGCACCCCAAAGAATGGGGGCATCATATGGCGTTTACATACTACAGCTTTTGTACAACGGTTTAGTTTAGCATTTCTACCCTTGGCAATGTGGGTTATACGGTGAGTGGGTTCACACCAGTCTAAAAACCCATACATAAGATATTTTATAGGACATGGTAGTCCTTAGAATTCTAGGGAGTAGTTAGAGGTTATAGGGTATAACAAAATTCCTCTCTACACTACTTTAGCTAGTGGCATCGGATCACCCAAAAACTAAGCAAGATGAGAGATATTTTCACACATATCTAGGGGAGAAATTAAAAGTTAGAGAATACAATGGAATTATTCCCTATAGTTTTTCATCCTATGGCATCAGATCACCCAAAAAACATAGGATATGATATCCTCTTTCTATGCCATTTTCTTTCATCGTGGATCAAGTTCACATATTCCTTTTAAAATTTTGATACTTTCATTACTATATAGATGCATCTTTTACATGAATTTTTATATATATACATGCGTATTTGACTTCTTGATCATCTTATCCTTCCAATTATGACCATATGAGAAGCAAAAATTCAACAACAAAAAATAAAAAAATAGGGGGAACAACAAGAACATTTTGTAGTAGCACATACGATACTAACCATGCAAGTACATCACACACATCGGAAACTACACATGTGTTTTCACCCTAGGTTCACTCTCATCACTTTTTTGTGCTTTAAACTCTTTAGTTTCCACACTCCATCACAATTTTGTCACTCCATGCTTTGTATAGTCCTTAGGCATGGTTTCTATATCACTCTACATGGACATCAGGTGCGCTTCTCTATTTACTTTATGTTACAGAGATTTCCACTCACCAACTTAAAGTGGATGAATATGTAGAAACAAAATCATGCACTTTAGACATTATTTAGTCCTGGTCTTATACTACTATTCATATGGTTTTTCTCTGAAGAAAGTAATAGTAAACCCCATCTTTTGGCCATTTTATATTGTTTTCTTTCATCATTTCCAACCTTCACATGCATGTATGCCCAATCTCTTTTAACATTTTCTATCATTCTAGCATTGATTGGGGTGCCCCATCCAAGATCGGGTGCCCACCATTACCCCGGTCCCAAAGTGGGGTGCTATGATGCTTTTCAAACTTTCCGCCACTTTTTATGAAGTTTTTAGCTATCTAAACATTATATATTTTTGGTGGTCTCGCCTCTTCGGGGTTAATTACAAAATTAAAACAAGAGATCCATATAAATACGAAGGTAAGAGTCCATAGCGAGGGACAAAGTTCTACTTAATGCTACTATCATTCACCAAGAGTAGTATCCATATAAGGCATCTAGAGCTCATTTTGCATCCATGTAGCTTAACCACAAGGACAAGGCTGGTTCATCTACATCACCAAAGCATAGGAGGAATTTTATTATATTCCATCCACAATTCTATTACATTTTCTATATGCGGTTGTTACTCACTAATTTCACAAAGTGTGTTTGGCACAAGAGAAACCTATGGAATTATTGCACACACACGCACATAGAACTACATCAGGTCTAAAATGTATTATAAAACTCAATCAATAAGTCCACCATTCGGATTCTAAGGAGAGTCTAACCCCTTCATTTGTATTTTCTTTTTTAGGTTTTAATGTTTATTTTACAAGTATTACAGTTTTATTCTTCATCACCGATCACTTGTAACAATCGACTTAGAGCAATGAGTTACATTCAATAGACAATGATGGTTTCACATCATCGACCATGGAAGTTTGGTTTCTATACCTCCCGCATAGACCAGGTGCCAAAACCACATTCTAGGGTGCCCACAATCACCCCGATCGCATCCTAGGTTCCCATTCCATCCAAACATCTCATATGTGTGTCTTTTAGAGATCTTGTGTGGTCGCATCTACATTCTTTTTATCCAATTCATCTTGTGAAACAATACCAAACAGCTTGTCAAATCAGCTAAGCTTTTTCTAACCCTAGTTTTTAATTAGGGTTTCATATTTTCATTCACTTAGTTGCTTGGGTTGCTTTCCTATATTAATTTATTGCATTTAGTTAATTTAATTTATTGTTGTTCTTAGTTTAGATTAACTTAATAAATCCACATTTTAGTTAATTAGTAACTTCTTCGCACTCTCAACATTATTACTAATTGTGTTTTATATTTTTGTTTTAATCTTCTTTTAAATTGTTTTCAAATTTTGAAGCGTGTGATATCAATTAACTCGATCCAAGGTAACTAATTCCCTATTTGGCTATAAATATATATATACCAAAAGAGGGATATTATCATCATCTATGGGCCTATGAGCATTTGGTTACATTCTTTCCTCATATTGTATGATTTCATGATTCTTGCAATACCAAGATTTACATGATGGCTTCTCTCGGGTTAAACATCCATTTCTTATTAAATCTACTCCTAATTATTTCTAATGGACTATCCTCCATCTCCTTTTATTTTCTCTTGGTTTCTCCTTTAAATTTGGCTTCCAATTCATTGGTTTATTTTTTGGTTTCCCTTTCAAGGTCCATGCTTCCCTATGTGCCATCTTAGGATCTTTCGTTATTTTCTTCGCTGATTTCTTAGTCTCTGTAGAGGAGGCTTCATTCCCTTCTCGCAAATACTCTTCCTACCATACTCCTCGACTAAGTTCATTTTTTCTTTCCCTTAGAATTATTACCACCTCCATGTCATTGTAAAGTCTTATTTATCTCTACAACCTTTATAATATCTTTTATTTTCCTTTTGATCCCTGTTTGGGAGCTTCCATATTGTTCTTTATCTCGGGCCCATTCCCCTTAATCTTTCTCTTATAGGATTGCATTCCTTTGACACTTACCAAACTATTCCATACCGCATAGAATTGGAACCATAGCCATTTTCATAATAAATAATTTTATAAAAATTAGTAATTTTATGAAAAAAATTCCTCTTGGTCCAAATATAAAGTATGGTTCAAAGCAGAATCAAACAAGAAAACGTTTTGGAAAATAACCGGATACATACCCGTCAATAGTATTTTCATCCAATGATCAACATCACTCATCCCACGAACATCCAAATTACGTAATATTTCTTCTTTTTCTTCATCTATTCATATTACTCCTTGGGTTTCAAAAACATTAGAATTATAATCGAGATAACTTGGTGGCCAACTACTTTTGAAGCTTGCACTACAAATTCTTATAAATATATTATGAACTTATTATTTTATGTTATATTCATGTCACTTTGTCTCTTCATATTCCACAAATTTATATTGCCCACACAGATTCTGAGTAACCCAATTAGAAGGAGAGTGGCACATTTTGGTAACTTGCAGCAGCAGCAATAGAAAAGTGACACACCCTACAAATCCTTTTTAGAGATGTCAATTTCCTGAATAATAAGAAAAGAACATTATTTGAGGTTCGGATGTGTTAAACCCCATGAATCATAGCATAACACTATAATCTAACAGATATTATATAGTTCCATCAGGATAAAGGAAAATCGGTCAATAACCATGTAAAATGAGTATGATATGGGTATTAGTCAGTCTTGTACACTATGATAAATCTAAACCGCATACCTCCTCAATTTTTTGTATACGAGTTAATTAATTTAAATCATTTATCTATACCTGAAGCAATTTCGGTTGTGTCTGAGATGAAAGGAAACAAACTTCCTGTCGTGTTTCTATTTGTTGTTCGCAGAGGAAGAAAAATATTAAGAATTAGGAGATTCACAGTGTTTCACACTTCATTTCCATGTAGAATAATCTACCATCATCCTCCTCTACTCTAAAATATAATCTCCAACATAATATACCATCCTCCTCTTCTCTAAAAAAACATCCCTATAATGGTTGTAGCTTCACTTAACTTTTCTATTATCATTCCAAAGGTGCTCCTTATCATGGTTACCAACCCATATGTACACCTCTCCAAATTTCATCCCCACGAATCCCTTAATTGAATTCAGCATTCATTTCAATTCATGGGTTAATGGAATAGAATTTTGCACCATGTGGGATGGTATAATATGTGATAATTACACTGGCCATGTTGGATCAGTGAGTTTAAGAGGTAAACTATAGGGAGGTTCCATATCTAACAATGTGTGCAACCTTCATTATCTCAACGCACTGGATTTGACTTACGAATTAAGAGGTATTGTTATCCAAAATTCACCCCTCAAGGTAATTTTGATGACATGCATTAAATTCTCAAGTCCCAAGCAATTATAGTGATTCAAGGCAAAAATCATGTTTCTGGGGTCCCCTCGGGTTCTTTCTAACTCTTCTGTCCAAGAGGAAAACCCGACAAATTTTAAAGATGTGAAAAAATTGCAAAAAACAAGTTCGGGCCAGGAAAAATCATGAAAAATGGCTAAGTCCTAGTCCTCGCAACAGTCGGGACAATTGGGACAAAAGGGCGCGAACCGGCCGAAAGGCCGCCAGGCGGTCCGCGCAGCATTTGGGACATTTGGGACAAAAGGACGCGTGGGACGCGGAAATCCGAACTGGCCGAAAAATGAGAAAATTAATCAAGCTGAAAAAAGCAGTGACTGGGACATCCGGGCGATTAGTACGCGAACCGGCCGGATCGGCCGAAATGAGTCAAGGCAGCCGGAGCAGTTGGGATCGAAGGTACGCTAAGTACGTGAACCGGCCAGATCAGCCGAAATGAGAACTTTCGGATCGGGGACGACGGACAAAGTACGTGAACCGGCCGAACCGGGCGAATCAGGAAAATTTGTCCCGAACGGTCCGAAAGCAAATGGGACATCTGGGCCGCGAGTACGCGAACCAGCCGGTTCAGCCGAAATAGGAAATTTCAGCACTGTGCCAAGTGGGACAAAGGGACACGCGGGACGCGGATAGCCGAAGGAGCCGAAAGCCAATCAGATCACGCCACGTGTCACCGGCAGAAAAGGGACATGGAAGCCCATTTCGGGCGGTTCGGAAGAATTTGTCCCGTTCAGCATTGGGACATTTGGGACAAAGGGACGCGTGGGACGCGAAAAGCTGAAATGGCCGAAGACAGAGAAGAAAAGTCAACATTTGACCCGTGGAACTTCAAACGGCCATAACTTTTGACTCCGAGCTCCGATTTTGATAAAATTGGACTTTCTGGAACGAGCACGATGTCCTCTATGCCACAAAAACTAGATTTCTTATTTTTAATGGGGGTATATATATTTAAATAAAGGAAACGTATTCGGCTCCATTCAGTCAATGCTCATTCCCGTCAAATGACAGAAAACGCCTGCCAGACCCAAAATAGCTGCCCGCACTCAGAAGGCCATAACTTTTGCATTTCTCAACGAAATCACACAAAATTGGTACCATTGGAATCATGGTTCCAAGACCAATGCACAGCAATCAATAAATTCTAGATTTTATTAGAAATTGATTGAGATTTTTAAGAAAACGTGGCCGGGTTCAGAACAATGTTTTATTTGGTAGTTGGGAGTGCAATTAAGAGGCATGGTCATCATTCTTTCTCTGCTGCAGCACATGGGATAGTATGGGGAGCCTTTTGCAAGTAATGTATAACCATTTCACTCAATTTAATGCCTCTTATAGGTGGTTGAAGGACAGATTTCAGATTTCCATTTTTCTCTTCTCTTTTCCTTCTCTTTTGCTATAAATTGGGGTGTTGGGCTCATTGTAAAGTAGAGAGTTATTGGGTAACAAAGCTCACAAAATTGCTTTGTGAAGCTTGGTGTGTTGTAGGCCCTGTAGTGGACTCCTTGCATGGTGATCCAGGCCCTTATCTTGTAATAGATTGAAGCTTGTGCATATCATGAAGCAATAAAATACCGGTTTGTGGATATATCTTCCCCGCTCGTGTTTCCTTGCATTCTTCTTGCCCCTTTAATCTTTCTACAAGTATATTGTGTCTATTTATTATGTTCTTGCAGGGATTCATTAACATTGTGTATGCTTGGAATATTGTTGTGAATGCATTTTGCTAGATTATGGTGAACTGTCATCACCTCTTCTAGTGTGCACTTTGCCTCTTTATTTCACACATTTGGAGATTACTCTCACACCCTCCTTTTCTGGTGTATCACCGCTTTAGTGTAGGCTTTCATTTTATGCATTCTCTCTCCCTGGTCCCTTGAAAATTTAGATTAGAACAGTTAGCCTGCCTGCATTGGGGTAGATTGTGGCAGGTAGTTTAGGAGCAAGAACCAACTTTCTCTGGAGGTCTATCTCAAGTAGCAAGTCCCACAACTTGGAGATAGTACCCATGTTATCCAATCACACTGGATGATTAGAGTGATCAAACTAGAAATCGATCAACATCCGTGGGTGCTTTGTGATTCGCGATAACAGTATAATCGAGTAGATTAATTGAAGAGCCTTTGAAATTTAAAGAGAAATCTTTTACATGCTTAATGCCAAACACCTAGCAGAATGCTATCTCATGGAGTGTGTTAGTCATTGGATTGAGAAAAATATGGTTGTGTTTTTTAGGATTAAAAAACTTCCAAGTAAACGATATGGTAGATGCCAAAATAAATTAGTTTCATTTTCCTAGTGCCTCCTTACTAGTGTCTAAATAAAGCATTGGAGTATTTAGAAGGACCATTTGTATGCATTAGTGTCAATTTTTGTTATTTGAAGGAAATGCTAAGTTCATATTATATCTCATCGTATGACTTCGGTGACATTATGGCCAATTTTTAGTTTTTGGATCTCATCATGCTCGGTTTTGTAGTTTTTACTTCGTGAATGTGGCAAGTTATACAATTTTGGTGATTGTGGGGATTACAAGTTTGGTATCAAATGGTATGGTTTTCCCTTTATGCTTACACTAAATCTCACCTCATCATTTCTAGTTTTCTTTAAATGTTGAATGATAGGGAATGTAATACCAACAATTGATAACAATATTACCTTGATGCAAAGTCTTAAAACATAAAAAAATCTTGAAAGTCATGCACATGAAGCACCACACCCAAACGCACCACAAAACTTAAAATTATGAAATTACCCCGGTGAGATGGAACGCCTTAGGGAACCATAACCTAGTTGTTTGAAATTATTTAACACACTTGCAAGTCATATTCCTAATACTGATTAGATTAATAATAACTTGCGTGAGGTGTTCGTTTGAATAAAACACTATCAGTTTTCTCTTACCTTTTTTGCTTTGTTTGAGAAAACTGAAATCCACTACGTCATGCCTCCAGTTGTTGTTATCCAATTTTGTCCCTCAGGAAAAATTAGACAAACACAACCTTCCACACCGAGAAAAAGGATGGATTTATTCGGTCGTTGGAATTTGTGTTTCGAGGTTGACCAAATAGGTTCTAGTAGACCGAGAAAATTGTAGAGGAATTCGAGAAATGAAGAAACTATGAAACTCTAAAATTTCTGATTTCGGAGGTAAAAATTTTCAGAGGTAGGCTAGTGTGAAATTTAGGGATTGGGTGGAGATAATAACTAGAAGTCTAAAACCCCGAAGTCCAAAATTCAGACTTCAAGATTTTGGTGGTTCGGGATGTTTTGGTTAGCATGAGCAGTGAATAGTTCAAATATCATTGAAAGCCTAAACTTCCAAAACCCAAAGTTTGAATTTTAGACTTTAGGATTTCAAAATTTTGGAGTTGGAAATAGAGTCGAGGACCCAGAAGTCCCAAAAACTAAACCTCGAAGTCCCAAACACCCTAAAATGCAAAGGTCAAAACCCGAAGTCCAATTTCAAACTTCGAAGTTTTGGTATTTTGGAACCTTCAACCCCCAAATTCAAAAGATCACACCTCGAATTCCAAAACCTAAAGTCTGAATTTCAGACTTTGGCATTTCAAAGTTTTGGAGGTTTAGTTGAGTCAAGCCAAATGAAAAAGAACATCAACCTCCAAAGTCAAAATGCCCAAAGTCTTAAATTACAGACTTTGAGATTGCAAGGCAATTTTGGAGTTTGAAAAGAGAAGATAAACGCCCGCATTTATTACATAATGGCACCCCCATCTTCGATGATCATAAATTTTCTTGGGAGCTTGGATTTGTAAAAAAAATAGTTCACCTTGTTAGGGGTGTTTCTATATTTCTCACCTACCTAAATGATGAAGGTATGGGTTTCCTTTCTTTCCTAACAAGGCATAGTACATGGAGGTATGGGTTTCATAGTGGCACCCATCATTGTTGTAGGTTAATTAATTACATTTTAGGGTGGTTTAAGCAAGATTTTTATTTTCTTTTGTCTCTCCCTTCTCTTATTATTCCTATATATTGTAAGGAGGGTCATTTTTCTAATGTTGAATAATTTTTCTCTACACTCTCCCTTCTCCTCTTATCTCGTAAGTGAATTTTGGAGTTAAATCCTCCCATTCAAGTTGTATTGAATTTTTTTCCTCTTTGCCATTGTAATGCACTATATCAAATCTTTGGAGCAATAATACAAGTTTGTGGATGAATTTCAACCTTCTCTCGTGTTCATTGATTTCTTATGATCTCTCATGCAGTATTGGTTGTCTGTCATGGTTATTATATTACATGTTTAATGGTGAGTAGATTCTCATTTATGGATTTATCTATGGTGTATTTCATCCCTCTTAATCTAATTGTGGTTTCCATCCCTATGCAAAGCAGGTGTTCAACATTCCTTTTGATGCATCATCTTTGTTAGTTCAAGTTTTATTTTTGCAATCTTCTTAACCCCATCTCCTTGGAAAGATATAGTATATTTTGGAATACATCCTCTATAATTTGGATGTGTTCATTAGAATAGAGGAATAGAAACTGACCTTTATCTAGAGGTTTTTCATGATTGCAAAGTCCCACACTTTGGGATAACTCCATGTTTGATGAATCACACTTACTACCTCAACCATTAAACTTACGAGAAATCATCAGTGATGTGATTTCACCATAACAATTTTCAACAAGCTAATCATAAAATACTCTCACTCCTTCGAAAACACCTTCGGAAACTAATTTTTCAAGTGGGTTTTGTGGACCGACTAGTCACCGTAACTTGATCTTTTCTCAACATAATTGACTTCTTTCACCACAAAGAATTATTTATATATGGGGAGTAACTAGGAATCATAAAATTTTGTGATTGAGAAAAGAATGAGTATATTTAAGACTCAATTTGTAAACATTTTTGATGTTTAGGTCAATTTCCTCAACTTGTCACTTTAGCTTGGATTACCTTCCTTGTAACTTGATCTTTTCTCGACATAACTCAATTCCATCAGTCACAAGGAATACTTTATATATGTTGGCGTAATTAGGAATCACAAAACTTCATGATTGAACTTAGAATGAGATTATTTAAGACCCGTTTGTAAGCCTTTTTGTTGTTTAGGTGAGTTTCCTCAACTTGTCACTTTAGCTCGGATCACCTTCGTGAGTCTCATTGACTTCTAAAGCAATGTGTGTGACCTCTTAATACCATCCTTATGTCATGTACAATATTATTCGGTATTTTATTTGGTATGAGTGATTTTTTAAATTTATGGTGTTTTTCTCTTTCGACCCTCTTCTCTCTCTAGAAACAATTATGGAACTTTGGTTGATTTGAAAATGTAAATAAATGGGGAAATGTAAATTAGTTTGAAATGATATTAAAATGGAAATTATATTCAAAGGTCACAATAATTTGAATGAAATATAAATTTTTTCTTTACATTCTCTCTCTCTCTCTTTCTAGTATTAAAACGTTAAGTAAAAATGAAAGTGAAAGTGTGACTACATGAGAAACGAACTCTATCTTCCCCCACTACCTCTCACTCTCTCTTTTATTTAAAATAAATTATTAGAAATAATGAACGTTTGGATTTATGTTTGAGCGTAGAAGATTTCCATACTCGATCCTATGACTAACACAATGTTGGTTGGACATACCCGAACAAAAGGATTAGTAAAAATGACAATTATGTCTTTTATTAGCATGTTGTTTGAAATAAATTTATTTTTGAGAATAATTCAATGATATTTTTATGATTATAATGAAATATTTTCATTATTTCCATGATGAAAATGATAGTGTTACGTATTGGGAAAATGTACTATTTCATATGTAGTCAGACGTTTTCCTATTTAACGAATGTTACTATTTGTTTTAATGCTAGATTCTGTTAAGTAAATGGAATTGATTGTGAAATATTCCTTCATTTAGTGTCAAAATAAATATAGGAGGCTCAATCTTTAACCTTGTCATTTAAAATGTTTATTATAGCCAAAATTTTTGGATATGATTGTGTTAATGAAAAAGTTAGCAACTAATTTAAAATGACATGTTTTGAACTATGTGTTAGTGTTGCAATGACATAGGAAAGAACTTAATATAAAATTTAAAATATCAACTTACATTATGTGTGTTTTCATATTCAGCAGAAGTGACGAAATAAACATATATCACAAAAATTTTACCTTTGTTGAATGTAATGAAGCTCTCTAAGTAACCTCCATGTTCGGCTAGCTCCTAACATGTTTCATGATCTTAAAGACATAGAGGTATTGTACATGTTTTTGTATTCTTCCCTAAAAACCTAGTTGAGAGTATTCAAATAGGTATGAAAGTGTGTAAGATTCCTTATCGCGAGGCATAACATCTTTTTAATGGCATACAAGATGACATGTTGAGATTGAAATATCATGGTTGTTTTTAGAGACTAAACAACGTTAGAAGTGGAATGTAATGAATAGTGGGTGGGACCACAAATATAGTTAGGTTGTGCATTATTTCACTATTAAGTTTTTAATTGTAAAGGAAAATTTGCAAATTTCCCTTGTTTGGGAAAGTATCCTTGTGATGTCGATCTAATAATTTCAAGGGTAATGGAGATTACTTATAACATATTAAACATGCATTATGAAGTGAAGTTGACATGATTTGATCCATGTGAGAATAAGTTAGTAAGAAATCATAGTTTCTCATTTAAGAATGAACCTCCGAAATGTGAATATGATAGGATATTTGAAATTAACTATCAAGTGATATATTTTATGTTGGAGTCAAACAAAGAAGCCATATCTTATAAAACCCTTTATAAGATAAATCCTAAATGAAAGTGAGAAAATATATTCATGGAATACCTTGAGTGGCACGAATTCCTTGTAAGACATGGACATTTGATTTCTCTAATTTTATCTTGTGCTAAGGTGTAGAAATGCTCGAGCACTAATAAATGCAATTTATCGAGTAACCTCTCTTGATGTTATTGGACAAAGAGGATATGATGTATGATTATCAATGATTGTAAATATGTATTTAGAAAGATGTTGAATGCATAAAATTTTATACATTTTTCATTTGAACCCCTTTTGTACCTCTTAGATAAATGTGTCCCTTAGTATGTAGGAGTGGATTACCATGTGTTTTTCATATGGGGTAGTTTATCCACCATCCTTGAAATATTTTGAAGTTAGGAGATCATAAATCATGTCTTAATGTTTTTGGTGAATGAAAAACTAATGCTTATTCACACAATGATTTAAATTATTCCTTGGAAGGAATTTGAAAAGCATATAGTTGATGGGTTTTCTTATTATATGCGTTGAATTCTTGATGGTTTAAGAGAAATTAAATAAGTAGATAGGTGAAATGTCAAAAATCCTTATACTCATGAATCCTAAGTGTAAATTATGTATCATTCAAATTTTAATTGTTTTAAATAATATCAATAGTGAGACCAAAGTACATTATAAGTGTAAATAGTACAAGAGTTAATGAGATTTTGTTTTAGGAATAACGTCATGCTTGAAGTCCTTATAACTCAACTACATACTTTCATGTTGTCAAAAATAAATATGAATTTCCCTTGGTGAGATCAAACTTTCCAGATATATATATATATATATATATATATATATATATATATATATATAACTCTAGATAAAATTTCTTTATGTGGAAATGTTGAATGGATTCAAACAAGTTATTAAAATATATCAACTGTAACAAGAAAAATAGGATACTATGATGGAAGGATGTTTATGGGAAGATATATATTTAACATAAATCACCCTTTCAAACATCGAGTATATGTATCGAAAAGTATAACCTTAACACCTTGTTAGTTTCTTTTCGTAACTAGGATAAAATTTAATGTCCATTACACATATTTTTGAAATAAACCTTTATTGTAAGAATGAATATTAGGAGGCTTGTAGGTATTTAAAATGATTTACATTAACAAATGAGATGTAGATAGTTAATCAAAATTGAGAAAGGAATCAATAGTGCATTATCTTTTAAAGGATAATACTATGCAAAAATAAAGTATTTGCATTTTTAGAAAAAGAAAATTTTACACCCTTTCCAGCTTTAATTCATTGGAAACATATAGTGTATTATAATGGAAAACTAAATGTAATAAATATGTAAACCATAAAAAAAGGCCATGTTGTGGAGTATGCCTATCCTATGTGCCTTACCATAGTTGGGTCATTGTATTAGTTTACATCACTTGAGTAAGACATTGATGTGTACCTTAATTTATCATGTTGTCTATGTGGGTCCATTATTTTGTAAGTGTCTTATGTGATGCTCACTATTTCTATTTAAGCCACTATGGTTTCGTTTAGTGAGATTTTAAAGTAAAATATATATATTCTTATAATGTTGGTTGTTGTATTTTGTGTGTCAAATATGTGGATATTACATATGGTATATGAGCGGAGGTTCATGCTCTCGAACATCCGGCATAAATTGGAGTTGTGATGATCTTGCATGGTAGTGGTGTAGGTGGAAAGAGTAATGTGATATATATTATGATGTGAACAATTTTGTAATTGTGATGTTATGAACGCAAACATGGTGCATGTGACTTAGTGCATATGTGTTATCTGTTGATGTGCTTGTGATGACAGTAATCACTCTCCTTTTCATGGATTCAATGAGGAGTTCACGTGTGATGTTCTACCTTGTTATGTGTGAAAATAATGTTATTGTGGATTACAGAGTGTTGGAGTGTCTTGATATACTTTTGTAATATGTAGGTGTTTTGATGTGTTGCATGAATAATTGTTATATAATGAATTGGATTGTATCATGATGTTGCCACCATGTTGTGATGAATCACGTACATCACCATGTTGTATTAAAATTGACTATATGATGTAATGTTACTCATTGTGCTCATCATACGTATAATTCGTATATTATATGATGGTTAACATTGTGAATTAGGGTCATATGGTGATTGTATGACCCCTATTGTATAGTACTTGCACTTTGGGAGATCTACGTTGAAACATGATGTATTGCAACCCATGAAAGTAATAATTTTTTTAAACCCAGTATATAAACCATGCGTCGGATGCTATGGTTGATGTGCATGAATCAAAATTGTATTAGTAATGTAGTTATGTGTTATGTTTTGAACCTAAAACTAACCAACCCTAAGGGAAAACATTGGTAAAAATTATATCTTTGGAAAGTGGACATGAGTGCCATTGACCAATCACTCGAGCTAAGTATGAGATAGGAGGTGGAATCTTACATAAACTTAAAATCCAACTCTACTTTTTTGGTGTGTATGGCACATTGCCCAATGGGAACCATATATACTGTGATTCATGGACACCTTAGTCTCAATAGATGTCAACTTGTACCTTTTTTTCTCTCCCTATATGGTTTTCGTATAGATGAACTATGTGTACCTTAGCATTGGAGTATCGTTGACTAGTGCCTTGAATTGCGTAAGTGATAGGCAATGGATTCTTACATATACTTAAAACTCACTTCTATTCCGTTGGTATGCATGACTACCATGTATATTGTGTTTCATGAACACCTTAAGATCTGTGAATGGAAACCTATAAACCCCCTCTTAGACTATGTTGAGACAATATTGAGTCTTGTGGGAGTATGGAGGGATGATTCGGGAAGAGAGGATGATAGTTATATTATTTTACATGTTATTTTGTGAGCTAAGGCTCGATATCTAAGTTCTAGCAACTCGATGAGTACCACTTTGGTGGTGGTCGATAAGGCCACGATTATTTTAATGTGCTATTTCTCTATACATTTTTATTCGTAAGTGGATCATTATCTCTATTTTGTCGAACCAACATTGTCTTGATTGATTTGTTGATTTTTGGGCATTTTATTTGGTTATAGCACTAACATGTAGATTATAGAACTAACTATGGCTATTTAGCCATTTAAATTTTTTATTTTTGAGTTTTATTTTCAAGTTTAATTTTTTTTTATATATAGCCTAGCCAAAGGCTTGGGAATTTTTCCACTTGGCATTTGAAATGGATTGTTATGCTTGTTCTAATGTCGTAATGTGTTGGAATAGGGTGATGGAATTCACCATGGAGTGGTTGGACCTATGGACCCATTTCTCTCTGTATTGGGGTACACCCGAGTGGGTCATAGTGTCATGTAGTTTTTGAATTACAACCTACTCCACCACTTGGGTGGGGGTGACGGTGTTCTCTATGCCCGGGGCCATAGGGTGACCCGACCTCATTAAATGGAGAAAGGAGATGGGGCTTTATGGTTCGGTGACCTGATATTCTTAATGGGGCTCTATGCTTGAGTGAAACGATATGGAGAAATAAGGATATGGGGATCTATGGTTGAGTTACCCGATATGAAGACATCATGTGATGAGGCTTAATGGTTGAGTGACCTAACTTAGTTTTGGCACTAGATTATTTCTCTTTGGGAGGTATATGGAGTTGTTTTGTGATGATTTGGGAGGTATATGGAGTTATTTTTGATGCTTTGGAAGATATATGGATATTTTTGTGATGTTTTGTGATGTTTGGAGTTGGTGTTATGAGTTATGTGTACTCCTTGTGTGTCTTGTAAGGCATCATTATGACTAAGGTTTGACACTCCCTTGGTTATTATGTACTATTGGATGTTGAGTTGGCACTTGTGTGTCTGCACAATCACCGGCTTTGGGTCATGTGATATAGGTTGTATATGTATCAACATGATGATTCATTGATTATTAGTCACATGTGTGTGTTAGATCCATGCCTGTGACAAAAAAGTTAGAAATTATTAGTTATGTGGACTACTTGTTGTCTTTCCATTGTGTAAATAGAGTTCATACGATGCGATACTGATCATGAAAGTACGTAGTAATATGTCTTGTGGATCATTAGTGTTGTGCTTGGGTTTTATGTTTCATCTTAATGTCGATTACTATTGGGCACCCATGAACATAACACAAAAGAAAATCTAAAAATAAAATAAAAAATAATACGAATTTGAGATTAAGAAATAGTGTAAAATAAAAGACTAATTAAGTAATAAAGTAAAACATAACTAACTACCAATCTTCACACAACATTAAAATTTAAGATATTGCCTAAATTCATTCACTTCCTTGTGGTCGTGTTGTATTGAAAATTTGTTTTGTTAAAAAACATTTTCACTATTGACATTCTTTCCTATGTATCCTTGATTCTCATTTATGTTCGCATGGAGGATGATCCTCTTATAAGGGAAGGGAGATGTAGTGCCCCACGAGTTCAGAAACCCAATTGGAAATAAAGGGGTCAATTTTGGAAACTTGCAGCAGTAAATGGTAGTGACACATCCTACAATAGATTTTTATACATGTCAATTTCCTTGCATAATAGGACAAACACATTATTTGAGGTCTAGTGGCGTTAAACCCCATGAAGCACAAGATAACATTATGATCTATCATATATTGGATAGTTCTAGCAAGTTAAAGGTAGATCGTTTAATATCCATCTAAAATGAGTATGATATGGGTATTAATTAGTCTTGTACGCTAAGATAAATCTAAAATGCAAAAATCCTCACTTTTGTAGATGATTTGATTGATTGAGACCAATTATTTGTGATTGAATCAATTTTGGTTATCTAGGTAATTGCAGCAAGTTGGGGGACAATTAAGTGGACATCAAATCCTTAATTTTACATCAAAAAAGTAAAACATCAAATTTAGTCTTCCACATGCTTGAACCATGCCGAAAAGTCAAAAATATGTCATAAAAATGGTACCATCGCATAGGGGAGACTATTAGCTTTGTATAAATATTGATTTTAAAGTGAATAGAATAGGATAAATATCATTTTATAATTTTTTACTAATAGTAGGTCTCTAAGACACTTTTTCCCATGAATGTTTATGTCTACGTTTAAGACTGAAAATTTTGTTTCACTTGTCAGAATGTGATAAAAATTATACCATCCCAACCATGGTGAAATTATATACATGTTAAAAAAACATTGATTTCAATATTTTTTGATGAAGTTATGGCGGGCAAACGGAAAGTTCTCTATTTTCTTTATGTTTTCATACCACTTTCACAAAATAAAATCTATCCCAAGGTAGATAGCAGCATATAACTTCTCACCAAAGTAAAAAAATATTATTCAATTTTTGGTCATCCAAATCACGGGGAAAGAGACTACAATCTTATAGGCATTTAAAAAAAAAAACCAATTCACTTTGAATTTTGAGTGTTTAATATAGCTACACTGTTCATTTTTTTTTAAAAAGTAGTTTAGAAACTAGATTCGAATGCTAAGATTCATAATGATATTATTTTTCTAATTTTGAGTGTATGCATTGCTAATAATCCCTACAAGTTGATATTATGTTGTTATTTTCAATATGACGTCCACTTATGACCCCTTTTTGTCCCCCAACTTGCTGCATGTACTTACCCATCTATGAGAAGAAAGGAAACAAACTTCCTACCATGCTTCTATTTTTTTTTTGCAAAGGAAGAAAATATTAAGAATTAGGAGATTCGTAGTGTTTTACACTTCATTTCTTTGCAGAACACTCTACCATCCTTCTCCTCTTCTCTAAAATATAATCTCCACCATAATATACCATCCTCCTCTACTTTGAAAAAAATCCCTACAACGGTTGTAGCTCTAGTTAACTTTGCTATTATCATTCCAGTGCTCCTCCTCGTGGTTACCAGCCCATATGTACGCATCTCCAAATGTCATCCCCACAAATCCTAAACTCTTATTTTATTGAAATCCTCCTTAAATGAATCCAAAAATTCTCAATTCATGGGTTAAAATGAATCCACCACTTGTCTCGGTTCATGGGTTAATGGAACAGACTATTGCACCATGTGGGATGGTATAATCTTTCATAATTACACTTCCCATGTTGAATCGGTGGTCTAAGATGTGACTTGTAGAGAGTCTCCATATCTAATAGTGTGTGCAACCTTCATTATCTTGATGCACTTTGGATTTGACTTACGGATTAAGAGGTATAATCCGAGTAGATTCATTGAAGAGCCTTGGAAATTTCAAGAGAAATGTTTTTTTAGGCTTAATGTCAATCACCTAGCAAAATTGCATTCTTAGGGAGTGTGTTATTTGGTGGATTGACCAAAAAATGGTTACAGATTTTAGGCTTTAAAAACTTCCAAGTAAAGGCTATTGCAAGATGCCAAAATAAACAAGTTTCATTTTGATAGTACCTTCTTGGTTGTGTCTGAATAAAGCATTGGAGCAGATGAAAGGACCATTTGTATGCATTGGTGTCGGGTTTGGTTATTTGGAGGAAATGCTAAGTTTGTATTATATCTCATCCTGTGAATTCAGTGACACTATGACCAGCTATCATTTTTTTGGAGCTCTTCATGCTTGGTCTCACAGATTTACACTTGGTGAATGTGGTAAGTTATGTGGTCTCATCGAATGTGAGGATCGCATGTTTGATGTGAAAAGGGTATGGTTTTCCCATTTTCGATTGTACTAAATATCATCTCATCATTTCAATTTTTTTAAAAATTAAATGTTGAATGATAGGAATGTAATTAAAAAAATTGACAAAAATATTACCTTGACATGAACTCTTAAAACAATAAAAAAAAATCTCGAAAGTCATTCGCATGGAGCACCACACCCAAATGTACCACAAAACTAAAACTTATTTGAATGACCCCTATTGAGATGGAACACCTTAGGGAACCTTAACCGAGTTGTTTGAAATTATTTAACGCACTTGCAAGTCATATTCCTAAACCCTCTTAGCTTAATAGTCACTTGTGTGACGTGTTTGTTTTAATAAAACACTATTAGTTTCGACTTATGTTTGTTGCTTGGCTTGAGTGAAACTAAAATCCACTACCTCATACCTCTAGGATGTCAACAAGAGAATCGTAAAATAATTTCATTCCATTAAAATTTCCTTCGGAAACTAATTTTGCAAGTGGGTTTTGGGACCCACTAGTCACCGTGTGTAAAGAGTTCTTGATGAGATTATGATAACTTGCCCCGGAGTCGCACTTTTAACTTGATCTCGCTCAACATAACTGACCTCTGTTAGTAACTAGGAAATCTATATATATGGGGGAGTAATTAGGAATTATAAAACTTCCGCATTGAACTTAGAATGAGAATATTTAAGACCCAGTTTTTATGAATTTTTGCTATTTGGGTCACTTTCTCAACTTGTCACATTAACTCTAATCACCTTTCGTGAGTCTCGTTGACTTCTCGTGATCTGTGTGACCCGATAATACCATTTTAATGCCATGTAGAATATTATTCGGTCTTTTGTTTGGTATTAATGATTTTTGAAATGTATGGTCTCTTTCTCTCTCTACCCTCTTCTCTCTCTAGAAACAATTATGAAACTTTGGTTGACTTGAAAACATAAATGAGTGGGGAAATTTAAATTGGTTTGTAATGAAATGAAAAGGGAAATGAAAGGAAATGGTCATGATATTTTGAATGAAAGATAATGTGTCTCTTACCTTTACCTTGTTTATCTCTCTTGTCTTCTCTCTCTCTCTCTCTCTCTCTCTCTCTCTCTCTCTTTCTCTCTCTTTTGTATTAAAACGTTATGTACAAATGATAGTTAAAGTGTAAATGCATGATAAAATACCTCTATCAACTTCCTCCCCTACCTTTCCCTCTCTCTTCTATTTAAAAAAATTGTTAGAAATGATGAACGTGTGGATTTATGCATGAGTGTAGGGGATTTCTATACTCTGTCCCTCGACCGATGCAACATTGGTTGCGAGTACGTCAACAAAAAGGAGAAATAAAAATGTCATTTGTGTCTTTTATTAGCATGTTATTTGAAGGAAATGTTTTTTTTTAGAACAATTCAATGATAATTTTATAAATAGAATGTATTTTTTCATTATTTCCATGATTAAAATGATAGTTTTGCGTATTGAAAAAAATGTACTATTTTGTACGTAGTTGAACTTTTTCCTATTTAACAAATGTTACTCTTAGTTGTAATTGCATATATTCTGTTAAGTAAATACAGTTTATTTTATTATGTACTTTGGAAAAGATGTCAAAGATTCCTTCTTTTAGTGTCAAAATAAATATAGGAGGATGAAAATGAAACCTTGTCATTTAAAATGTTTATTATAGCCGAAAAGTTTGGATATGATTGTGCTAGTAAAATGTTTAGCAAGTAATTTAAAATGAATTTTTTTACTTATGTGCTAGTGTTCCAATGACATAGGAAATCACTTAATCTTAAAATAAAAATATCAACTTACATTCTGTGTGTGTTTTCATATTGAGCGGAAAGTGAAAATATATATATATAGCTCAAAATATTTAACTTTGTTGAATGTAATTACCCTCTCTAGTAAGTTCCATGTTAGGCTAGCTCCAAATATCTTTCGCAATCTTAGAGACATAGAAGTATTATATGTGTTTGTGTATTCCTTCCTAGAAACCTAGTTGAGAGAATTCATATAGGTATAAAAGTGTGTAAGATTCCTTAGTGTGAGAAATAAGATTGTTTTAAAGGCATACAAGATGACATGTTGAGCTTGAAATATCATGGTTGTTTTTAGAGACTAAACAACGTTAGAACTAGAATGTAGTGAACAATGGGTGAGACCACAAAGATAGTTGGGTTGTGCATTATTTCACTATTAAGTTTTTGATTGTAAAGGAAAATTTGTAACTTTCCCTCATTTGTAAAAGTACCCTTGTGATGTCGATCTAATCATTTCAAGGGTAATGGAGATTACTTATAACATATATTAAATATGAATTATGAAGTGAAGTGGACACGATTTGATCCACGTGAATAAGTTAATAAGAAAACATAGTTTCCCATTTAATTGTAAAGGAAAATTTGTAACTTTCCCTCATTTGGAAAATTAACCTTGTGATGCCGTTTCTATTCATTTCAAAGGTTATGAAGATTTCTTGTAACATATTAAATATTTCTTATGAGGCGAAGTGGACATGATTTGATCCACTCGAGAACAAGTGAATAAGAAAACATATTTTCCCATTTAATAATCAAATATTAAAATGAATATGATAGGATATTTGAAATTAACTATCGAGTGATTTATTTTATTGGTAGTCAAATAAATGAACCAAATCTAATAGAACCCTTTATAGTATAAATGTTAAACGAATATGAGAAAATATATTCTTGGAATACCACGAGTGGCATAAATACCTTGCAAGACATGGAAATTTGATTTCTCTAATTTTATCTTATGGTAAGGTCTAGAAACCCTCGAGCACTAATAAATACAATTTATCGAGTGACCTCTCTTGATGTTATTAGACAAAGGGGATATGATGTATGATTATCAATGATTGTAAATGTTTCTTTAGAAGGTTGTTGAACACATAAAATTTTATAGCTTTTGCATTTGAATCCCTTTTGTCCCTTTAGATAAATGTGTCCTTTAGTATGAAGTAGTGTATTGCCATGTGTTTCTCATATGGGGCAGTTTATTCACCATCCATGAATGTTGTTAAAGTTAGGAGGTCGCAAATCCTTTCGTAAGATTTTGGTGAAGGAAACACTAATTTTTATTCACACAATGATTTAAATTGCTCCTTGGAATGCATTTGAGAAACATATATTTGTTAGGTTATCTTGTCATATGTCTTTAATTCTTGATGGTTTAAGAGCAATTAAATAAGTAGATATGTGCAATTTCAAAACTCTTTATAGTCAAGAATTCCTAAGTATAAACGACGTATCATTTGGATTTTAATTGTTCGAAAAAATATTAATATTGACACCAAACTACATTGTAAGTGTAAAGAGTACAAGAGTTAATGATATTTTTGGTTAGGAATAACATCATGCTTGAAGTCCTTATAAGTACACTAGAAACTTTCATGTTGTAAAAAATTAATATGATTTGCCCTTTGTGAGATCAAAGTTTCGAGAAAACAAAATATATATATAACTCTAGATAAAATTTCTTTATCTGGAAATCTTGAATGGATTCTAACAAGTTCTTGAAATATATCATTGTAATAGGAAAAATAGGGTACTATGATGAAATAATGTTTGTGGGAAGAGATATCTTGAATCTAAATATTGCTTTTATACTTTAACATATATCTCTTTACCTTATGATAGTTCCCCTTGTCTAGCAAAGGTAAAGTTTAAACATCAAATATATTTATTGAAAAGTAGAACCTTAACACCTTGTTAGTTCCTTTTCTTGACAAGGATAAAATTGAACGTAAATTAAACATATTTTTGAAACAAACCTTTAATGTAAGATGTAATGTTAGGAGCTCATAGGTGTTTAAAATGAATTTCATTAACAAATGAGTTCGAATAGTTAATCAAAATTGAGAAAGGAATTAACATTGTATTCTTTCTTAAAGACTAATGCTATATAAAAATAAAATATTTGAAGTTTTAGAAAAATGAAATTTTACCCTCTTGGAAGTTTAATTCGGTGGAAACCTATAAGGTTATATAATGGAAAACTAAATGTAATAAATATGTAAACCATAAAAATAAAGGCCATGTTGTGGAGCATGCCTATCCTATGTGCCTTACCGTAGTTGGGTCATTGTCTTGGTTTACGCCATTTGAGTAAGACATTCATGTGTACCCTAAGTTATCAAGTTGTCTATGTGGGTCCACATGTTTGTAAGTGTCTTATGTGATCATGACTTTTTCTATTTGAGCCCTTATGGTATCGTGTTGCAAGCAATTGAAGTCAAAAATAAATTATTCCGTTAATTTTGTTGTTGCATTTTATGTGTCAAATATGTTGGTGTTACAAAATTTCTGGTAGTCGAGCAATGTATGAGCATCATTAAGGAATTCCTGGTTATGTATACTTAAGGATTTATCAAAAGTCTGCGACAGGTGGGGACAACATTGTCTATCGTACATACGCTACAATTCATCATAAGTTTGGCTCCTCGAACTCCGAAGCGTCAAAGCAATGAAAAGATGGACCGCTTTAGCTCCACATAATTTTGAAATATTAAAGAAAGCTTTTATTATAAAATATTCATGGTTAATACAGCTGATAAAACAAGTGGTGATTGGTAACTATAGGTGAATTTATTTGGGCATTCTGGATCTTTTTTATGTATTTTTAATAGCAAATTCAACTCCTCGGGTATCATTCATGGAAGAAATCAGTTTATTATGGAATTTACGGGGATTGTTATGACACTGCTATTGACTCTCCCACAAAGGCTACTCAGATCTCCTTATTGAGAGGTGTTACTGAGCTTTGGAAGAAGGTAAGAAAACATCTGAACTCATACATTAGCCTCGGATTTATGTCATGGTTTTAACAGTATTTTATATGTCCTTGTTTCCTAGTAATCTCAGTTTGTATTTTTTTATGAATGAAATATCTTCTTTAGAAAAAATCCTCGGCTACCTTATCCATTACAAGCATACAAATGTCAGGAATAGGCTTCACAAGCCACTAGAAAATTCTCACCTTATGATGTCAGTGTGATTTTATTACATGCTTTGCCATTCTTAAAAACCAGCTCAAGTGATTCAGAGTACTTTCCATATAATTAATAGAGGATTAGAAGAGCTGACAATTTGTTCTTGGGACTTTGGTCAGTGAGAACAAAGCATCTCTTTGTTGTTATCAAAAAAATTGTTGTTTTGAAGTAGATTTCTATGATGTTGTATAACGCTTAACACAACTAAATTATAGATTTATAAATGTTTGAAAATGGTGGATCATGAAAAATGTTATCGAGTATCTTCCTATGATGTGCAAAAACTGAATCAACACATTAAACTAGATTGAAAACTGTTTTAAAATGGTGTATCCACAATGTTGTATTTACGGATGATCGATAGTTCGTACCCTAAATGATCTGTATGGAAAAAATGTCTACTATGGTGTCCATTTTACCCATTTGGAGGAACGCCGAAAAAAATTATGAAGGAGGTGCATAGTTTTGGTAAACCATGGTTTCTTTCTTCAAGATATGTTATAATACCAACTTGAGGGAAATGCTAATATACACCTTTGTAAGTAAATAACATTCACATTTCTAGTAAATGAGCGATCAACGAGGCTATGATATGGTAAATGTTGCTGAAGCAAATGTGTTTTATCTTTTCAATTATTTAGATTTAGCTGATGTTGAACATCAGGTTGCATGCATGGAAAAAAATATTATAAGATATGAATCCGAAAATATATATAATGTATGGCTTGCAAATGTTTTTTTGATTAGATAACAAGGAGGTTACGAAAGACCCTTCAAATCTTGTAGAAACCAGCACAAGATAAAACAATAATATTAACTAGAGACAACACAAAGAGACGGGAACAAAAAGACTCTATCCAACATCCCTAGTGTAAAAGATAACACACTCAACAATACCTCGGACAACCCACGAAGACCATTCCACCTACCAAAATATCTTTAGAGCTCTAGAGTAGCAAATATACTGCTCATAGTCAGCATAAAGGTAACTGAGAAACCACAACAATCATTAAGTTTTTTCATGATGCAAGGTCGTCGGTTTTTTTTCCTTTTCACTTTCTTCCTGGCTACTATACGACTAGCAGTTGCTCCCTTTTAGGGGAGCAAATATACGCCGTGTAGGATGGTAGGGTAGGCCGTATGGTAAGATGGTCGTAAACAATTTTTTTGAGACATTGTTTGTAAACGCAATTTGGGTTTTTGTGAATAATTTTTTTGATGATTACAATTGAGGAGTGAGTTCAGAATTGGCATGTTTATTGGATTGGGTTGAGTTTAAATAAGTTTTGGAGGTGGTGATTGTTAATATGATTTCTCTTTTAGTTGCATCATTTTCGTCAATATTAGAAAGATAAAATTGGAGGACAACATCTATATGTGTTTTGGTAAAACAAGTTTGTTTGAAGGAGCTATTTCAAATTCTTTTGCCGTGTAGAGGCCAGTGGGAGGTTTTATTAGATTACAGTGGCATTAGTTTGGGTTTTACCATAACTACGGTTGTTTATGAGAGATTAAATTTATTGTAGGTGGTGATTTGATTTGGTGGAGTCTTCCCAACATTATATAATGCCAAAAATGCATGACCGTCCTTCTAGGTACATCCTTAGGAAACCTATCGAGGCGTATTCCGGAGCGGTGAAAATAGAGCTCGAATTGCATTATTTACTTATAAGTTCGGACATTTAAATTTAATGAAACAAAATAAACAAGTGATAAACACGATTATAGGGAAAAATCCAATGCTCTAGCATAATAAAAGTCTTAAAATATACTGATCATTGTCAAGTAATTATATTTACAATATAAAATTGAAGCTAAATTAAATAAAGCCCATTAGTGAATAATCAATAGTCACTTTGTTTATTTTATATTGTAGGATTTAGGATTTTCTCAACCATTGCACTCTAATGGAGCATGCTTATCCATTCAACATTACCTACATACAATTTTTTGAGTATGGTCTTGTCATGGTGGTGATGGTCCATCAAAAGGATGATTGCCTATATATGTAGTTGTGAGTTTAAAGGTAGTCTAAACAAGGTGTATGATGAATCTCTGAGTGCTATGTATGCTCATGAAAACCTAAAAGCGTATGTTAAAGGATGTGTGTGTCTCATTTCTTTAAATTGAGAAAGATGAGTGCGAGATGAAGTTTGAAAGTTGAAAAGTTGATGATCGAGTAAATTTGGTCATTTCTCAAAGATATAGAAATGAGAAAAATTTGTATACAAAGTGTTGTATCTAGGGTTAGAATAGTTAAATGGTGTAAAAGGTGAATCTATATATCGGTGAGCTATCTCGGGAAGCGTAATGAGCGATTCATGAGTTTTCTCGGTTTATCAAAATTTTAGAGAGTTATTTGAAGGAGTGATAGTAGTATAAAGTGTATTTGTGGTATGGATGGATTGTAAAGTATACAAGGCTTGACAACAAGAGATGTAAGGTCTCAGAAGTACAGTGTAATTATAAGCCTGTAGCCATTATTTTAACAGTTTGGTGTAAATGTGAAAAGTTTTTTAAAACAAATTTTAACGAAACCAAAAAAATGTTTCTATCAGTCAAAAACGCAACGGTAAAAACATCTCCAATGGTTAAAAATGCAACGGCCGTCAAATCTCATCTCCTGGAACAAGTGTTAATTAACTACCTCATTAATGGCAAAAATTTGAAAACCCCACAATACACTCAACTTGCAAGTGGTGGAATTACCATCAGTTTAATAGGTATACTGACGGAGTGTAATACAAATCTTGAATCGCAATTTATTTCCCCCACCGACGTGAATCAAATCGGGATAAATCAGCGAAAAGATTTTATGTCCGCAGTATGTGCAAGTTCACAGGTGTGCTCTTTTGTTATATATTCTGATCATGAATTTCTCCTACCTCTACACTTGCAATCCCCATTTCTTGTGTTGAAATGAAATTAAGCTCTAATGGTTGTTGTCCTTTTTGGCCTTTTTGATTCAAGGATAAACTTTTTGATCACTAATCATTTTTTTTATTTGTTGCCATTGATTGTAGTGTTATCAGAGGATAAATATTCTGTTATCCACATTGTTATCTAAGACTTTGTGATGGTGGGATGGAAATTTTTTTGGTTTCCATTCTCTATATTAATTCGCACTATATTTTCTAGTGTCCTTTATTCAAATAGAATATATACTCTATTTCGAAGATGTTACAAAGTTATGGCAAGACAATTTTCGTGAAGCCATGTAATTGGGATAAAGTGCACATTAAACGTAAGCACAAGAAATGTCATTCTAGTGTTCCAAATTGTAAAAACCCAACAATCCCAACCTTCTTATTTTTCATGAACCAGGTAGGAAATGCAGTTTCAAACCAATATATGTATATATAAAGCTATGTCAAAAATTCCCATGTAAATATAATGGATAAAGTTCGAGTTCATATTCGAGGAAGATAAAATTCGGTGAGTTCAAATTTTTTTAATAAAATTTGGCGTACCTTGTGACAAAGAAATCTAGGCTACTTTTGTTGGACATAATGTAGAATGGTTGGCAATTTGCCAAGATGCATGTATTCTAATTTTTTTGTAAATTTTGCCAGTTTCCTCTAGAGAAAAATTTGGAAATAGATCATCTTAAGGAGCTGGAGGGAGGGAGGCAGATAGATGAGAGCAATAATGCACTAATTATTTTGAGTTGCATTATAAAAACCTGAACATCTTTATTGGGAACGTCACCTATAATTTATGCTACTTATATGGCTGAATGAAAAACCCAACCATGGTTTGGATGCTTAAATGAGACTATTACAGTTGACGGGTAACTTCATCGACCATGTGATTTGAAATTAAATCCGAACTAAACAATTTGTAGTTGTATTATGTATATACAGATGTTACCAATATTTTTTAGATTGAATGTTGATTTGGAACATTGGATTGCAATTTTCAACACCGCACTCAAACCAAAGTGACGCTGGATTGGTTTATGATGGCTCTTGAAAACCATCCACGTCAAGTAGTCTGGTTATTTTAATTCTCAAACATAAATCTTGTTGACACTATGGCCTACTTGGACAAACACCAACATTGGCTGCATACCATGAATTTTAATCTACAATTGCCATTCCATCTACAACTAAATTACTTTCCCATTTCGTAGACTTTCAGGCTGTGCCTAGAATTGTAGATTGCAATTTTCAACTCAGCCCCTCAAGCCACAAATATATTGAATTCGTAATCAAACTACACTCTAGTTGTGATGCCATACTTCAAAATTTAAAATTGTCTAGGATTCAAATCCAGGACCTACTCCCCATATGTGAGGTTTATGATTATATCATTAAGATATTTTCCCATTAATTTGAACAAGTAGATTGAAATTTCCGATAGAAAGCAGAGCACAATTCAATATATTGCATCTTTCTATCTCAATGACATTTCATCCTTTTCTTTCAATTTGTGCAAAACTTAAAAAAATATGATGACCAAAATGGAATGGCTGCAGGATGCTCAAAACAATCAACTCAACAAGATACACCTGTGTTTTAGAGAGAAAGCTTGACTACAAATTATATAGAGGAACTATATTGAGTTCTTTCAGACAAATGTTATATTAATAAAATGATTTTATACTCAAAACTCAAAAAAGTCTACTTTTGTGTTTGTAGCTGAGATCTCTAGTTGCTGATCGAGTATCTTTGTTAACTGAAGCTGTGTCTGGAGTGGGCACTGCCTGTGTACTCAATCTTTTTATAGCATGGTGCCTGACTCTTGTAATTATTGCAATGCAACCTCTTATAATCACATGCTACTACACCATAAATGTTCCTCTCCGCAACATTTCCAAAAAGTCAATCAAAGCCCAAGAGCAAGGCTGCCAGATAGCTTCAGAATCAGTGGTAAACCATAGAACCATAACTGCTCTCTGTTCACAGCACTGAATTGTCTGATTATTTGATTCCACACAAGAAGCAAAATTCAAGAAGCAGATGCAGGCAGGGCAACAGGCCAGGCAGACAGCCAAAGCCTGTAGCATCCCGACAACAAAAAAAGCACCGCTAAAGGAGTCAATAACAGACCAAAGCACAAACAGTGGAAAAGGAAATGGCACAGACAGTGTGCTGGCAATCAAACGGAATTTTCCAAGCACCAAACACCAAACAGCACAGGAGGATAGACATGTGGGTGGCAAAATGGAACAAGAGCAACACAAGCATGTTGACGAAAACGGCAAAAAAACCCTCTGTGAAAACGCCTACGGCGTAATCAATGTTAGCTCCATCTAAAGATAGTAGAATAACCATTTCAAACTCCCTAGAGGGAGGCATTACCCATAGAAGAATAAATATTGATCCACTTTATCCACCGTAGCCACCTGGACCGGAGACTCCAAACCGTTTCCTAATACTTCTCTCCAAAAACTTTTAACCTTTAAAAATTACCTCTATAGGAAGGTGCTTTCAAAAAATTGTCAAATTCCTTGAACCTACAGTAAGTTTTCTTGCCTGAAGGTGTTTTCAAAATTTCAAAGTTTTCTAAACTCCAAAGTCTAAATTTTTGGACTTCGAAGGTCTTCTTATTTTAGATTTTTTTGTTAATTAAAAATAAAATTTTTGTTTAGAGTTCTAAATCTTCGAAAACCCAAAGTTCCGAAATTTTGGACTTTGGACTTTCGGGTTTCAGATTTCTCCTTGGAATTTTTGTTATTTTCGTTCGCAGGCTCGAGAACTCCGAAACTCTAAAGTTCTGAAATTTTGGAACTTCAGAATTTCGGGTTTTGAGTCGCATGTTACGTTCATGGATATTTTCGTTCCCGACGTTCAAGTCCGAAACCCCAAATTTTCTTAAATTTCGAAACTTTAGCCTTTCGGAGTTTCAGAGGTTAGCTTTTCAAAGTTTCGGAGGTCAGATTTTCAAATTTTTGGGGGTTTCGACTTCGAGAGATTCCACAAAGCATTTAATTTCTATCTACCCCCACACATGTCGGCTTCCAAGCATTAATTCCAAGGTTCCCTCTATAAACATAAAATATTACTGTCAATTTCATTTAGTTTTTTTATCAAACACCTTGATTTTACAACACTATTTTGTACTTTAAAGACATCTCTTTCAAGGTAATTTTTTAGGTTATTTCTTCTATTTTGTTTATAATTATTACAGATTTTTTTTTCTTTTTTTTATCAATTCTTCTTTACTTTCTTGGCATGAAATCTACTATCATCCACTTTTGATCTTTACCCATGTCATCTAATTATTTTCTCAACACTGCAAGCTTCAATTCATGTAGGCATAAAGTCTCATTTAATTAGGGATTATCTGACAACAAGTTTCTTTTATATCTCTAGAATATGTAACTTTCACTCTCTCGAAACTGTGTCTTTTAGCGGTTTTCGAGGTCCGCTTTTTGGAGTTTCGAGAGGTTCACTTTTCGTGGTTTCAAAAGCGTGATGTCTTTGGAGTTTCGAGAGGTTCGTGTTTGAAGCTTTTCAGAGGTTCACTTTTTGGGGTTTCGAACTACAAGGGTTTTGGAGTTTTGAATTTCTCGGTTTGTGAGGTCCGAGTTTCGAGAGGTTAGAGTTAGCAGTGCTTTTGGAGCTCCACTTTTTACAGGTCTGCTTTTTAGAGGTTCGCTTTTTGGGGTTTTGGAGCTGCTAATTTTTCATACTTTCAGAGGTTTGTAAGCTGGATTTGAAGTGTTTCAGAATTTTTATTTTTAGACTTTCCGACTTCGGTATTTCGAAAGCTTTAAGGTTTCTTATAAAGTTTTCAAAGATAAATCGGATTCCGAATTCTAAAGTCATGTCAACTGCCTCATCGAAGGGAAAGGGAAAAATTAAGTACACAATCTTAGGATTTGTTCCTCACTCATGCCTATCTTTGTATTTGGGGAATATTAGAGATATTGATCCTGGACAAGTGGATATGCTAGACTTTTGGGAAAGATTAAAGGTCCATAATAAAAACCTTAGATGAAGGCCTTATTTGATAGTGGAATTTCCTCGTTGTGGGTTCATTCATTCATGCATTTCCCTAAGTTTACCTTGGTAGCAACATCTCGGTTTGATTAGGATTTTGAATCAAGTAAATGATGAAGAAGGCAAGGTCTAGATTAGGTTGGATGTTGTTTTTTTCAAAGATTTATTTAAACTTCCAGATGTTGAAGGATATGCAACAATTTCACCAGAAGCCGCAATTGAACATTGGGATAAAGACATTAAACTATGTACAAAGATCATGATGAAGAGTTAGTTGGCTAAGAATTTCACCAAGCTTCCTAAAACATTGTTCTCGCTTAGACTTCATCTAGGAAGTAAATGATCTTATTGTATTGTTGAGTAGATTTTCAGTCTTTGCTTCGGTGAGGGAATTTTAGGAATGGATGTTCTTTTATATTGCTACTATCAAAAAAAATAAGGAGTTCATATGATTGGGGGAACATATCAACATTTCAATTTTTTCCAATTGAGTAATTTCTTGACTTCTAAAAATTCTTCATGACATTATTCCTTTTATATGTTAAGCATTGCCATGGGAGAATTCAATGGTTTTAATACTAAAGGTATTAGAAATGTGTCATAGATTTATTAATTTTATCCTCAAATTATAATGGAATAAGGAAACCAACATTTTTGTAGGATCAATGATGCCTTTTTTGCTATCCTCCTTTATGGTTTTGATAAAAAAATGTATAATTGAAGAATTTCTAACGAAGCTTTTAAAGAGGTAAGGGAATGGGGAACCATCTATCTTCAATTCCCAACATTCAAATACATCAGGATTCCAAGCTTTCTAGGTTCCCTAGCAAATTATCAAGATGTTCTACTAATTAACGGGTCTTGCTAGAATTGATTCGAAAATTGTTGGATTACCATAAAATTCAAAATAAACAACATAAGGCGGGAGTCCAATTTCCTATTTCAATAGGAAGGTATACCTGTGCCAGTATTTACAAGGAAAATAATGTGGATGGAGAAATGTATGAAGTAACCTTGCGAACTTTCCATCCTAGAACTAACTTTGATTCTTGGGTAAGTTCATTGAAACAATATTCACCAGTTATCACGTTCCTCAGTTGGAGGATATTTGGATTCACTTTCGGGATGAGATTATTATCATACAATGAGAATATGAGAGGTTGACCTTGGATGAAGTTAAACAATTCGGTATTGTAGATATTCCAGAAAGGAATGGAGGATGATGATGAAGTATTGGATCCAATTTACAGGAACAATAATGTCACTAATCAACCTTGATCATGGATTGATTAGTAACAAGAAGGATGTTGCAAAACTAAGGAAAGTGCGGGGCCCATTATACAAAGTACATATGATTGGTAGGATACTTTGATAATTTCAACCAAAGGATTAGATCAATCTATAGGAGTAGAATCCCAACCAACACCGAGCCTCCCTACACCCATGTAAGGTAAGATGTCTACCCAAAAGGCCAATATAACTCCAAGGAAGATCTCATTTGTTTTTGGAGTTCCTATCTTAAAAATTTCCCATTGCCAAGGCGGTGTCCTCTACAACACAAGTATCAAAAGTTGTTGAAGTTAGTAATTCTTTAGTTGTATTAGAATATTTACTACCCCCTCCTTCAATACCATTGTAACCATCTTCATCTCCACTTTCCCCATCATCATCCACTGCTCATCTACTCATCGATGCTTTTCCATCCCCATTAATGGCCCAAGTATTTTCAACTCTTCATGTTCTCTCGAGTAGGGGAAATGATTGGGTCTCCAATTTCCACTCTATTTTCTCAAAAAATTCATTTCCTTCCATTTCCACTTCCATTCTTGTTGCATCCTCTCTCGAGGCTATTCTCACTTCCACCCCATCTATCATAACCACCTCCATTTCATTATCA
Source organism: Taxus wallichiana var. yunnanensis (assembly GCA_018340775.1). Taxonomy (NCBI): domain Eukaryota; kingdom Viridiplantae; phylum Streptophyta; class Pinopsida; order Cupressales; family Taxaceae; genus Taxus; species Taxus wallichiana. The sequence goes on from CM031243.1 coordinate 435,697,688, forward strand.
ATTGATATTACCGGTCAATTTTTTTATCCGAGTTGCTCCAAGTGTCATACCTATAACGCCCATAAAAATGACATTCTAGGAACACATTAAAAGCACAAACACTTAACCCGAAAGTTGTGAATTTTTTTTTGTGTTTAAGCTAAGAGGTTACAAGGGTTTCGAACCTTATTGTGCATTAAATTAATTTTCACCAATAATATTTACTTTAAAAAGGATGGAACATGTTTACGTTAAATGGTTAAAAATTCTTAATTTATCTCTAAGGTCAAATAATTAACATTCAATTAGGAGGTGTCATAATTTAATTTACTTACTTAAATGTTTTGTTTTCTCTGCTAAACTAAAATTCACACCCTATTAATTTATCTCATACTTAGTTACTTTATCCCCATTATCTAAATAACTTAAAATACATTTTATTTATTTTCTTAAAACATACTAGGAACCTAATTAATGACTTTGCACACCAAGGTATTTAAATGGCCCCATTCACCTATCTACACATACCTTTAAATTTATTTAAAACATCTATAATATACATTCCTACCAAACAAATGTAGGGTTGATCCTCAACCCTTGGATCAATTCAATTGTGGCCACTAGATCCTAGGGTTCCAAGCTAACCCTAAAATCCTTATGAATTTCTATTAAATCCATTTTCTTTACCCTAGTCTCCTCATTTGGTCACTTTGTTTTTGTTTAATTTGTAGGTTGGAGAAATGGAAGCCATGGGAGCAAGGAAGGAAGAACTATGGAGGAGTCTACACAATCAAGCTTAGTTTAGACTAGATTGTAGATTTATCATTGTAATTTCTTTCATTCAATGATTGAAGGGATTTCCTTTCCAAATCTGGTGTTATTACAAAACTATTTGTATTTTGAGTTCTCTATTTGGGGCAAACCCTACCTCCATTAATATATATGAGATTTAACACTTTAAAATATTCCATTTGAAGTTATTACTTTCTTAAAACAATGAATTTTACTATCCTTAGCTTCTTTGGAAGTTTCCTATGCAATTTTACAAGCTTAAAATTTAATTAGACCAAGTTAAAATTTACATAGACACGAGATCTGTATTTTTATTTCGTAAGTGATGAGAACTACCGCTCTACAGGTGATGATTCAAAACTTCGCCTTACCGAGCAGCGGATATGAGACCGTCATCGTGTTTGAGCATCGGTTATGACACTTTGCCACTGCATGTTTGGATGGTAATCCTTTTCCTAAAAATAGAAACGTCAAATCTGAAATTTAAAAAAACAAAAGTCACTAGGGTATTCTAAAGGTCATTCTGAACTTAATTTTTGCACCTAAAGTTTCTAATTGTAAGATTCAACTCATATATTTATTCCATAGTAAAATTACTCCTTTTTATATAATTTTCTATTTTAATAGTAATAACAACTACAAGATCATTTTTTTATCAAAATTTTTTCTTTCAAGTCCAAAACTAAAAAGAAACTAAATCTACTTCTAATATTGTTATTTTTTTCCTTACTACAAAAGAAACATTTCAACATAACAATACTCTTGAAATTTATTGCCTCTTTCCATTTCCATTACAACTTATTTGTCGAAATAACTACAAACAACTTTATTCCACATTCAAGTTTTCCATGCATACACTATTAGCATCTTACAACTTCTATATTTCTTCTTTCTCATTTACAATAATACAACTTCAACAATGAAAGTAAAATTTATTTTTCCTTGAGCATAGCTCATTTCTTTTAATGCAAAGACCTTCTTTTCTCACAATACAAACTAAAACTAATCTTTTAAACATGATTTAAATTTTGGTTCACTCCTTTTCATACTACCATTTGAGGAGAAAGAAATTTATACAACTCTTCAATGAGCTTCCTCCAAATAATATTACAACTTACAATTCAACATTTCCTTTAAAAAATACAATATTACAAGTCTTCCACCTTAAGTGGTAATAATAAGATGGTTTTCTTACAAGGAAAGATTTCCTTTGGACACCTATAAAATTTCCAAGTTTCACATCACTAATAAGAGCTCCACAATGCTTCACAAAAAAAAGGGGGAGAGGCAACACTCTCCACCCAACCAACAATTGAATGAGGATAAGTAGCCATCCTCCTCATTAGCCCCGAAGCCCAACCATATTTCAATGAAAGATGAATCCAAATCATGGAAAAATACAAGCTTCCACATCACAATACAAATATTTTACAACCATACCAAAAACACAATCAACACAACTACAATCACAAGAAGGCAACTAAACAAATATATACAAGGCTTCAAAATGCAAAAGCCAAAGGAGCAAGATCTATGGGGAGGTCACTTATGCCTCCCAATGGGAAATAGGTGCCCACCTTAAAACCCTCCAATATACACCTCAAAACCCCTACACACTCTTATTCCTCCCTTAAGAACCTCTTATGCCTCCCACATTCTCTTATGCCTCCCTACAATCTCTTATGTCTCCCTCATAAAAACAAAGTAAGAAATGCAAGCATTTTCTTGTCCAAGGTGGGGCACCCAACCCAAATCCATGCAAAATATGAAATAAAATCTTATACCTCCCTACATGTAAGATCCCCATAGTCCCCCTACACCACACTTAGGAAATCTACCCAAGCACCCAACAAGCATACTGAAAAACACCAAAAACATACACATATACACAATATAAAAGGAAACATTTAACAAGAGTGTAGCTCCAACCTTTCCATGCTAGAAATTGATCCAAGAGTCACACACCAAGCTTCTTCAAGCCAAAGAAATCACCAAACAAACTCTGAAAAGATCCACAAGTAGTCTAAAATCCTCCAACACCAAAATGGAAGAGAACAAAAGAAATCAAGTAACCCCAAAACAAGAAAAAGAACTTGAATAAATAGAAAAGGGAGAGAGGAGGGTGAGGTGGCTCCATGTAGGATTTCACATAACTCATCCTCAAATTCACCTCACAAGTCAAAACTCGACCCTAATGCACAATAAATTGGTGGGTGAGAGGAAGAAAAATTACTCACACACACAATCCAAGCCCACACCCCCTAAGGACAAAATTTAATTACATGAAATAAAGTGTACTAAAATTTCACCTTTTTGTCTTCCCAAAACACATAATGGGGTCTGTTTTTGACCCCCCAACCCATAGGTAAGGTTGGCATAGTAATTTAAGAGGTGTGGGATACGTTTGACTTGTCCCACAAGCCTTCAAAGTTGGCCCTTAAGACCAAATCTAAATTTTCATGAAGGTGTAGAGTGTACAACATTCAAGATCACAAGAAATCAACTTACAACACATAATCTAAGATCTATCTAATCTAATAAATGAATTATTTTTACCCATCCAATATTTAGTTTAGTAAAAATATTAATTTACTAATCTAGTCACAAATCAAGTAATTAATAAAATGAGAATACATCACTATAAAATCACATACAAAATTAAAAAAAAAGAAACTAAAGTAAAGGAGTAACACACAAACCCCTTGGTCGCAATTGGAGGTGATCTACCCCATGGGAACCCCTAACAACAATTCAAACACACACACAACAATAAAATGCATGTCACCATGGTGACCCTTGTTTAATTTATCTAACATTCCAATGTGGTTAGTCTCCAATCCCCGGTGTTTATTGTGATAAGTTTACCTGTAAAACACATAATACCTCCTTCGTCCTCATGGCCGCATCAAAACATCCAAAATAAAATATACAATATAAATCCAAAATCATCTATATATGAATCAAATCATCATCTAGGCAAGTAATGATATCATTTACAATTTCTAACAAGATCACGATCTTACATTTCATCAATATCAATAGCATCACAAGATTTCTTTAATTGTTAAGGTCTACTCAAAATGATAAAAATATCGCATGTCAAAAATATGTAACTATGTCAACAACATATCATCATCAATATAAAATGTCTCTAATAATCCACACACAACATACTATGAATCAAAACCAACAATAGACCGAGTATCTCTATCATCTAACATCCTGCTAAGTCAAAATGATACAATAATATCCATAAGTATAGTCAACAATATCGAAATCAAAAATAAAAAGTATCAAAGTGAACTAGGAACTACATCCCCCTCCCCTTAGAATCAACTTCCTCCTGGAAGTCACTGGAATAGGTGTGGAAACTTGAATTCTAACAATGTATCATCCTCCCATGTAGCCAAAGTCTCATCATACCTATCCCACTAGACTAGAACCTGGTCAATATCTCTACCTCGAAGGCCCAAGGTCCCGTGCTCTAAAATATGGATGGGATCCACCATCACCTTCCCCTGATCTTGCACCTTGAATGAGGTCCAATCTAGCACATGAGAAGGTTTTTCAATATATCTCCTAAGTACAAAAACATGAAACACATCGTGGATGCAAGACAAGCTAGGTGGCAATACCAGACGATAGGCCAAAGTTCCAATATGCTCCAAGATCTCAAAGGGACCCAAAATCTAGAAGTGAGATTATAGCCTTTCTCATAATGGATAGGGCTCTTATGCGGAGTGAAACAAAGAAAAACCTTTGTGCCCACTTCATAACTACGAACCCGTCCTATATCGATCCGCATACTTCTTCTACCTATCCTGCACCTCTTGTAATATTTTCCTGATCATAACAACCTGCTACTCCATGTCTTGTAGTAAAGCTGGCCCAAGAGAAACCCTATCCTCTAACCTATCCCAACTAAGAGGTGTTTTGCACTCTCTACCATACAGTGCCTAAAAAGGATCCATGCCTATTGAACTCTAAAAACTATTATTGTAGGAAAAATCCACCAAGTACAAATACTCCTCCCATCTCGACTGATGATCCATGACGTACATCCTAAGCATGTCCTCAAAGATCTAATACACCCACTTAGTCTGTCCATCCATTTTAGGGTGATATGTTGTACTAAAATTGATCTTCATCCCGAGAGCATACTGCATCATAGTCGAGAAGTGAGAGATCTACAAAGGATTGCGGTCACAAATGATCTTCAAGTGGAATCTTACATAACCTAATAATCCCATAAAGATATACATGTTCCACTACATTAGCTATGTAGGTGGTCTTCATCGAGAAATATGAGCCACTCTCATCAATTTATGCACCATGAGCATGATGGCATTGTGGTGGTATCTCGACATTGGTAACCCATCAATTAAGTCTATAGAGATGGTTTCCCATTTCTATTCCGGTATAGTGCGAGGAAAGAGAATGCACACTAGATGATGATGCTTGGCCTTCACCATATGACACTCGAACAACATGAGAAAAAATGAGCCACATCTCTCGAAGTCCTATCCAATAGTATAATTGTCTCAACATGGCATGTATGTTCTTAACCGCGAGATGGGCTAAATAAGGTGCACGATTAGCCTTTGTCAAAATGTCTTATCTCAAGCCTCCATCTCTAGGAACATATATCCAACCTCTATGCTTGAGATGGCAATCTGTATCTAATGAAAATCCATAAAAATTCCCCTCAAGGGGTCTCGAAACTCAATATCTACTCGCTGCAAGGTAGAAACTATCATGAGGAAGTTGCTACAATATCCCTTCGCAAATATATACCCATTGAAATAGCCAGAGCTACATGTCTCCATCTACCCAAGGTGTCAAGCAAATATGTTCTCCTTCCCTTTTACATACTCTATCTCCATATCGTACTCACAAAGGAACTCCATCCAACATCGCCGACGAGCAGCATTGAGATTGGGCCGCATGAAGAGGTGTCGAAGACTCAAGTGATCACCCCGAGTGTGAATCTATAGCCAAGAATAAAGTGTCTCCACTGCACCAAGGCATACACAACTACTGCAAGCTCAAGATCATGAGTTGGATATTTGAGCTCATAATATTTTAGTTTGTGAGACTCAAACATAACTACTCTTCCCTCCTGCATCAACACACCTCCAAGTCCTACCAAGAAGCATCTGTTAAAATGAAGAACCCACCTTGAGGATCTGGCTCGCAAGAATAAGAACTTTTGTGAGGCATTCCTTCAATGTCCTGAAGGCATTCTCACATCTATTTATCCATATAAACTTCTTCCATTTCTTAGAAGGGAATTTATGGGATGCACAACCCAAGAAAATTCCCGTATAAACATCCTGTAGTATCTTGCCAACCCCATGAAGCTGCGCACCTCGGTTACACTAGTGGGTGTTTGCCAATCCATTAGAGCTAGAATCTTGGAAGGATCAGCTGTGATACCTTCCCCAAAAATTATGTCGCCTAAATATTTCACCTCTGTCTACGAAAGAAAAACACTTCTCCAAATTTCCATAAATTTGCTACTCACGAAGACAATGAAGAACCTAGTGAAGGTACCCATCATGCTCCTCATGCGTACGTGAGTATATGATAATTTTTTCAAGGAATATGAGCACGAAATGATCAAAAAATTTCCTGAATACCCCATTCATCAATCTTATGAACACTGTGGGGGCATTCGTCAAACCAAAAGGCATCATTGTGAACTCGTAGTGGCCATATCTCATACGGAAGGTGGTCTTATGAATATCTTGTCTCCGTGATCCTCAGCCGATGATACCTTGACTTAAGATCTATCTTGGAGAAAAATTTGGCCCCCTTCATCTGATCAAATAAATCATCAATGCATGGAAAGGGGTAACAATTATTGATCATTACTTTATTCAAGATGCGTAATCAATACACAACAACAAAGATCCATCCTTGTTTTTACAAAAATCACTTGGTGCTTCCCAAGCGAGATACACTAGGATGGATTATTCCTTTCTCCATAAGGATCTCAAGTTACAAATTGAGCTCACAGAGCTCGGGGTAGTCATTTGATAAGGTTCTCGTGAGATAGGCTCTGCGCTAGGAACAAAATCTATGTGAAAATATATCTCATGTGGGGGTGGTAACCCCGGTAGATCCCCTATAAAAACATCAGAAAACTCTCTCAAGATGTGATGGTCATCGAGGGATGCTCCACTAGAATCATCCTTAGATCTATCACTAACCATACGAACATACATCCGAAAAGCTTTTCACGCAAACTACTTAAGCTGCATAGTGCGGATGTTACAAATGGAAATAGGCCTCCTAATTCCTGTTATCATTGACTCAACTCCTAAAACATCTCGTACATGAAATAGTCTTATGGTAACAATCCACTCTATCTCTATGTATGACAAACCAGTCCATGCCCAAGATGACTCCATATGAACCCAAGGGAAGGATTCAAAGATCCGAGGTAGTGGTGAAGGGTGCCAATCCATTACACACTCCTTAACTAAGGAGTCTATAGACATTTTTCTCTAGAATCCATTTCAATGTCCTAACTAAGACCCTTTCAAACCGCCACCAATTAGCAATGTTATATTAAATATGCTGTAATAAATGAGTCGATGAGCTAGAATAAAACAATATAGAGTCGGGAATGTAACAAATAACATATAGTATCTATCACAATACTCTAGTGCTTAGCTCGGCGGTTCTCGACCCACGCATAGATCCAATGGCTTTGTCCCATGTCGCCAAGAGTAGGCTTCTTAAATCTGCACCTTACCCTTGCTAATAGGGTTATGTGGGCACTCTATCTAATGATGTCCAATAATGCCATAACTACAAAAGTTTCCTGGTCCTCTCTAGTGAAATTCAGCTCCAACCGGTACTCTAGAGGTCTACGCTATGGATCCTAACAATCTGGTTATGGACTACTGAGTCCTCTACTGAATGAGCTCTCGGTGAGACCCCTGTGTCTTAATGGGACCCCTAGGAAGAGGCCCCACACTCTTCCCCATCTATGCATAGAGTCTCCGATAAGGTTTGAATGGTAGCCATGATTATTGTTGTTTTTTTTGAGGTGGCTATTGTGGTGGTCAAAATGAAGATTGTAATAAACACTATCCACCACGAGGAGGAGGAGTTGATCCCCTCGACCTACTATCTTGCATCGTTGGATGTATCTTTGGACTCGTCCCTAGACTACCGTGCATCTTCCCATGTGTGTCCTCTATAATATAGGCCTTTTCCATAGCCTCTGCTAGGGTCTCGTGGGTAGTGAATGCATACTACACCACTCGGATGCAAATTCAAAGCCCCTAATGAACATGTGAATTTGGCCCTGCTCATCCCACATATAGTCAACATACTGGAGTAGGTCCAGAAATTGACTCTCATACTTAGCTACATTCATATATTCTGATAGAGGTCGTAAACCTCGTTTATCCGCTGTTGAATAAACCTCCTTGATAAATACATATTCCTAAACTACTCCTTAAAGAGGTCCTAGGTAACTATATCTAAGTCAACATGGAGCTTCTACTGCTCATTCCTCCACAAGATACCTACTCCATCCCTCAAAAGATGGATCGTAATGTGAGCTTTCGTGTTGTTAGTACAAGGGCGAGCTTGAAGCACCTACTCTAACTCATGATTTAGGCCTCTTCCTAAAAAAACCACCTATATCTCCGAATAGTGAGTTGGTCGTAGCTTCGGGATCTCTATGATATGCTCTACATTTGATGACTAACAACCCCAAGGTCTCTCTACATGCTCCACCCTCTTCCTAGGGCTCCGAGATCTATCCTTATGTCCTAAAATCCTTTCTCCATGTCCTCTTTGTGGTAACTCTTCCCTAGCCGACTCCACGCAGAATTTCTCTCGCCCTATGCTCCTTGCTATGTCGAGGATATACATGATCCTCCAGTGATGGCTCCATATCATTTCTAGCAATTGTTCCTCTAAGGACCCTCCTCATATAACGAAATTGACGTCCCGAAGCGCCTCAGTAAAATATGAGGTAGAATGGCCATTACCGCCCGATCGGAGGTGGCAAGTTTAGATCTAAGGACCAATTTTTTGGTCTATGCCTCCTACACAAACCAAGACAAGATTTAGTTCATCATTCTAGGTTTTATTCCAATTTTCTATGTTTCCTATAATGTACAATTATCAAATAGTAGTTGTGGTATATATATATATATATATATATATATATATATATATATATATATATATATATATATGCACTAGGTTAAATGTTCATGTCTTTTTTTTTTTTAGGTGTGCCTAAGGATCCAAGCTTTGAACCAACGGATCTGATACTAAATATAATTCCCACAAAAATAATGTTTTAGGAACACATTAAAACCTCAAACACTTAACCCAAAAGTTACGAATTTTTTTTTGTTGTGTTTAAGCTATCGAGTTACAAGGGTTTCGACCCTTAGTGTGCATTAAATTAATTTTCACCAATAATATTTACTTTAGAAAAGATGGAACATGTCTAGGTTAAATGGTTAAAAAAATTTAATTTATCTCTAAGGTCAAATAATTAACATTCAAGTAGGGAGGTGTCATAATTTAATTTACTTGGTTAAATATTTTTTTCTCCTCCTTAACTAACATCCACACCCTATTATTTAATCTCATACTTGGTTACTTTAGCCCCATTATCTTAATAGCTTAAAATTCTATTTTATTTATTTTCTTAAAACATACTAGGAACCTAATTAATGGCTTTACACACCAAGTTATTTAAATGGCCCCATTCACCTATCTACACATAGCTTTACATTTATTTAAAGCATCTATAATATACATTCCTACCAAAAAAATTTAGGGTTGATCTTCAACCCTTGGATTAATTCAATTATGCCCACTAGATACTAGGGTTCAGAAATAACACTAAAATCCTTATGAATTTCTATTAAATCCTTTACCTTTACCCTAGTCTCCTCATTTGGTCACTTTTGTTTTCTTTAATTTGCAGGTGGGAGAAAGGGAAGCCGTGGGAGCAAGGAAGGAAAAACTATGGAGGATTCTAAACAATCAAGCTTAGTTTAGACTAGATTGTAGATTTATAATTGTAATTTCTTTCATTCAAGGATTGAAGGGGTTTCCTTTCCAAATCTGGTGTTAATACAAAACTGTTTGTATTTTGAGTTCAATATTTGGGGTAAACCCTACCTCCATTAATATATATGAGATTTAGCACTTTTAAATTTTCCATTCGAATTTTTTACTTGCTTTAAACAATGAATTTTAATCATTCTTTGCTTTCTCGAAGTTTCCTATGCAACTTTACAACCTTAAAATTTAATTATACCAAGTTAAAATTTTCACAGGCACGGATCTATGTTTTTCCCACGTAAGTGATAGAACCACCACAAAGCGCAGTGGAGGTCTTGGGACCACCGGCCTACATGGGTGACAATTCAAAATCTGCTACCTTGCTCGAGCAAAGTGGTTATGAGACCACCACTCTACACTGTGGAAGCATTAATGTTCCTTAGAAACAAGACCTTCAAATATGAGATTTTTCAAAAAATAAAATTCACTACGGTATTCTAAAGGTCATTCTAAACTTAATTTTATGCACCTAAAGTTTCCAATTATAAGATTTAACTCATCTATTCATTCCATAGTAAAATTACTCCTTTTTAAAGCATTTTCTATTTTAATAGTAACAACAACAACTACAAGATCATTTTCATTTTGTTCAACAAATTTTCTTTCAAGTCCAAAAGTAAAAAGGAACAAAAACTATTTCTAATATTGTTATTGTTTTTCCTTACTTTACTATAACTCATTTGTCTAAATAACTAATAACAACTTTATTTCACATTCATGTTTTCCATGCATACAATATTAGTAACTTACAACTTCTATATTTTTTCTTTCTCGTTTACAATAATACAACCTCAAAAATGAAAATAAACTTTTTTTTTCCTTGAGCATAGCTCATTTCGTTTAATGCAGAGAACTTCTTTTCTCATAATACAAACTAAAACTAAGCTTTTAAACATGATTTACATTTTGGTTCACTCCTTTTCATACTGCTATTTGAGGAGGAAGAAAATTACAAAACTCTTCAATGAGCTTCCTTCAAATAATATTACAACTTACAATACAACATTTGCTTTAAAAAAATGATATTACAAGTCTTCCGCCTTAAGTGGGAATCATAAGAAGGTTTTTTCACAAGGAAAGATTTCCTTTGGACACCAAAAAAAAGTTCCAAGTTTCACATCACCAACTAGAGCTCAACCATGCTTCACAAAAATAAGGGGGAGAGACAACACTCTCCACCCAACCAATAATCCAATGAGGAGAAGAAGCCATACTCCTCATTGGCCCCCGAGCCCCAACCATATGGCAATGAAATATGAATCCAACTCATGGCAATAATACAAGCTTCCAAATCACAATACAAAGATTTTACAACCATACCAAATAAAAATAAAGACTACTACAATCACAAGAAGGCAACTAACAAAATATATACAAAGCTTCAAAATGTAAAAGCCAAAGGAGAAAGATTTATGGGGAGGTCACTTAGGCCTCCCAAGGGGAAATAGGTGTGCACCTTAAAACACTCCAATATAAATCTCAAAACCCTACACACTCTTATGCCTCCCTCAATAGCCTCTTATGACTACCACATTCTCTTATGCCTCCTCATAAAAATAAATTAAGAAATGCAACCATTTTCTTGTCCAAGGTGGGGCACCCAACCCAACTCCATCCAAAACATGAAATAAACTATTATGCCTCCCTACATGTATGATCCCCATAGTCCCCTCCTACACACACACTTAGGCAATCTACCCAAGCATCCAACAAGCATACCAAAACACACCAAAAACATACACATATACACAATATAAGAGTAAACATTTACAAGAGTGTAGCTCCTATCATTCCATGGTAGAGCTTGATCCAAGAGTCACACACCAATATTATTCAAGCCCAAGCAATCACCAAACAAGCTCCAACAAGATCCACAAGCACTCCAAAATCCTCCAACTCCAAAATGCAAGAGCAGTAAGAAATCAAGTAACCCCCAAACAATCAAGAGAACTTGAATAAATAGAAAAGGGGAGAGGAGGGTGAGAGGAATGAAAAATTACTTACATACACAATACAAGCCCACACCCCTTAAGGACAAACTTTAATTACATGAAAGAAACTACAATAAAATTTTACCCTTTTTTCTTCCCAAAACACATAATGGGGTCTATTTTTGACCCCCAACTCATAGATAGGGTTGGTATAGTAATTTAAGAGGTGTGGGAAAATTTGGAATGTCGCACAAGACTCCAAAATTGGTCTGTTAAGGCCAAATTCGAATTTCTATGAAGGGGTAGAGTGTACAACACTCAAGATCACAAGAACTCGAACTTAAAACACATAATCCAAGAGACATCTAATCTAATAAATGAATTCTTTTGACCCATCCAATATTTAGTGTTGTAAAAATATTAATTTACTAATCTAGACACAAATCAAGTAATTAATAAAATGAGAATACGTTATTGTAAAATCACATAAAAAATTAAATAAATGAAACTAAATAAAAGGAGTAATGACAAATGCCTTGGTCACAATTTAAGGTGATCCACCCCATGGGAATCCCCTAACAACAATTCAAAAACAAACACACAAAAAAATACATGTTGCCATTGTGACCCTTGTCGAACTCATCTAGCATTTCGGTGCGGTTGTACCCCAAGCCCTCGTTGTCTATTGTGATAAGTTTACTCTGTAAAATACATAATACCTCCTTCACCTCGTGGCCACATCAAAACATATAAAATAATATATACAATATAAATCCAAAATAATCTATATATGAATCAAATTATCATCTAGGCAAGTAACAATATCAATTACAATTTCTAATAACTTCTCTATCTTACATTTCATCAATATCAATAGGATCAAAATATTTGTTCAATTGTGAACATCTACTCAAAATGATGAAAATATCACATGTCAGAATATATGTAACTAGGTCAACATCATATCATGATCAATATAAAATGTATTTAATAATCCACACACAACATATTATGAATCAAAACCAACAATAGACCGAGTATATCTATCATCTAACATCCCGATAAGTCAAAATGATACGATAATATCCATAAGTATAATCAATAGTATCGAAATAAAAAATAAAAAGTGTCAAAGGGAAGTGGACACTACAGTACCAACCATGCCACTTTCATCTACATCTACTATACCTAAATGGCCATATCATCAAACCACAAAGCAGAAAAAAAAGGTTCCCATTGTAAATGTGATAGATCTGAGTGTGCTGAAATCTACTTAAAAGAGAATGGCCAAATAGTGAAGGATCATCTCTAACTTATCAATAAACCAATCAGGAGAAATATTCACGGAGGTAGTTACTCCCGTTGAAGGGAAAAATAAAGAAACCATTACAACAACAAATTATCAGATCTCTAGGTTTTCACTAGGAAAGGCAACACATGAAGGTGCCAAACAGGATGTTCAAGTGGCCCTTGGAAATTTTTTGGAGAAGTATGAAAAAGATAAATCTTCCAAAGATGAATTGAAGTCAAAGGTTGAACAACTTACTGCTCTTTTAAGGAAAGTAACACAACCCACTCCAACTATTGATCCTTCAACTACAACTGCTCTGACAATTTCTTCCATTTTGGATGATATTTCATATCATGAAATTGAGAAGATAGGTCAAAAGGGAAGATCAATAGATGGATGGATAGAATGCATGCTTTAGGAAGCTAATCCTTTGATAAAAATAGTTTTTGAATTGTATAATGATTTACAAACTGAAATAACTTCTATTTGTAGGATAGATGAAGTCCTCTCTGAGGATAATAATAATTTGAATCTGAATTTGACTACATGGGGAGAGATTAGAGATGTGGACCTAGATTTACTCCTCCAAGAAGGAGTAATTGATGATACTTCTAAATTGTTTGAGTTTCAAAAAGATATGGAATTTAGATCCCAGGTATTGCAAGATTTGATCAAGAAATTGGACGATAAACGTGTGGAAATAATGGATGGTCTAAATGATATTTCAAAAGAATTTGATAATATCGACTGCAATTTTTTCAATGAGAATATTGATGCTCTTCCGGTTGACCAAATTAAATCAAATTTCAAAGATTTGGTGAAGAAGGATGATGAAGTGACTAAAACTTTCAATATCAATTCAATTTACAGGTTAGTCTCATGCCAAAATTTCATAAGTCAGCTGAAGAAAGTAGTGAATAAGTTGAAAATGTTTCTAGCCAAATTTGCAAGGGAGATTGATACAATGGATGTGGTAAATCATTATGCATGCAGACTAGAGGAGAAGGAAGTATAGGGAATCATAAAATGTTTCATTGATTACAAGCACCAGATGGATATATGGGAAGAAGATTAGGGGAAAACCAAACAAGAGAGAGATGTTGTAGGTCCAAGCTAAGCCAGATAGCCATGATTGGGATAGTTCCAAGATTTGAATTAGTCAAAATTGCATTATTGACTTATTCAAACCTTTACAATAAATTTACTTAGTTAGATGTATTAAGTTTATGGAGACTTTTTAGATGATTTTAAAATTTACTTTCTAAGCTTGGAATAGTGATTCATATACTTTCGGGTTTTCGGTTATATTAAGAACAATATTTTTTTGTGAAAAGTATGATTTATTGTGCTAATAATTGATCCATTTATAGCTTTTTGATGTTCAATTCCTTGATGTGATTGGTTAATCTTCCTTTATCCTAGTTATCTTATTTCAATCTATGTTAAAAGTGATATAGTTACTTTGAATATCAGTTGTGGAAAACCTATTTCCTTTATGTCACAAAGTTGCATTGTTATTTATAGTCGTGGATGGAGGAATTTTGCAAGTCATGTGCATATCATATATTGTTGAGAGGATTTTATTGTTCATTTAAGTCGGTACACTTCAATATATTTTTGCATCACCTTATTTTTCTTTAGTTTATCTCTAACTTAAATCCCATAAGTTGAGTAGATTAGATTTATTTTCAAATTTTTAGCCTTACTTATTGATCTTAAATCAAGGGCTCCAAGTCTCAAAAGGAAGTCAACCTTATCCAAAGGTTCATCCCAAGGAGAAAAGGCCCCACATATTTGGGATGTTCAAAAGTTTCACGAGATCACTCTGAGATTCAACGCATGCATGATCTGCATGAAAACAGAAACCATAGTTGCACCAGATGAAACCATAACCCAAACCCTAACCATTTCTTCAAGACTCCTCCATTCATTATGTTTCACACAAAGATTAGTATCGTTAGTACAAGTTTGTTTATATTATTCTTCATTTTTCAAAACACCCAATTCAAACCGAGAATCGATTAACGGTCTATATTATTGTTCACCACCAAATGAAAAGGAAAGGCATCCTTCAAGGTGTGATACCCTTATATTAACCTTACATTTCATAATCTAATATTCGAACCCATATTCCACAAATCAAAACATCACCTACATCTTAAGGGAAACCCTTTGAAATACAAGGAATGAGTCCAAGTTCTTTCCTAAACCATAAGCTCAATTTAATTCAAAAGATCCCTTGACATATCCATGTACTCAAATATGTGGGTATATTCCACTGTTTTCAGATCAAAGGACATAAATATTCCTAAATCATTCCCAATGGACCCCAGTTAGTTATGGCCCAAAAAATTGTAGTAGGAAGTGGGGAAGCCTCATCTAGATGGGATTGATAGAGAAAATTCTGTTAAGTGGATTGAAATATGGGAACCAAGGTTTTACCATAAAATGTTGAGATTGATAAGCCCAATATTTTTGATAGGATTATCCAATAAACTATGCAATGCATATGCTCTACTATAGTAAAATTTTCTCAGAGATATTCATAATTAAATAAGAAAATCATCTAGGAAATGAAGAATTATGTAGTCTATAGTTTCCATGAGAGGACATTTGTTACTTCAATGCAAATTGAATACATCTACATCGATCCATTTATTCCATAAAGACTGTGTCATTAAATATGTATCAATACTCCATGTTTTACATATATTGTTCAAACCTTCTATAAAATTTTAAACCCACCTACCTCAAACACAAAAAGGTCCAACACTTAGAGGCACAATCAAAACCCAAGTAAAACATTAGACCTCTCTAATTTATTTATTTTTAAATGTAATTAAAGGTGTTAAATAGAACAAATACATTGTATATGCACTAAGTATCATTCAAATGCAAAGCATTAATTGAAGTATTGATTCTTATTTTATGGTATGAATCCCTAGATTATTAAGAAATAGTGATTATTAAGTCAAAATATTGAAATTGGACAGTTCTTGTGTCGAATAAATTTTTTATTATTTGATTCTACATACAAACACATATTTAAAAATACACTTTTATTGGCTAAGGTATCATCCTCAATCAAATCCATAACCGTTTCAAGTTAAGTAAAAAAATTGATACAATTGATTGTAACATAATTATAAATGCATAATGTAAATAATTGAAAATAATTCTTATACAAATTGATGTAAGGATACATTTAAAGTTTTATAAGTTAGTTTGGTGTTTGAAATCTGAAAAATAAAAACAAATGTTATCAAATACATTAGAATAATTATTTAAGAAAAAAATTACACTTTGAACTAAAAGCATCTTAAACATGAACCCGAACTACAATAATATAAATATGACATGGTAGAAGATCGAAGAAAAAAATTGTTACTATTTTATATAGTGTTTGCGGCCATAATTCTTTTAAAGAAAAGCATAGTTATGAGGGTGGCACTACTATTGTCTCTCTTTTAATTGAGATCGAAGAAGAGGAGAGTCATGAGTATGAAATTTATACTAGTGGTTGTACTGAAGGAAAAATTCTACGTTGACAGGTGTGGTAGAAGTGTTGTTTGATTAACTTTCAATTTTTTTTAAATATAATGTGTAAAGTATGAATTCAGCTTTTTTCCCATGGGTTAAGACATTGAGGTAAAAATATAGGAAAATAAAAAGTTGTAAGTATTACGAGTAATTTATTTTTCATGGTGGTTTTTTTCTAGAGCCAATGGAAAATTGGGAGAATGTGGCAATTCCACTTTGGAAGTAAAAGATCAAAATATTATTCACTAAATATGGAATTGTTTTTTTTACTATATAATATTTATTGTTATTTGTAATTTGCATTCGTATGCTTTGATGAACCCCAAATGTCCAAATCGCATCGAGAGGTGTTTCATGCCCTAGGAAACTTAGCTAGTTACCTAGGGCACCAAATAAGGAGGGTGGTTAAATTTTGAAAAAAAAACAAATTTGAGTAGGTCACAGCCTTTACTTCGGTCGGCTTTACATTTTGGCAATAGAAGTTTGACTTTGAACTAGTGTGGATACATGTAACATCATAGGGGATCCAGATATATTATATAAACCGCAGACTCCACTTGAAACTTCCACCAGAATCCACGGATAAGGACCTGTCACCTAGATAGTGAGACTGAGGAATCTAAGAATCTTCAATTGATAATCGCTATTTAATTAATTTGCAATTGATTATTGAAATTTTCTTTTCCTTTACGGATTTTCTAGGCTGATCAGTGAATCTTCTAGTGAGGAGTGAGGGCCTATGCACCTAGCAGTAACTAAGCAAAGTTTCACGTGGACACTGTCAAAAACAACAACTATATAAAATCATTTGATTTTTACTAAATTTGATGTTTTTTTCTTTTTTTTGATCCTTGGAGAATCGATTTGATCAAGAATGAGACAAGCCTTGTCGTCCACCATATGGATTCATGCAAAAACCATGAATTTTTTTCTAAATGCAAAGATTTATCCACTTTTATTATTGTTGATCCGTAAACTTCTACTTTGGAACTCTACAAATCACACAACTATATCATTCTACTTTCAAATTCTGAAAATGACATATTTTCTTGAAAATTAGAGCTTCATGACTGATTATCTAGTGCTATAGAAAGAAAATTGTAGAGAAGGAAATAATTCAAACTTCAACACCAACAATTTTATCCTGGAAACCTCAAGGAGGAAAACCACTCGGGAAGGGAAAATTCTCTTTCTTCCCACTTATATTGGTCTAACATAGACAATTACAGATTACAATAAGTATGAAAAGAAGAAATAGTGTAAACCTTCTCTCTAATTACTTGCTTTCTCTGTTTCTACACCTTGCTCCTACAGTTTCTTTCTAGCACTAAAGATCTTGCTAATTGCTCTCACTAAACTCGCTTCTCGATCTCTCTGGATCTTTGAATGTCTGATTTGTCTTTGAATCTCTACTCTCTTTCTCCTTCAATGTATTTATAGGCCTTCCCATGTCCTCCCGTGCACTGGAGGATGTGAAGGGGCATGGAAGTGAAGAGACACAATTGGGCGCTTCAAATTCACGTCCATTTGTGCTCTGTTCTTCTTTTCTATTCAAAAGTACCAAGACCACCTCCTTGAGCAGGCTGGTGGTCACAGGACCACCGCTCTTCATGGTGGCGGTTCTGAAACCACCGCTTTGCACAAAGCGGCGGTTCCTTCCAAAACCTCCGTATTCCTCAATTTATTTATTTTTCCTTCTTCTTCTTCTTAGTGCTATGGATCATACCTCCCCTACTTAGGAGGATTTTTTTCCCACAAAAGCTTTGTGCTAGAGTAGTAGAGGAATTAACTTCCTCTCATGCTCATTCGAGTACCATTGGGTCTGCATTGGTGTCTTCTCTCGTCCAAACCTTGCCACGACTCCTGTGGATCTCTGGTTTCCAGTGTTACATCCTCCTCTGAGATGCCTCTAAGTACAATCCTCTTTGGAAGGTAACTTCTCTATCTTTCCTTCTTTGTCATGCATAGATGGCATTAGTGGATGCGAGCTCTTGCAACTCACTATTGTGTGCATCTACATGAAGTATGGCCCAAAGTTTTCTTCTCCAACCTGCTCAAGTATGGTGAAGGTCCCATACTATAGTGGTTTAGTCCTTTCTTGTCTCTACCTCTTGAGATGGATTGGTCGAATCCTCTCCAAGTATGCTACTACTATAGTCACCACCATTCCTTGTATCTCCTCTTCTTCTTGCTACCCCATGGTCAGGTCTAGTGAATCCATAGGTAGATATGGTGACTGCATAGCGGAAGTTTGTTTTGCTCCTTGAGTGATCGAGTTCCCATGGTGTCCTCCTTACGTAAAAATTAACAAGTGCTATCCAAATTCTCCATCCTTTGGTCAGAAATATCCGCTCTCACATCCATTTTGTTTTTCTTCCAATGAAAGCAACAAAACTGATGATTTTCTTGAATAAGTCTTGGTGCTTGGTTGGCACTTACCATAGCCTTCTTTGATTTTCTTTGGTGTGCCTGGATGTTAAAAATGACTCCATCCTTGACCCATCTGAACCAGTTCTCCCTCCTTGTGAACACAACATCCCTGATATACAAGTAAGGACTTCCAAAGACAACGTCAAATGCATCAAGTGGAATAATATCAGCCTCTAATACATCTATGTATTGGGTGTTTATCCCAAACTGAAACTTACACTTTCTTGTAATTTGTATTTCTACACCCTTCTTCACCCATCCCAGTGGGTATGGATGGGAATGTGGATAATTTTATAGACCAAATTGTTTTACAACCACATCGAAATTAGATTTGACTAAGAACCACAATCTACTAAAGCATTTACCTTAGTGTTCTTGATTTGGATTTTGATTTGAAATAGCTTACTCATCTCTTCTTCTTCTGCTGCCCCGTACATATTAGTGGCCATGCATCCCAGCCTCTCATCTACATCTGAATCATCCTCAATCTAAGCCTATGTTTCTATCTTCACGGTGGCCATGGATTTCTCGGAATCCGTGTTTTGGTGCTTTGGGTGTAATTTTGGATGTAACTTCCAACATGTGGCGTTAGTATGTCCATTTACATCACAATTCTTATAGAAATTCTTAGGATCTTTACAAGTATGCAAAGTAGTAGTGGTATGTTTACCTTTCCATTTACCTCTGCTACTTTTCTTCCCTTGTTCTTTTTCCTGTTGTTCTATTTACTAATCTCCCTTTGGCTCTATTTCTCCTTGCTTCTTCTCGTCATCAATGTAGTATGCTTGTACACAAGCTTCATTGAGATATTTGGGCTTCATGGAGATTACCTTCCTTTGAAGGTGAGTGTGAAGTCCTCCCAAATACTTGGTTAGAATGTCATCATCCTCCAAGTCCATATTAAGCAATATGGCTTGTCTCCAAAACTCTGTAGTGTAGTCTTACACACTTTGACCACTGTCCTGTCTAAAGTAGTTCCACTTAAACATCATGTTAGTCTTATGGCCAATAGGATAGAAGTTAGCTCTAATCAATTCTTTAAAACCCTTCTAAGTACTAACAATAGGATGTTTCTTCTTCTCACAAGTGGCTAGATGGGTTTCCCACCAAACTAGAGCATGACCTTCCATTTTGAGACGTGCAAAGGTGACCCTTTATGCCTCAATGACATTATGCACACTAAAATAGAATTCAAATTGTTTTATCCATTTATCCAATAATTCCGCATTTACTTGTCCTTAAAAATTCTTTATTTCCACTTTTGTTTCATTTTTAAAAGGTGTATGTGCAAATTTTACCTTTTTGCTTACAATTGGCGTCTCTTCATGCTCTTCCCATTCTTCCTCTTCGTGGCTTTTTCCAATACCAATTTTTTTGCTAGGGCTCAAACCACCGAGTCCATGGAATCTTGCTTAACCAAAGTTGTCTTTTGCAGATCTGAAAGCTCTTCTTGTTTTCTATACATTCTATCCATCATGGTCTCTATAATTTCGACTCTATGAACCAAGTTCTCTTCCTCCATTTGAGCTCAAATTCTCTATTTCCACTTCTTTGTAGAAATATCTGGCTCACAAGGTAAAAATTCTTCACCTTTGGACCTTGTCATTGTCATACAAAATCACAAGAAAGATTTGAATACCACAATCCTGGATATATAATCAGCTCTGATACCAAAATGATCTCGTAAACTTCTACTTTGGAACTCTATGAATCACACAACTATGTTGTTCTACTTTCAACTTTCGAAAATGACAGATTTGATTGAAAATTAGAGCTTTGTGACTAATTATCTAGTGTTATAGAAAGGAAATTGTAGAGAAGGAAATAATTCAAACTTCAACACCAACAATTTTATCCTAGAAACCTCCAAGGAGGAAAACTAGTCGGGAAGGGAAACTACTCTTTCTTTCCACTTTTATTGGTCTAACATAGACAATTACTAATCACAATAAGTATGAAAAGAAGCAATAGTGTAAACCTTCCCTTCAATTACTTGCTTTCTCTATTTTTACACCTTGCTCCTACAATTCCTTTCCAAAGATCAAGATCTTCCCGATTACTCTCACTAAACTCGCTTCTCGATCTCTTTGGATCTTCTAATGCCGATTCATATTCAAATCTCTACTCTCTTGCTCCTTCCATGTATTTATAGGCCTTCCCATGTCCTCTCGTGCACTAGAGGATGTGAAGGGGCATGGAAGTGAAGAGACATGGCTGGGTGCTTCAAATTCACATCTATTCGTGCTTTGTTTTTCTTTTCTGTTCAAAAGTGTCAGGACCGCTGCCCTGAGTAGCCCGGCAGTCATAGGACTGCCGCCCTGGTTGGGTGGTAGTTTTAGGACTGCCACCCTTCAGTGGAAATGGTTCGAAATCACCACTTTGCACAGAGTGGAGTTCCTTCCAAAATCTCCATATTCCTCAATTTACTTATTTTTCCTACTTCTTCTTCTTAAGCACGGATGAAACTAATGAGGTGGTTTGTTTTTCTAGATCCTGTGAATCATTTTGTAGCTCCATCTAACCATAAAATCTTAACAACTATTCGGAGGTGCACAAATTAAAAATTACAATTCATTGAATCATTCACCGAATGAGAATATTTAGTCGATAACTATATCACCGATAACCAATTCAATGAATCACCTGATTTACCAAAGTTCCAAACCATAAAGGAAGTCTGAAGAAAACATTAGTAGGGATGAATCATGAGGCATGTCAGTGACTAGAGCTCGTGACATCACCGCATCAGATCTTTCTCCAAATCCTAAAGCTAAGTAATCAAACCCTAACCTCATCTACTCTTAAATTTGATGTTGAAGTAATTTAATTCTATATTGAATCAATTATACATTGCATTTTGATTTAATTATTCAAATGGAAAAAACTAAACAATTAAGTGGTGCTCAATTTCGAAAAAGAGATAAACAAAAAATTGAGGAGGAAAAAAACCTTTTGAAAAAGATACCTAAAATAAATATATTTTTAAGTGCATCAAATGAAAATTTAAAGTCAAATGTATTTTTTAATGAAAATGAGAATTATTCTTTGATAAATGAGGTTAGTGACAAAAATAAACAATTAGAGACACATTTAATAGGAGATGAGAACACACAAGAAGAGGAGAAAACACAAGAAGAGGAGAACAATGAAAATACTATTGTTAAACCCATTATTAATAAACATTTCATTTTAGAACACAATCCTGTAAAATGGGTAATAGATAATGATACAATAGAATATATAATTGTTAATACACCAAAATAAGATATGATTGTTGATTTTTCAAATTCAAAATGCCAATACTCAGATTGTTTTAGATATCTTTCTAAATATTTATTTCAACAGAAAATTTTAAACAATGAATGAAAATTAAGAGAATGAATGCTTTACTCAGAGTCAAAAGGAGGTTTTTATTGCATTCCTTGTCGCATTTTTCAAACAAAATCAACTACGTTTTGCAAAATTGGATTTAATGATTGGAAAAATGCATCGTCTAGTTTGAGAGAGCATGAGGATTCCCAAAGTCCGCAAAGGACTTAAATTTTTTGAGATTTTGCCTCCATGCCCGTAAAAGGAAAGGAAAAACAATCCACATGCCATCCAAGCTATCATTTCAAGTTTTGATTTTCAGAAAACCTAAATTATAATGTATGTTTCAAATAATCAAAAGATGGCCAATCTATGGTGAAGTGCAAAGTGGTCCCCATAGTGGGTGTTTTGTGGGTATTATGATTATTTCTTTTACCCACGAATAGAGAGTTAAATTTTTGCATGCTCCATAAGAAGATAGAAAAAACAAGAAGACAAAGTGGCATGTTTAAAATAGAAAAGACTTGCCTTGCAAGAAATATTATTTACTCTTGCTTTCTTAAAAATAGATCAATCAACTTCAGTTGACCAATTTTAATCAAGGCTATTAAATGCCTATTTGTAATTGCATGCTCTATTTTTATTAAAGATAAAAATAAGATGCATGGGTGAGTACAAGCCTTAGACTATTTTTAGGAAGAGGGGGAAATTGTTTTTCTACATATTGTGTGCTCTAGAAAAGCACAATGGGGAACTTCTTGAGGAATTTTTAGTTATAGAGTCTTGAAGCAAATTTTTGCGCTTTACCTTCCGAGTGTGAAGAATTTATGCCTTACCAATTATTTGCAGTATTTCGTATTTTTCTATTATTCTTGTGAATGCAAATTCCTTGATTAATCATCTTACCCTGTTGTAAAATTCACTAGTTTTCGCACGATATTAATGTGCATGTTTAGCTTAGCGTAATTGTTGTGATAATCTCCCTTAGTACATCCAAGTGTTTTTCCTTAATATTCGTAGAAGAACTATTGGTTCGTGCACCAAAAAAATCCTTCACATATAAATTGTGCATATACTCAGTCAAATCCCACATACAAATTTGGTGTATCAACTTATCTATAATTATTTTGCAGTCATCTTTTACCCCTAAACCCCAGAATCAATTTAGGATACATCAACAAGGAACCGGACTTGATACGGAGAATCGCCTCAAAATAGGTATACCCACAGCCCCGAGGTTTTTCCATTGTATCTATGAAAGAGAAAGATCAAATTTTGCAAGCTTAGGAAACCTGCAGCCATCTCTCTACAGAGTGCACTTTTGAGAGATAACAAATTCTACACTTGCAAGTCAGTACCAAAATGAAGTAGAGTATTGGAGAAATGTTCTAAAGTGGATTGTTGCAACAGTGAAATTCCTTTCTACTAGAGGTATTGCCTTTCGTGGTGGTGATAATTTATTAGGATCTTCTAGTTCAACAAATTTTTTTAAGGGTGTTTAGAAATTATTGAGAGTTTGACCCATTTTTGACAAATCACATTTCACAATATGGAAATGCAGGAAGAGGATTTCCAACCTATTTATCTACGACAACATGTAACGAATTTATTGACCTTATGGCACAAAAATTTATAAAAAAAAATACTTCAAGAACTCCACAAAGAAAAATATTGTTCAATTATTGTTGACTCAACGCCCGATGTATGTCACGCCGACCGCTTAGCATTTTTGGTAAGGTATGTTTCTCAAGAAGGAATTCTAGTTGAACAATTTTTAAAATACATTCCTTCGGTTGGACACAAATCATGTGATTTAGAAGCTTCTTTACTAACAACACTAGATGACTATGACATCAATATCAAATATTGTGAGAGGGGGCATATGATAATGCAAGTAACACGTCTACAAAATACCCGGTATACAAAATACACAAGTCGTGGCATTCCTTAAATTGTTTGATCTTTAGTTGCGTAATGTTGTACAACAACTATATATATATTTTCACTACTTCAACTTATTTACACTTTCCTAAGTGCCTCAACTTATAGATGGGAAATTTTATTAAATTTTTGAATGGAATCTGTCATGTTGTAAAATCCCTTTCTAAAACAAGATGGTCACTAGAGCCGACGCATTTAAAGAAATTTTCTTGGGATATAATAAAATTCAAGATTTTTTCCTAAATATAGCACAAGACAAAAATCAAACAACTACCACCGACATGAAGCAAAGTGTATTCATGAAAAACTAGACAAGTTAGAAACTTGTGTGATGTGACGTTGTATTTGGCATAACATTATTGAAAGAATGGATGCAACTAGAAAATATCTAAAAAGGTAGACATTGACTTAACGGTGGTTGTGACTCAGTATAATTCATTGATAGATTATATTCAAAATATTAGAGATAATTTTGATACATATGAACAACATGCTAAAATCATCAGTGGAAAATAAGAGTATGAAATTGATAATAAAAGAAAAGAAAAAGAAAATTTCACTTTGATGAAATGAGAGATGTTGAAATTCCACAGATAGGAAGGGATCATATGATGGTGGAGGTATTCTATGTTATTATAGATAACTTGATAAGGGAATTATCAAGAAGAAATGAAGCATGTAGTGTGTTAAATGCTAGGTTTGGATTTATGAACAATTTAAATGATCTCGATAATGAGACAATATTTAAATTTTCTAATTCTTTAGTAAAAGTATATAACACAGACATGGAGACCTCCCTTGACATTGAATATGTCCATTTAAAAGCATTAAAAAGATGTGAAAACTTGACCAAGTATATCGTCAATGTCAAAATATTTAAGAAAAAGTGGACTAGACACCACGTTCGCAATCTAGATGTTGCGATATGAATGTTTCTTTGCATTCTGTTGCAAATTGTAGTTCGAGAGAACATTTTCCACTCTAACAAGAGTAAAAAAATGAAGGTCAATAATGGCTGAAACTAGATTAAATAGCCTTTGTATTTTGAAAATTGAATGTGACATCTCTATAACAATAAATTATGATGACATCATAGATAGTTTTGCTATGGCAAAGGAAAGAAAAAAGCATTTATACCTTTAATTTAATGTGTTAAAATTTATACTATAATTGTTTAAAAAAACATGCACATGTGAGGTGAGTGCTTGGTCTAGAGGGTGGGTGGGAGGGGGCGTACTCTCGAGAACCGCCAGGGCACTTCAAAACCTTAATTCAGCCCTAATCCACATACATTGCTAATATTAATAATAATAAATAAGAGCATAATTAAATGTATATAATGATTATACAAAAGAACATCTTATCTCACTCAAATATATAGATATTTATTAAGATGGATTATAAATTAGTTGTAGGAAAACATAAGTACTCGTGGGATAGAATTGATAAACATTGGTAATGATCTTCTTTATAAGGTGACACTAAACGGATTTTCAATTTCTCAAGGAGAAATTCTATTCAAAGGTTCTTTGGTTGAGGGGATGTTCCGGTATAGGTATATCTAACAACCTCATTATTAGTTATGTAAATATTACAAAGTAGCATGTAAGCAATGGTTATAGAAACAATAACATGCTAGTTCATGACTTTCATATGTGTCCCTCATAGTTACAAGTGATTTGAAAAGGGAATGGCCATTAGATATGTTTATGAAATTTTAGGATTGAAGAGGCACCTAGGAAAATGTTAAGCATTGCATTCATGTTTTTAATTGTGAAAATTTCATTGATAATGAGAATGCACATGTATTTATAACATTTATCGACACATATACAAAGTTAATGGCAGTAAAATATCCTTTGGAATCCTATTTTGTTCAGTTTTGAACCTACCATGTGTAGATATTTTGTGGTGTTCAAGGAAAAGACAATGGTATGATGGAATGTGCACTAAAATCATGTCTAAGTTAATGGTTACGCGGTGGTGGTTAAAGAGATAGTTAATATCTAATGATTAGATCAATATTGAGTTGGAGAAGATACCAAACCATTAGAGCAAGATAGAGAAGATTATTATTCATAATAAATCAACTGGTACATTATCTCTCAGTATAGAATGGTGATAGGACCAACCTACTATTTCCAAAATCCACCTATCGCCACCAACGCCGCCATAAATAAATATTATAGGAGAACCGTGATATGTTATTGAATCATTATAGAGTTGGTTATTACTACCAATAATTTTATGTTTAGGTTGTGTCAATTCCATACACATTTGTACTAAGAAGCCACACTCAATTCGTGTGTATTTTCGTGTGGTGTCTGTTGTATTTTTTCCTTTCATTAAAATTTTTCCTACGTGGACTATATGCTATTATAGACTCCAAAATTTGGTATCATTACCATTTTTTCCATGTTCGCTTCTTTCACCATGATCCTATCGAGACCGCCTTTATTTTAATTCATGTTCATATTTTAACTCTCATCTTTCCTATATATTAACCTATCAAATTTGATTAATCTTCATTTTATGATTTTATAATCCTCCTCTCATTAGCTAATTATCTCTAGCTAGCTTTCATTTCTCCTCCCTAAGTTGTTTATTATACCTAACTACCTAGTTCCATATACCTATAGTTTTTATAGCTTTTATTTAATCCATCTTTATCTCGCACCTACCGATGACACTTCCTAGGAGATCCTAACGCACCTATATGCTTTAAAAATGCATCCTAATCCATGAAATCCCCATATCTTGAATATCACCCATCAACCATCCAAAGAGATGATGGTTTCCAAAGACTTAGCGTTGACCCGTTTGGGTTGCCATCGACCCTATAAAGTTGGTTTCACCCCCCTTCAAAACAAGGCATAATTAGAGTTGTCTTGCGTTGTGTGAACTTATCTTTGATCTTGAGCATCGTTTCAGCTGTGTCAACCTTCTTGGAGTCCATTTGAGCTATTCTTCCATCTCTTATGGAGACATTGGGAAGTTTATTCTTGCTTTGTGTTGGTGCACGCTGTCATTTCTTATTAATTCTATTATATTTTAGGTACTAACGTTTTGAAGGTTCATCTTCCATCGAGTTTCACCTTCAGTCTCACCTTATAATATTTTTTTTTATAGGTTTTCCATTCAACTCATCCATCCTTAGCATTGTCTTGTGCTTCCTGGTCATTTTCACTCCACCTAGATCACTATCGACCCAACCCCGTGTGATCACTCATTTTATCTTCCAGATCTTCATCATTTTATTTCTTCGTTCTATTATCATACCCAATTCTCATAGCTCTCATCCTACCTCTCTATCAATGAAAACTATTATGTCTATCTCCGATCCTTTGCTAAATCAGCCCGAGTTTTCATCGACACGAGGCCTATTTCCATCCAATCCATACAAATCTTTTTCTTCTTACATCCTTTCTATTCCCTTTTTCCCGATCTTCCTTTGCAAGTTCCTATCGGTGTTCTCAAGCCTCTATGATCATATTATTGACATTCAGATCGATAGATCTACATTTCCAAGTTGATGTCAAGAATCATCTTCTCAAGTCATCGTCAACTTGCATTCTATAGCCTTTGCATCACCATCAACCTGGCCGGCCTCGGTATACTTTAATATATATAAATCTACATCACATTTTTGTGTCTTACATTTTTACATTCTCACTTTTTGTTTGCCTTAGATTCAACATATTATCTTGTTCATTATTATTTCTTTATCATCTCTTATCGACACGTGGGTTGACATATACTAAGGAATTTAACGGTTCTTAGAATTCATGAACATTACAGTGGACCTTATACAAATGTTATACAATAATCTCTTAAAGGAGACTAAAAATTTAGATGGAAATGAATAGGAGAAATAGAAGTTTTTCCTTAGAATCTATTAGGGCTAGTGGGCCCTATCAATATATATAGGGGACATGACATGGCGATCACATCCCTTATGGACTTATGGAATTGAGCCCACTATCATGTCATGGATCTAATTTAGTGCTAATATAATTGGCTTGCAGAGGATCACAGGAGAGTACAATAAAGGTTATAAATAACTAATTGCCTCCTTCATGGCTTCGCATGTGATATTGGATCCCGCTACACTTTGTATATTGGTAATATTTTTATTATTATTTTGATCATGGTCTCCACCATGGTGACACCAATGTCTATTATGGCTGCCAATCTCTCTACTATATTGCCCATCTTAAATTGAGGGGTTACGTGTTCAAGTCCAACAAAGTTTAACAATACTCACATGCAAAAGAGTATTCTATTTGAATATTTTATAATATTTGTATGAATCATTATATTATTTTTTTAATCCATATTTGACTTTAAAAATTGAGCTTCAAAGAAAGTGTGGATTCTCCATGTTTATGTGGTGACGGGTGATGTAGGAGGTTGGCTATGCAAAGTAGCTTTTGCAGAGTAGGCCATCTAGTCTTAGCACCACTTAGGGTGAAGAATAATGTTTCTAAGCCTTCATGAGTGACCATATCTAAATTTTCATTTTCACGGTGTGCGAGAATCGAGCAAGTACCTCTTTGTTTGGTAGGTAGACGTATGAGTTGATTTACTATTTACTCTTTTGGAAGTTCCAATAAGGTCCGTAGGGCCTTCAAAATTGTAGGTGAGTTGTCTTCAATGTTGTTCTTAGAAAATATAGATGGAAAATCATGTATTGTGTGTCTTAGCATAAGGTTATTGAAGATTATAAAATCTCAAAGCACTTATACTATCTTTTGAATATTTTATAATCTTCAATTGGTATCAGAGTTGGTTGCAGGACTATTCTTTTTGCAAAAGTTGCAGGTTAACGGTTCTCTCCAAGAATTACCAGAATGTCAAATGGTGGCAATTTCTCATTCCAGCTTCCGTTGTTTACCGAGAGACAACTACGATTATTGGAGTATAAATATGAAGACCCTACTATTATCCCAAGATATCTGGGATTTAGTAGAAGGAGGATACACGAAACCTGTAGATTAGAATGCTTCAAATGATTTAAGAGCAAATCAATGAACGCAATTGAAAGAAGACAAAAATAAGGACAATCGAGCTCTTTTTGCTATCCAATCTGCATTGGATATATCAATTTTTCCCGTATAGTTGGTATGACAAAGTCAAAGGAAGCATGGGAGGCCCTACAAACTGCATACCAAGGATCTGACAAAATAAGGTTGGTAAGACTTCAAACCCTTCGAAGAGATTTTGAAAGTTTAAGTATGAAGGATCTTTGAGTCTATTTAAGAGTTTATTACTAGGGCTCAAAGTATTGTGTACCATCTTAAAACTCAAGGGAAAGTGTCATAGAGCAAAAATTGTAGAAAAGATTTTGAGATCTCTTCCTCCAAAGTTTGATCCAGTGGTCATAGCCATTGAAGAAAGTAAAGATCTAGCCACATTCAAAGTTGCAGAGTTGATAGGTTCTTTGCAATCTCATGAGGAGCGTATGCAATGTTCTACAGTGAACCTCATTCAAGCCTTCTAGTCTACTGTAAGAATTGAAGAAAAATCTACAACCCCTTCTCAATCAAACAAATCTGAAGGGGAATCTTCTACATCTAGAGGACGTGGCAGAGGAAGAGGAAGAGGAAACAAAAGAGGTAGAGGAAGAAGTTCAATGGATCGGAGAAGCATCCAGTGCTAGTATTGTGAAAGGTATGGACA
This sequence comes from Taxus wallichiana var. yunnanensis, assembly GCA_018340775.1. Lineage (NCBI taxonomy): Eukaryota > Viridiplantae > Streptophyta > Pinopsida > Cupressales > Taxaceae > Taxus > Taxus wallichiana. Next base: position 435,727,688 of record CM031243.1, read on the forward strand.
CTATGAATCTGAATGTAGAAAGAAAAAATCTGATTTAAATAAGTCAAGAGCCAACTATACTGAAGAGTCTTTTGAAGAAGCAAACCACTCTACATTCTTCGCTTGCAATTTGGCAAAAGAACCTCAAAAGGATGTTTGGTTCTTGGATAGCGGTTGCTCAAATCATATGACAGGTAAATCTGATCTCTTTGTCAAATTAGATGAATCTGTAAGGAGTCAAGTAAAATTTGGTGATGATAAAGAGGTTGATGTAATGGGAAAAGGTACCCTTGCAGTGAAAACTAAGCAAGGAGAAACTACATTTATTCATGACACTTTGCATGTGCCCAAATTACAACATAATCTTTTAAGTATTGGGCAGCTTATAGCAAAAAATTACAAGGTTGTGTTTGAAGATAACTGCTGCAAAATATTTGATAAATCAGCTAATCATTATCTTGTAGCAAAGGCTTGTATGACAGAGAATCGATTATTTCCTCTCACTTTGGAGTCCAGTAAGATGCATGCCCTCAAGGCAACCACAGATGATTCATGGTTATGGCACCAACAGTATGGTCATTTGCATTTTCAAGGATTAAGTTTGCTTCATAAGAAAGGCATGGTGAGAGGACTTCCTGCAATTCAGGCAAAAGAAGAAGTTTGTTCAGGGTGTGCACTTGGCAAGCAACATCGAGACAGTTTTCCGATGAACAAATCATGGAGGGCAAAATCTCCTCTAGAGCTTGTGCATAGTGACATTTGTGGTGACATGCAAGAGGAATCTTTGGGTAAGAATATTTACTTTCTGACATTTATTGATGATTTCTCACGCCACACATGGGTTTATTTTCTTAAGCAGAAATCTGAGGCATTTGAATGCTTCAAGAATTTTAAGGCTATGGCAGAAAATCAAAGCGGGTATTATCTCAAAATACTCAGAACAGATAGAGGGGGAGAATTCACTTCCAATGAGTTTGCTAATTTTTGTAATACTCATGGAATTAAGAGACAACTTACGGTAGCTTATACCCCACAACAGAATGGCATTGCAGAAAGAAAGAACCATACCATTATGGAGATGGCATGAAGTATGTTGCAGTTCAAAAACCTTCCTAATTGCTATTGGGGAGTTGCAGTAGCAACCACAACTTATATTTTGAATCGAAGCCCAACAAAATTGCTTCAGAATATCACTCCCAAGGAAGCTTGGAGTGGACACAAGCCCTCAGTAGCTCACTTTCGTGTATTTGGTTGCCCTGCATATGTTCATGTTCCAGAAAAGAAGTGGAAGAAGTTGGATGCAAAATCCCAACTTTGTATCTTTGTGGGCTATTCAGATTTCATGAAAGGATACAAGTTCTATAATCCTGACACAAAGAAATGGATTATTAGTCGAGATGTGGTTTTTGATGAAGGGGAGTACATCGAAGGAAAAAGAAGACAGTTCTAAGTTGAATAAAACAGAACTTCATTAGCCTTGTTGTTCGCTCACTTTGTGAGCAGATTTACTGTTAATTTCTGTGTGTTTTGTTTTGTTTTCTTCATTGTTCATAAAATATTCAGTATAGTATAAGTGCTGAGATTTTATAATCTTCATTTAGTAGAAAATAACAAAGCCATGACAAGTTGGAATTTACTTTCTACAAAATTACAAGTTTGTGTTAAATGAGTGATTTCTATTATTTTTCTCAATAATAATTTTGTAAATTGTAATTTGAAATTTTGTTTTAATATTCTTATAAACTTTAATGGTGTTTATGAATCTTGAAATTAATTCATCTAATACTATTTTTAATGAAATAATTAATATGTGAAAACGCCTGAAATTGATTAGTCCAATCTATTATTTGGAATTAAACAAAGGTCACACAAGTATGAGAATGCTACATATAGTAAACATGTGTAGCTCTTTACGAGGTACTCAACAAACAACTAATGGCTGAATATTGTGGGCCAACTTCAAGATATACAAGCAATGTTATCATGACACGAGTGTCCTGTAATCAAGGTTTCAATTCGACAGCCATCTATGCCAGTTAGAAGAGATTATGAAATCTCCGTCTCTGTCGATTCATTCATCGTCTATGTTTGAACCTTTACTGTTAAAAGAGGTACTGAAACATCCGCAGTTGCATCCATATTTCCCTACGATCCCGCCATATGGGAATTACATGAACTGTAAAGAGGCCATTTTCCTGATACTGGAGGTGTAGTCAACCACAACATCAATGGAAGGCTTACAACCGTTTGATGACGTCAATGAAAAATGTATTATCCAGGCTTTAGATCTATGATTCCCTTCAACCGCCTTGTTTTATTTGACGTACATCAATTTTTGTGGGAAAATCACACCACCCTTGTCTATTTCCCTGAGCTTTGAGTTCTCATTGTAATTCCATGAAGCCAATCGCTTAAGAATTGATTCTTCCACGCCATTTTTGTCGAGCTTCCTGTGTTTGAGAGGTAAATATTCGAGCTTCATTGGAGGAGGTTTTACTAACCCCAGGGTGAACAATTTTTGCCAATTCAAAGACATTTTAGTGCCTGAGGGTGGAAGCCTTGAAGGCATACGATTTGGTTTGGATTTAAATCTACTAAAGGGAGGGGCGGATTCACTAGAGCTATAAATTTTTCTCTGTGAACCTTCAGAATTACCCCTGCTGCAGTAAATCGACTGCAAGTGCTAGTCCAGCAATTCAGTTCTCCACGCCTTCATCTTCTCTTTCAACAGATGTCGATTTTCACAACAGAAATTTGATAGACAGTAAGAATTTTGTCAGTTGGGTTCACTCCGACATCTTTTGAGATCGAAAGGAAGGAGCCAGCCCCATCGGAACAGATCATCGGTTAGGAACGCCAGGAATGCCATGGAGCTGGTGCACCTCAGGTCAAAGTTAAAATACTCCTCGGGATCTGAACAACTAGTGTTCAAACCCTGTAACTTATTCTCCCGTTTTGCGTTGTCGTTGTGAATGGGCCGGTCAAAAAGGATAGAGAAAGATAAGGGAAAATAAAATTGGTGGATCGAGTTATTGCCATGTCCGCCATGGATGATTGTTACAAAGCTGCGTCCGCAATACTGTTAAGTATTGCATTCGAGGGGAGGTGTTAGGGTGGAAAAGTAGTACGCTAGTAGTCTCTCAAGGGTAAAATGAAGCAGGTCAAATAGAAGCAACTCAGACATCGTAGGGACGTGGTAAAACCTGTTCAATCTGCACACCATTGTTGTAGAGATGAATCCGGAGGGTAGCCATGCCTCCCATTTAATTAGTTGATTGAATTTTCTTTTAAGGTTAATTTATGTAAGTTTTAGCTTGATAACAATTACCTAGTGGTCCCATGGGGTTGCCGCTCCTAAAATAATTCAGCTGGTGCTGTAGAGATATTTCAGGGATATTTTAGCATATTTATGGTCCCATGGAATTTTTAATTTTTTGAATAGTAGTTGTTGAGTTGCCTTTCCTCCATTAAAAACTCTCCCTCCAAAATTATTCCCACCAATGAATTTTTAATGGCATGGAAATTTCCATTTGGCAAAAAAACATTTAAGCGGGTTAGAGAAAGCTCTAGCCCCCCCTTTTTTCCACCCACTTCCTAAAAATCAGGGGCTCTGATTTTCCCGGGACAGATTCCTTTTTATCCTGCAGCAGAGTTTGTAAATTCTCATGGGACTTGTTGCAAAGTGAATTTTTGAGTAGTAGCCCCCTCTATGGGATCCCTCCCTTAGATAATATTGGTAGTCTAGTTTAACATATTTATTTCTAAATAAGAATCAAAATTTAAGTATTTGACATCTATAACTTTAATATCAACATCATTTTTAAAAATGATATCACCTCCAACAAGCATGTATATTCTTTTAATAGTCGCTTATATCCTTCTCTTCCATTTAGATGGGAAGACAAATTATTATGTACTTTTTATCAAAATATGATTATGATTAAAGAAGAATTTTATTTTATTTGATAATAATGTGAATCAACTGTAAGAGGTTGAAATACCTCCAAAACACACATAAAATAAGTTATAAATAAAAACAGAAGTTTAAAAATAGCTTTCTTCTCATTCGGAATCCACACTAATCTTTTAAATCATGACAATCCACCTTTTATTTTACGTATACTCTAAAAAACTAAAATGCTTTGAAAAACCCTAAAATGCCAAAAATTACCTACTAGCGGAGAACAACTCAAATGGTCCTCAAAATTTGTGTGCCAAATTTGTAGTCATAAATTAAGGCTTGAACAAAATTTTAACTTATTCTAACAAGCACAAAAAGGTTTGTAAATTTATAAGACCTAGTCAAAAATGGAAAACATGTTTGGAGCCTATTTTAGGCCACTAGATGAAGGAATTTGGGACAAAAAATGTGCCCAAAAGGCAAGAACCTTGCAAGAAAATTTTACCCCAGCATAGTACTAGTGTATATATACCATCCTGAAAAATGTCAAGACCATCGATGGTCTCGATCAAAAGTTATGGTCTCCATAAGTTATGCTCTGCATAATTCTCCCCTTCTTGAAAAGAATTCAACTCCTATGAATTGGTTTTACGGAATTCATCTAATTTTGAACTGTGTCAATCTTCTTCAACTCCCACCGAAGAATCCAAGTTTTTTTTTTTGTTGTAAACCTTCCTATTGTACAAAATATATGTTTTAGCTCCCATGTCTAGTAGTGATTATCTTTTGGTCTAATACACACATTACCCCTTCCTTTTTCTTCTTCAGCATTTGTTGCTCCAAGTTTATTTCTTCCTCCTCCAAAACATTTTCATCATGACTTAGAAACTTATATAAGTCATAAACATTAAAAATTGGTGAGATAGAAAAGTTGTCAGGTAGCTCCACCTTGTAGGAATTATCACTCATTTTCTTAAGAATCCTACACGACCCAATCTTCTTATACTTGAGTTTATTATGTGCCTTTTAGAAACCTCTCCTTTCTAAGATTAACCTTAACCATATATCCTTCTTGGAATATAGTTACTCTCCTACTAGCATCTCTATCTGCTTTATATTTTACATTACTCACTTTAAGCTTTTCCCTCACTTCATCTTGCAATTTGTAGAATGTGTTCTACAAATGTTTGCTACATTATCACAAGTTTTAACTTAAGCGGCTAGCACAATCAGATCTAGGACCCCCTTGGGTTTCCTACCATATGCAATCTGGAAAGGACACCTCCTATTGACTTGTTTACCGAGCTATTACAGAAAACTCAACTTGTGGTAAAACAAAGTCCCATTTTTTTGGCTTTTCTCGGCTATACAACGTAGGAGATTTCCCAAGCTTATGTTCACTACTTTGGCCTTCCTATCAGTGCGGGGGTGATATGAACTACTAAAATATAGTTGTGTCCCCAGTTTCCTCTATAGAGTCTTAAAAAGTGACTCAAAACTTCATTTCCCGATCTGAAATGATCTTTATTAGAACGCCATATAATCTAACCACTTCTGAAAAAAATAAATCTGCAACTCTGGAAGCATCATTAGTTGTTTTACAAGAAATGAAGTATTCCATCATAGATATTCTATCACTAAAAAAAAATAGTATACTTTCCTCTCTGTGTGTTAGGAAGTCATAACATGAAATCCATACTCAAATCAACCCATGCCCTTGTAGGGATAGGTAATGCGGCATATAAAACGAAGTATTTTATTAATGGCCCTTATCTTTTTGCACACACTATATCTTGATACAATAATACTTGTGTCCCTCTTTACCAAAGTGGCAAATAATACTTTTCTCAAACAAGAAATTTTTTATTACTTATACGAAAGTGTCCACCAACCCCCACTATGCAATTCTCTTATTATATTTCCTCTCATTGAACCAAAAAGGATGCAAAATTGTTTCCCCCTGAACAAATAACCATCTTGCATCAAATAATCATAAGAACCACTACCTAATGTAGGGTCCTTAAGTTTTCTCACAACATCACCAAAATCTGGATCACCTTCATACAATTCCTTAACTACCTCAAACCCTAATACTTCATTTTTTCATTGTTGTCAAAGTGCTACATGCCTACTCAAGGCATCAATAACTTGATTCTTCTTACCCAAGTTATTCTTTAGGACAAAAGTATATTCTTGTAAAAACTAAACCCATTTTGCATGCCTACTATTTATTTTCTTTTGTGTGTTTACATACCTCAAGGCTTCATGGTCAGTGAAGAGTAAAAATTCCTTTTATACCAAGTAATGTCTCAAGTGCCTTAATGCCTAAACAATAGCATAAAATTCCACATCATAAGTAGAATATTTCCTCTTGACTTCATTTATCTTTTTCTCGAAGAATAGAATAGGTTATCCTTCTTGACTCATTACTTATCCAATCCCAACATGTGAGGCATCAAGTCAACCTTGAATACCTTGCTAAAATATTCCAATACAAAAATATATTCTTCTGACACTTACTTATTTAACAATTCAAAACTATACGTTACTTCCTTGGTCTATACAAATTCCCTCCCTTTTGTACAATTTTTTATGGGTGTAACAATGCTATTAAAAATCATGATGAACTTCCTATAAAAAGTTTCCAATGCATGAAAAGTATGAACCTCTATCACATTCCTTGGAATAGGCCATTCCAAAATTGCCTTTACTTTTCCTCATCCATCCTCACTCCATCCTTTGATAGAAGAAACCCCAAAAACAAGACTCTTCGAAGAAATATACACTTCTTTAAGTTTGCATATATACTCTCTTTATGTAACAAGTCTCAATTTCATATGTAACAAGATTTCTTCCATTGTCTTCTTGAATATCAAAATATTATCAAAATAGACAACAACAAACTTACAATTGTATTCTAGGAGTTCTCTGTTCATCATCCTCATTAATCTACTAGGTGCATTGGATAGCCCAAATGACATCACCATCCACTCATACAATCCTTCTTTTGGTTTGAAATTTGTTTTCAATTAATTCCCTTCATGGATCTAGATCTGGTAGTACCCATACCACGAGTCAATCTTGTTAAAATATCAAACTCCCGCTAGCACATCCATCATTTCATCCACTATTGGAATTGAGAACCGATACATAATTTTGATCTTATTTATGGCCCTGTTAGCTACACACATTCTCCAGTCTCCATATTTTTTGGGAGTGAATAACGTTGGATTTTTACATGGACTCGTGCTTTCTCTCGCTAATATTTTCTATATTATATTTCTCACTTGTATGTTCAAATCTTCACTCTATGTATGACTCATCCGATAGGATGCCTTGTTTGGAAAGACCGATGTTGGGATCAAACCAATATGATGTTGAATATCTCGCTTTCGAGGTAAGCCATCTAGTAGCTCATATGGTATGAAATATTTTTATTGTTTTAGTACCTTTTCCACAACAATGGTATATTAAAGTACTCCATTTCCATATTCTTTGACATCAATGCATAACACTAGCCAACTTCTTCTATTTCTATAACCAACTCTTTTGTAACCTTTAAGCCCTCACTCTTCTCTTCGCCTTGAAGGTTAACAAGACCACCTTTACACCATCCTTCGAAAAGGTATATGCATTTTTCCCTCCATCGTGTATAATCTTTCTATCATCTTTCCAAGGCCTCCCTAGTAATATATGGCATACATCTATTGGGATAACATCACACCACACCTCATACTTGTAGGTATTCCCAATCGATAACTTTATAAGACATATTTTATTTATGGTTACCTCATTCCCTTTCCTCAAACATGATATACGATAGGGATATGTGTGCTTCTCACTTTTAAGATTGATTTTATCAACCATCATAGTTGAAACCATATTTTCACAACTACCACAATCAATAATAAGTTGGCATACCTTTCCCTCTAGAGGTGCGTCTTGTTAAAAATATATTTGTTCATAACAACGAATCACCACCAACAGCATTTTGTTCATTCTCCTTCCATGGGGTGATCATTTTCCTCCGGATCATGAGGGTTTCACCCAATTCAGAAACAACCTCCATTTCTTCATCCTTTTCACTTCAACTAGATTTACTTGTGGTTTTTCTCCTTTCCATCTATCTTGTGTTGGTGCTCGTTTTGATCTCGCACCATTTGCCCTGATTTTCCTCTGATCTATGTGTTATGAAACATTTTGTCTCTCGATGTGGATGTTCTAAAGATTTTACCTCCATTTGAATGTCTCGATTTGTCCTTGTTTTTCCCTAATTTCTTTAAAATCCATGGGCTCTGCTATTTTTCCTCTTTTACCCCAACCATGGAAGCTAGAGAATGATCAATTTATATTTTTATGGCTTAGAAAATCCAAATCCATGGTCGATAGATTCTCAGAACCATGATTCACTTGGTATTTTTTCAAAAAAAATCATCCTTAGCAAAAAAATCTGGTTCTAGGCATGAATGGTGAATTTCTATGTTTTTTACGGTCAAGCGCGTGTCTTTTTCCTATCAAATTTATTCCTCCAAGATTCGGCAGTCATGTGGCTTCTTTTGGTTGGTCAGGGGATGGCTAAAAAATGCTTTTACTTATCACTTTCTAGTTTTTGGAAAAAAGTAAATTTGGTCTCGTAGTTCCGCTCATTTCTAATTAGTTCTTTTAATTGGATGGGGCATGGCGGGTTTGTTTTTGAACTTTTTATTTTTGTATACTTTGAAAAAATATTTGAACCTATCCGTGGCCCCACCAGGACTTTGATTAAAGTGAATTTTAAATGGTAGGGAAAATTCTTACTTTGACCTGTAGGAGGACAAGTGGAAAAGTTAAAGGTGGAGATGTGGGCCTTCGGAGGAAAGTTGGATGTTTTCCCCTTTCAGCCAAATTGAGTAAAATTATAAAATGGAAGTGCGCCCTTGCTGAATCATTTTTATGCCTTAGAGTTTTTGAAGTTGCTCCATAACGACACGTGCGAGATCTCCGCCGGGTCTTCTTTTCTTAGAATTTTTAGAAACTTCTTAAAGTGCCGAGACACATGGTGATCCCGTGCTCATTCAAGGTCTAAAATTTTTGGGACCATCTTAAGATGCACCATTGTGACATGTGGAAGTTTGAAAAGTCAAAGGGGTGGGGAAGTGGACCATCGGAGGTAATTTAGATTTTTTGCCTCTTGTCATCAAATGGATTAAAATATCAAAATGGCCCTAAGCCCGATAAGAAGGAGGTCAGGTTTGGATTTGAAAATGTTAAGAGGCGAAGGCGGGACATTGGGCGTAACTCGAAATTTTTTCCGCTTGATATGCAAAAGATTAAAATCATCAAAATGACCTACGGGCACGATAGAGAAAAGTCAAAAATTTCTCTAGTTAACAATGGTGGTGTGGAATTTTGGAGGAAAATTGGAAAATTTTACTTTTGTGATAAAAAGAGTTAAAAATGCAAAAGGAAGCGTGGTTCCACCTGGAACCCACATTGGGACACGTGGCAAGCTGATTTTTCAGGAGTGAAAGTGCGAGAGAAAATGTGAAAATTTAACATTTTTCCAAAAGTTGAAAAAAGTAAAAGGGAACCCGCAGGACCATTTTAAAGTGGATCTCCCACATGGATGGTCCAAATTCAAAATAAAAATCAATGACAACTATGCATCTATATCTGGATTTTCTTCCATTTTCACTCCAGAGCTCCTGGAGATGTGAGTCTTCATGATTTCTCGATATTTCTTACACGCCAAACAGGAAAGGGGAGTAAATTTGATATCTAAGTTTGGTGAGGAAGATCTAGGGATGTCTTTTTCCATTAAGATGAGATCTGACCTCTAGGCTTGATTTGATCTTCCATTTTTTTTTCGAGCATGTAAAGAACCAGATTTGATAGATTAGGGGTGGAAGTGGTTAGCAAGTAGAGGGAAAAGTGATCTACCAGAAGAAGGAGTTGAATGCGGGAGATGTTCGAAGAGATCCACCCCTTGAGCACTGGCACTTTTTACTGAGATCGATTCGGGAATCACGATTGGAATCATGGTGAGTACTAGTGCATTCAATGTTTGGATTTTTGGGGGAAAAGGCTGTGTTGTAAAATGTTATAAATAGGAAAGATTTTTTCATGAAAAGGGGTTGGAGTTCGTAGCTTTGAATGTTGGAGTGTTAGAGATCGGGAATGATTTTTCTAAGAGGGAAACTTGATATAACCCATCTTTATGAGAAATCATGTAAAGAAACCTGTTTATCTCCTTTGTGTTAAATTTGATCATGTCAAGGTGGTTGCGAGTGTACAACCATCGACAAGCTCTGAGATTATTCGAGAAACTTTCCCTGCTGATAAATTTAATCAAACTTGAGTTAACCTATGTTATTTTTGGGAAAAATTTATGTTTTCTTCATTCTTGAATGTCTACAAGTAGTTTTCTTGTTCTTTTTATAATCTTACATTGAAATCTCTGTGAATCACACAAGATATTATCTTTGTGATAGTTTTGTGGCATTTCCAATTTCATTTATCAGAAGAGATTTCATTTGATAATGAAATAAAAAAATTTAAAATCATTGTGACTCCTAGCATGACTATAAGATTGTTTGTTAGCCTTTGAGGGTATCTTAGGTGTGATGAAACAAAGGTTGATAATGTTTAGTTAAGTTTTCCAATTTGAGCCTTCATTTTGGATCCTTGAATTTTGTGTGAAAGTACGTATATGGGCCTCCATTGAAGCACATATTCTGGTTAAAGGAACATCCTAGCTATCCTAAAGCATTTTGTTGTTTCAAAGCTCTCCATTTTTGTAAAATTTCTCAAGGATCTGGTATAATCAACTTTATCCTGCTTCACCTCCCACCAAAATTCATTTAAAACAACCAATCATACCCATACTACCCTTGTTTGTCATGTGTGTATACAAATGCATAATTTTACTACCAAAACATGTAGAAACAATCAGGTTTTCATTGTCTTTAGTGGCCTAAACCTTGCTTAGAAAATATCTCCATTATCTAGAGTGACAACTCGTGAGAGTTAGGTTTTATTGCATTGATCATATTTTCTTCAAGGTCTTAATAACAATTTCATAGGAAGGATATTTCCATCTCCTCCATAAAAATATCCTCTCACCCTGTTTGAAAGGCACAACCATAAAGTAGTGAGGATAGGTCAAATTGGGAGAATCAATTTGGGTACCAACATAGTGCTTGGGACACTCAAAATCTTTGTTCCCCTCTTCACCACATCCGTAACATGTATATTTCCTCTGGGGATATTCAAGACCCGTCCTCCATTATAACCTCTTCCCCTCTGAAACACCCTACCTCTTTGGTAGTTTGCATGGCTCTAACTAGAATCTTCATGCCCTTCCATGTTAGAGGATTCACCTTTTTTAGATTCAAATCTACCCCTGCCTCTCATTAGAGATGATGATTTCCCTCTCTTCACACCTCTTATAAACTTATTCCTATTTTTATTTTCTTCTTCCTTTAATCTGATTTGATAAGCATAATCTAGGATATGGATCCAGAGAATAATCATCTCATCTTATATTGTGTAACTCAACCCATTTATATACCATGTACCCTTCTGTTCTTCAGACTCTGTCTATTCCACCTTAATTGAAAACTTGTAAAATTCATTGGTATACTCCTTAATGATGAGATCCTTATATATTAGGATTTGGAACCTTCAAAAGAGTTTCTTACTATAATCTATAGGAAGAAATTTTTCTTTCAAACTTCTTTATCATTTTATTTCAGTTTGAATCTTTCCCTTTCCATTCATTTTTCTTTCATTTTGTAGGTGATCCCACTAGATCAATGCATGTCCGATGAACTTATTACATGCAAACTTAACCTTCTTCTCCTCATGAAAGGGTTTTCCACTTAAAGAATTTTTCCATGAGATTCAACCAATCAATCAACTCCTTTGGTCATAACCCTCCACCATATTCGGGAACAATAATCTTGATGTCACCATTCTTTCCCTCTAAATCCTAGATCAATCTCTCCTCAAATGTTCTATCATTCAAGATTTATTAATATCTCTAATTTTCTTCTTCATCTCCTCCTTCATTCATTAATGGAGGAAATTCTTTAGTATGACTATCTGGGTCTTCATCCCCATTTACATGTCTCCTTCTAAGGTGGGTAAGTTCTCCTGTGAGCTAAGAAACTCTTCTTTGTAGCTCCTGCATATGCCTATTCATCTTTGTATAACCTCCCCTCCTACGTCTAGCTATGATTATATAAAATAGATGCAAAATTTACACATATAAATCTAATATGTTACCTTTACTATTTCCTTAAGATCAAAATTTGGCTATGATACCAATTGATGTGAACCCAGCTGCAAGAGGTTGAAATACCTCCAAAACAAACATAAAAAGATTTGAAAATAAAAACTAGAAGTTTAAAAATACATTTCTTCTCATTATGGAATCTAGACTAATATTTTACATCATTGCAATCCTCCTTTTATTTCATGTCTACTCTAAAAACCCTAAAATGCTAAAAAATCTTAAAATGGCAAATAAACCTTAAAAAGCCAAAAATTACCTACTAGAAAAACAACTCCGATGGGCCCTAAAATTTTTGTGCCAAATATTCCTTCATAAATTAAGGCTCATTTGAAATTTTGACTTATTCTAACAAGCACAACAAAAGTTATTAAAGGTATAAGACCTAGTCAAAAGTAAAAAACACATTCAGAGCAAATTTTACACCACTAGATGAAGGAATATAGGACCGAAATTGTGCCAAAATGGAAAAAACCTTGTAGGCTAAGCTAACCCTAGCATAGTACTAATGTATATCTACAACCTTGTAATCTTTCAAGACAATCCAATAATCAGGATCCAAATTTATGGTCTCTATAAGTTATGCTCCCCAATCGGATAATTGATTATACATATGTCATTGAGAATATTTTTAATGCATGATGATAGTTTAATGATATTTTAACACTCGATTTATTAGTATCATAATTTAATTATGTATTTTAAATATTCAAATAATACATTGTGAATACTAGTTGGCTTGACCATAATATTGAAATGTTCATTTCTATTTCTTAACAATAGAAATGTGGGAACATGAATTTATAGATATTTATGATAAAACCAAGGACCATGGGTATAGAAAAATCATAGATTTTTCCTTTGTAATGTAAAAATTAGTGTATTTTGAAAGATTTTGGATTGCAAGAACATGTTTTCCTTATCTTTCTCTATGGATTTATATAATTTAGGTTTGGATGCAAGTAAAGAATTACAAAACAATTTTTTTCGCATAACAATTACATTGGATTTGTCATTTCAAAGAAACGTATTGAAGAAATTTATATTTTCATCAATAAGTATTTTTAACTTATCTCGAGATCTATTCATTTAGAAAAATTAACACCTTAATCAAAATATTAAATACATATTATTTAAGGCATTTTAATTATTTAATTACTTATATAATTTTGATAGTATAAGTATGAAAACAAATTATTTTCAACAATATTACCTTTTCTCTTTTCACTTTTTTCCATTTTTATTAAAATTATTAAAAAAACTTTGAAAAAAAAAAGATTGACATAATCCACTAAATAAAAACTTACACAAATGAAATATACAAATTATTTAAAATATTTCACATTTCTCATATTTTCAACAATGGTTTTGAGAAATGTTATCTGCAATATTGTTAATTTTAAATTTTAAATGAGTGTTGAGCAAACAGGACAAGCAATAAGACCTGCCAAAAAATATATGGTGTTAACCTAGGTTTACTTTCCGATCTATGATTTGAATGTTTACATAGAATGGAAAAATAATTACCACAAAGTTCCATATCATGCACTAAAATGGTAAAGTTAATGTCAATGCATGGAACTAAATTTCGTTTGGTGGGCAACATTATTTATTTTATAAAGACGTAATTCCATCTTTACTTGAAAACAAATTGTGAAACAAAGGGAGAATCATTTCTTTAAAGTCTTTTAGGCGATATAGCAACATTTTACTATCATGTGAAAAATGTTTTGAAAAATCATTTATTACATATTTTGGGAATATTTATAACATTTAGCTTTGTGTAAACATGTGTACTTTTGAAAAGTTTGGGATTTCCAATCCCATTTGCAACTTATGAAACCATGGTTCCCATTGTTCAACCAAGATTCTAATACTTTCAAAGTTAAGTGGATTTGGATTCGAATCCCGTATCTACCCCTCCAATATTCACATGAAAGTTTCTTAACCTCCATAGGTAACACCTTAGGAAAATGTTTGGCTATTGATCCAAAGACAGAGGATTTTGAGAACACTACTTTTCCTAAGTTTTATTTGATATGGACATACTGTATATTTTTCAGCCACTATTAAACTCAGGGTGGAAGATATAATTTAGACACAAATCTTAGACGATGAAGGATTTCCATTCAGATGTCGTACATGTTTATGTCTTTGTCATCTTTCTTTGGATTTTCATAGGGAGAGTAAACATGTTAGGTAGAATTTCTTAGTTGAATAACATTAATCCTAGCCACATAGTCGTTAAGAAGGTGACATATAGTGATTAATATGTTGAATTTGGACTCGGATAAGGAAGAAGAGCTTCTTCCTAGATAGAACGAATCAATGCAACAATATCCTCAGTGTTTTATGGTTGTGGATGTTATGGAAAAGGGAACATGTTCCCAACCCATTGATTCATTAGAGAACCTAAATCCCAAAGATAATATAAAAGTGATGATTCCAATCCATTGTGAAAATGTTAATCCAAATTTGGAAAAGGATTGGAAGGTTGTGGCTCAAAAAAGAAAGGGAATAACACTCACCTTAATATGCACTTAAGATCCACTAGATCCACTTTGAGGAAGGCACCAACATGAGTTTTTCTTTATGTTTTTATCTTCTTGTGTTGTTGGTTTTGTATGTGTTGCTAGTATGAATGGGATTTTGTTGGTTTGGATGGGATTTTGTTTCTTTGTTTGTTTTTCTATGCTACTAGTAGATGGTACCTCATATTTTCTTCAAATTTTCATCTTTCTCTCTAGTCTATGTATAAGTTAGGGTCCCCTTAACCTTATCTTATCCAAAATTTAATCCAAGGTGAATTCAATGACTTGCTTAATTTATTTATAGTTGGAGAGGAAGAAATGGTGAAAACAAGAAAATTGGACTCGAAGGCACCCCTTTTCTTTTCTCTAACCTCCATATTCATGAAAAATTAAGGAGTTAGTGAAAATTTGTTAAAATTTTGGGAAAATGGGGAGAGGGACCTTTTTTTTATGTTTTGCATATTTTGGGGCTGAAGGTTGAACAATTGTGGAAGGGGGCAGGGTTCTTCATACCGAATTTGGTCTAAAATTCTAAGAAAACAATTATTTATGGTTAAATCAGGTTTCGGCGACCCATGTGATCCAAGTTCCATTGCGCCATTAGTTCCCCAAAATCTCGATTTTCCCAATTTGCAAAGGATTTGGGACGGGTCCATTGTATTACGAGATAAGGCAGAGTTGGATGGCTAAAATATACTAGATGAGTTAAGATCTGGATGTGCGGAAAGGATGAAATGGGCTGTAAGCCTATGTGTTCTGGATATGGCGGAAGTTTAGGGCCCATGTGGTCCAAGTACAACAGGACATGAGTACACCGCAAACGTGAGATCACCGAAGTTCAAATAGGAAATGACATGCGGGTATGGCGAGGCTCAATGACCCACCTTGCCCAGTCAACAGTGGACACGCAAGGAAAAAAGATCCTGAGTCAAACAACTCGGAGAAAGGAGGCCCGCATGGTCTAAATACCACAATGACATGAGTTCCCTGTAAAGGTGAAATTATCACAAAAAGTGTATCATAGATAAGTCAGGTCCCGGTGGCCTATGTGACACTTTTTTCCTTGTGCCATAAGCTATCGAAAAACCCACAATACCCGCATATAAAAGAAAAAAGGATTAAAAATTGAGTGTATTATGGATTGTGAGAGCCATGTGGAACATCTGCCCCCCGAAGTTCAAACAGGCATAACGTTTGACTCATAACTTTGATTTTCACAAAATTGGACTTTTTGAAATGGCTCAACATCCTCCACACCTCCAGATCCATGAAATTAAATTCCCATTCTTGTAAAATGTAAGAAATCCTTATAAAATTTAGAATAACTGCTCACACTTAGAGACCATTAATTTTTCAATTCTAAACGGATTTTCACAAAATTGGTCTCATTAGAATCATGAATCTGATCCCAATGCACAACAATAAAGAAATCCTTAAATTTCTAAATACATGATGGTGATTTTTAGAAAAAAATAGTTCATTTCTATTTCATGGTTGGAAAATGGTTGGAAGAGAATTCAATAATCATGGGAAATCACTCTTTCATTCCTCCAAGTTATGGGGTAACTTGAGATTTCTTTTGCAGGTACAAAATCACCAACCGTATTCATTTTTCAAGACCTGTAATTAGTGAGAAAGTTTATTTTGGGATTTTCACCCTCTCTTTCTTTCTCCTATCAAAATTCTATAAATTAGAGTGTTGGATCCATTGTAAAAAGATAGATTTTTTAGTAGAAAAACTCTGTTATTTTTGTTTTGTGAAGCAAATGTGTTATAGGCCCTTGTAGTAGACTCCTTTCCTAGTGATCCAAGCCTTTATTTTTAATAGATTGAATTGTTCATATCAATTTAACAATAGATTCAAGTTATGCATGTATCTTCCTTGTTTGTGTTCATTTGTGTTCTCCTTTCGTCTTCAACCTCATTGCAAATATATTGTGTCTATTTTATTCTCTTCTGCAATGAATCATTGTCATTATGTGTGTATGAAATATTGTTGTGAATGTAGTTGCTAGACTATGGAGAATTGTTATCACCCTCTCTAGTATGTATTGTTCTTCCATTTTTCACACATTGGAAATTTATTCTCATTCCCTTCTTTCGGTGGATCACCTCTATAGTTTAGTTTTCCTTCATTTGCATGGTATCCTTCTCTCCCAAGTCCCTTGGAAATTTTAGGATAGAGATAGTTAGTAGCTTCATTTTAGTATATTTAGTTTGCACTAGGATTAGGAAGAATATCCATCTTTCTCTGGAGGTCTATCTCAAGTCACAAGTCCCACAACTTGGAGATAGTAACCATGTTACCAGATCACACCATGAGCTTGAACACACACACATTCGTGAAAATCGAAGGGTGTTGTGATTCGGTGAAAACATCTTCCTTTACACATAATCTAAAATAAAAACATCAAACATGTATATATTAGAAATAATGACGGATAAACCTTAATTTGTATTTTGAATTTTTCGTGAGTTCATTATCAAACATTATATATGAAAGTAAAGAATGAGATTCATTCTAAAGTTTTATATATCCCTTACTCATGAGTATCTATAAAATTGTATTATAAATATGATATAATTATATTGAAAGTTATATCTAGACATATCTAAGCTATATATTTCATCGCTTCTTATAAATATAATCATTCTTCCCATGTTTTAGCAAAAGGCTTCAAAAAGTTAGTAGTGTATGATAGTAAAGTCAACATTGTGAATGATAATTTCTATATTGGATGTTTGTAATAAGTCATAACAACATTTGCATAAGAGATAATAGTAGAAATTTCTTGATAACTTGACATAAATAACACTCATGTACTTGAAAAATATAGTGTTGTGTAAAATTTTAGTAGTGAAAAACGCAATACGAGATTTTGTGTTTGTATTAAGGCTAAATAATTTGTAATTTTTATCTTATTCTTTTTTGGGTAATTGTTTCCCATAGATCTTACATCCTTTCAATGGATTTTCAATTCTCTACTAAGTGTTTAACTATTGGTTTAGAGGGAGACATCGGATGGAAATCCGTTATCATTTTCGTATCGAATGTAGTAAAAAATAAGTGCTTGGCATGTTCATATATGTAAATAAAGTTTACGTAGTTAATCCATCATCAACTGAATTTTGAATTGTTTGTATAAGGTGTTGCAAGAATTCCACTTCTTTATAGACCCTCTTTTAAGGGGAAGAAAAACATATTCCTTTTTTATCATTGGAACAAAAACACGCTAAGGTGTCTTTTGTTTTAATATAATTGAAAAACCATAAAATTCAACCTATTTATGTATTTTGAGTTTGCTTGTATTAGGAACAACATAATCAGTAATCTTGACCATATGTGAAAGTTTTGTGTAACACCCCGTAGGACTATTCGCATGAGGCCAAGATTTTCACAAGTTTTTTTTTTTGTCCATATCATTTCTTTATTTCCTTACAATCTTTTCAAAAATGTAAACACCTTTCAAGTAAAATTTTCATTCATCCATGTGACTTTTGGTGCAAATATAGAGTACAATATCCTTTATTTTTTTAAATGAAAACAAGATGATACAACTTTCTTTCACATACAAATTTACAACAAAATAATATATATAAAGGAAAAGGAAGAAGTCTTCACAAGCTTCAAGGTGTTCTTCATCCATGCTCCAAGTTCCAAGTAGTGCAAATCATAACCAAGATAGGGGAGAGGCAACACTCTCCTCCCAACCATAAACCTCTCCTATACTACACAATAAGCATTCTATCCATTTTTCCACAATACACAAAAGTAAACATACATTATCTACAAATTTAAGCATAGAAGCAACAACAATAAGAAAGTAACAAGGAGAAGGTTTCCTACCTCTCCATTGGAGAAGCCTAAACCAAGAAGCTTTTTCCAAGCTCCCTCCAAAACAATCCAAGCATGCAAGTCCAAGATCCTTCTTTTTTCTTTCTCCCAATTCTTTTCTCTCCCCAAAAGAAAAAAAAAAAGGACTCTTCCACAAAAAAACCTCCAACCCCCTCAAAAAGAGAGGAAATTTCCATAAATAGACAAAGGTAAGGGTGAGGATGATGTGGCTCCATGTAGGATGCCACATCACACATCCTCAAACCACCTCCCATAGTCAAATCAACTCCCAAAACACAGTAAATGGGTGGTTGGGTTAAATGACATCTCTTTTCCACATCCATCCCTTCCCATGTGTCTTAAGGCACAATTAAATGCAAATGGAAGAAAAGTGCACTCCAAAGTCACATTTCCCTTCCCAAAACAATAAATAATCCCCTTTTTGGCTTCCCAACCCATAGATATGGTTGGTAAGGGGTTTTGGGAAGTGTGGGACAAGTTCAACTTGTCCCACAAGTCCCCCAAAATTTCCCTAAATCTCAAATTCGAGATTCAAAGGATTTGGAGTGGTCAACACTCAAAACAAGCATTCAATACAAGAGGAAAACACAAGGCTCAAGGAGCCAACCATCAAAATTAATTACACCTACTAGACTTCCCTCCAAAACTTAAAAATTAAACAAGATGTTAAATTAATCTAAACATACTTAGCAAAAGTAATTTAAAAAGGAGACATCACAAATGAAATCACCTACTAAAATAAGTTACAACAAGTAAATAAAATTCTTAACCTTTTGGTTACATTAGAAAATTTTCCCCTTATGGAAATTTTTTTGTTAACAACATAAAAGAAAGAAAACAAAAGTAAGACAATACAATTCACTAGTTGCCTTGACGACCAAATGTTATAACCACCCGACATCCTGTTGTGTTTGGTTCCCAATCCCCCTTTAGGTTGTGATCATGTTGTGTTTCCTACAAAATACAAAATACCTCCTTCGGCCTTGCGGCCATGTTAAAATGTCCAAAATAACCATATGCATGAAATTTATTAACATCTATACGTAATTCAATTATCCATTATTTCAAGGTTTAAATCACAACTTAATTATGCATTCTATCATTATCCAAAGTTATAATAATGTAAATTCAACAACTACATTCTACTTATCATGGCGAAGAAATCCAATGTTAGAACACATGCAATATATCCATATAAAAATAATATCAGTATCCAATAGTCTGTCCATGAGTCAGTGTAGATCATACTGAAAACAAAATCCAATCATAACCCAAATGCATCTACTCACAAAACATCATGCTAATCAACGTAAGTATAAGTCATGTCCATAACCAAAAGTCTGCATAACTCAAAATGATAGTCAACTAAGTGTCATAGGGAAGTGGGCATTACATCCACCTCCGCTTAGACTAGACTTCCTCCCGGAAGTCACCAAGTAAGTGTGGAACTGAGCTCGCAATGATGTAGCATCCTCCCAAGTAGCAGCAGTCTCATCGTACCTGTCCCACTGAACACGTACCTGATCAATCTCTCTGCCTCGAAGGCCCAGGGTCCTGCGCTCTAGAATACGTACGGGCTCCACCATCACCTGCCCCTGATCCTGTGCACTGCAATGAGGTCCAATCTAATACATGAGAAGGATCTGCTACATATTTCCTAAGAACAGACACATGAAACACGTCATGGACGCGAGACAAGCTAGGTGGCAATGCTAGGCGATAGGCCAAGGGACCGAGGCGCTCCAAGATCTCGAAGGGACCCACAAACCTAGGAGCAAGCTTAGAACCTTTTCCGTAATGGATAGGGCTCTTATGCGGTCTGACACGAAGAAACACCTTCGATCCCACCTCAAAACTGCGATCTGTCCTATGTTGGTCCGCATACTTCTTCTGTCTATCCTGTGCCTCCTGCAATCTCTGTCTGATCAAGGTAACCTGCTACTCCATGTCCTGTAATAATGCTGGCCCAAGGGAAACCTGTCCTCAATCCTGTCCCAACTAAGAGGTGTCCTGCACTCTCTGCCATATAATGCCTGAAAAGGAGCCATCCCTATAGAACTCTGGAAACTATTATTATAAGAGAACTCTACCAAATACAGATACTCCTCCCATCTCGACTGGTGATCCATCACGTACATCCTGAGCATGTCCTCCAAAATCTGATTCACCCTCTCTTTCTATCCATCTTTCTCAGGGTGATAAGCTGTGCTGAAATTAATCCTCGTCTCAAGAGCATGCTGCATGGTGGTCCAGAAATGAGAAGTGTACAAAGGGTCGCGGTCGCAAATGATCTTCCACGGAATCCCATGTAGTCTGACAATCTCATCAAGATATACTCGTGCCACTGCACTAGCTGTATAGGTAGTCTTCACTGGGGAAAAATGAGCTACTTTCGTCAATTTATCCACCGTGACCATGATGGCGTCGTGGTGGTATCTCGACGTCGGCAACCCAACAATGAAATCCATAGAAATGGTGTCCCACTTCCACTCTGGTATGGCGTGAGGATAGAGGAGGCCAGCTGGATGTTGGTGCTCGGCCTTCACCCTCTGGCACTCTAAACAGCGTGACACAAATGAAGCTACATCTCTCTGAAGTCCTCTCCAAAAATACAACTGTCTCAGGGTGGCGTGCATCTTCTTCACCCCGGGATGGGCTGAGTAAGGTGCACGATGAGCCTCTGTCAAAATGTCATGTCTCAAGCCTCCATCTCTGGGAACATAAATTTGACCTCTGTGTCTGAGAAGACCATCTGCCTCTAGTGAAAATCCAACAAATCTCCCCTCAAGGGGTCTCTGAGACTCAATCTCTACTCTGGCTGCAAGGTAGAAACTATCCTGAGGAAGCTACTGCAAGATCCTACTCAAATCTGTGCCCACTGAGGTGGCCATAGCCACATGTCTCCATCTACTCAAGGCATCTGCCACCACGTTCTCCTTTCCCTTCACATGCTCTATCTCCATGTCATACTCACAAAGTAACTCCATCCAACGTCGTTGACGAGTATTTAGATTGGGCTACGTGAAGAGGTGGCGAAGACTCAAGTGATCAATCCTGAGTGTAAATCTCCGGCCAAGAAGAAAATGTCTCCACCGCACTAAGGCATGTACTACTGCTGCAAGCTCAAGGTCATGGGTCGGATAATTGAGCTCATAATCTTTGAGTTTGTGAGACTCAAAGGCAACTACTCTACCCTCCTGCATTAGCACTCCTCCAAGTCCTGCCAAGGAAGCATCTGTGCAAACGTAAAACTCTCCATGAGGATCTGGCACTGCAAGAATAAGTGCTCTCATAAGGCATTCCTTCAGTGTACTGAAGGCCTGCTCACATCTATCTGACCATAAAAACTTCTTCCCTTTCCAGCTGAAGAGAAGTGATAGGGTGCACAATCCGTGAAAATCCTAAACAAACCTCCTGTAGTACCCTGCTAGACCCATGAAACTACGCACCTCGGTCACACTAGTGGGTGCTAGCCAATCCATGATGGCTCGAATCTTGGAAGGATCGACTGCGATACCTTCCCCGAAATAACATGGCCCAAAATCGCACCTCGGTGAAAGAACGCACACTTCTCCAAGTTCCCGTAAAGGCGCTGTTCGCGAAGACACTGAAGAACCTGGCGAAGGTGCTCCTCATGCTCCTCACGTGTGCGTGAGTAAATCAGAATGTCATCAAGGAAGATGAGCATGAAGTGATCAAGGAAGGTCCTGAATACCCCATTCATCAAACTCATAAACACTGCGGGGGCATTCGTCAAACCGAAAGGTACCACTGTGAACTCGTAGTGGCCATATCTCGTGCGGAAAGCTATCTTGTGAATATCAGCCTCCGCAATCCTGAGCTGATGGTATCCTGACTTAAGATTTATCTTAGAGAAAACTATAGCCCCCTTCATCTGAACAAATAAATCATCAATGCGTGGAAGGGGGTAACAATTCTTGATCGTTACTTTATTCAGCTGATGGTAGTCAATACACAACCGAAGAGATCCATCCTTCTTCTTCACGAAGATGACTGGTGCACCCCAAGGGGATACACTAGGACGGATTAGGCCTTTTTCCAAAAGGCCCTCAAGCTGCAACTTGAGCTCACATAACTCAGGTGTAGTCATCCGATAGGGTGCTCGTGAGATAGGCTCTGCGCCTGGAACTAGATCTATATGGAAGTCGATCTCACGTGGGGGAGGTAATCCCGGTAGCTCCCCTGGGAACACATCAGTGAACTCTGATAAGATGGGATGATCATCGAGGGAAGGTCCTCTTGACTCATCCTCTGATCTGTCACTGACCGTAATAGCAAACAATTGACAACCCCGTCGCGCACACCGCTTAAGCTGCATAGCGGAGACGGTGCGAATGGATATGGCCTTCCTAACTCCCCGATATCACCGACTCTACTCCAAGATCATCTATGCAAGAAATAGTCTTATGGTAACAATCCACTCTAGCTCTGTGAGTGACAACCAATCCATGCCTAAAATGATGCCATAAGACCCTAATGGAAGGATCGAAGATCGAAGTAGTGGTGAAGGGTCCCAAATCCAAGTACACACTCCTTAACTAAGGAGTCTATGTAAATTTTGGCTCCATAAGCCATCTCAATGTCCCAACTACATCCCCGCCTAACCTAATCGCCACCAGCTATAACGCTTTACTAAGGATGGTGCAATAAAAGAATCAGAAGAACCAGAATCAAATAATATAGAGGTGGAAATACCACCAATACTACCTGTCGTCTCAATCACAGTACTCTGATGCTCAGCCTGGCAGTTCTCGACCGCTACGTAGATCCGATGACTCCATGCCATATCTCCAATAGTAGGCTCTAAGCTCTGTGTCTTACCCTTGTTAGGGTTCTGTGGGCAATCTCTCCAATGATGTCCAACAACACCACAACCATAACAAAGTTGCCTGGTCCTCTCCAGTGGGAAGCAGCTCCAGTTGGTACTCTAGATGACTGAGATACAGATCCTGACGATCCAGCTATGGACTGCTGGGGTCTCTGCTGACGAGCTCATGCTGACTGAGCTCTTGGTGTACCTGTGTCCTAATGGGACCCCTAGGAGGAGGCCCCATACTACGTCCCTCTGTGCATCAAATCTCTGAGGAGGTCGGTAAGGTGGGCGGGTCTGCTGCTAATGCTTCTACTATGGTGGCTTGAATGAAGCTTTCCCTGAACTCTATCCACCCCGTGGAGGAGGAACTGACCCTTTCGACCTACTATCCTGCATCTGCTGGATACGGCTCCAAACTCTGTCTCTAGCCTACTGCGTCTTCCCCGTGTCTCCTCTGCAATATAGGCCTTCTCCATGGCCTCTGCTAATGTCTGTGGGCAGTGAATGCATACTGCGCCACCCAAGTCTAAATTCAGTCCCCGGATGAACCTATGAATCCATACCTACTCATCTTGCATATAGTCGACGTACTGGAGTAGGTCCAGAAATCGACTCTCATACTGCTACTGTCATCGATGCCTGACGGAGGTCATGAAACTCATCTATCCGCTGCTGTACAAATCTCCTGGGTAAATACCTACTCCTGAAACGCTCCTCAAATAACTCCCAGGTAACCATCTCTGAGTCAACATGGAGCTTCTTCTCCTCATTCCTCCACCAGACCCCTGCTCCATCCCTCAGAAGATGAATCGCAACACGAGCTTTCGTGTTGCTAGTACAAGGACAGAGCTTGAAACACCCGCTCAAGCTCACCAACCAGGCCTCTGCCTGAAAACCACTGTATCACCTGAATAGTGAGATGGCCGCAGCTTCAGGATCTCCCTGATATGGTCTACAGCTGATGTATGACGAATCCTAGGTCTATCTGTGAGTTCCTCTCTCTGTCTAGGGCTCTGAGACCTGTCCCTATGTCCTGAGATCCTGTCCCCATGTCCTCTCTGTGGTGACTCTGCCCTAGCTGACTCCGTATAGAAGTTCTCTGCCCTATGCCCTTCGCTATGTCGAGGGGATACCTGGGCATCTACTGATGGCTCCAAACTATGTCTAGCAAGTCATCCTCCCAAGGGCTCTCTGCGTATAGCGGCATTGACATCCTGGAGTGTCTGCAAGATCTGAGGTAGGAGAGCTGCTACGGCCTACTCTGGCGGTGGTATGTCTAGGTCTATATGAAGAGACCCCTCGCCTAATCCGTGCCTCCTGCACAGATCAAGGCGAGAGTTAGTTCATTGATCTAGGTTTTGTGCCCATTTTCTAAGTTTGTGTTTTAAATAATTATCAGCATTGTGGTTTTATAGATTTAAAGAAAAATCAACTAGCACTAGGTTTAACGTTCATGTTTTCATGTTTTCTAAGTGTGCCCAAGGTCCAAGCCTTTGAACCCACGGCTCTGATACCAAGTGTAACACCCCATAGGACTATTCGCATGAGGCCAAAATACAAACCAGGTTTAGAGAGAGAAAATTATGAAATAATTTTTTTGATAGGTTCAGGTTATAAGAGGACAGTTGCGAGGCATCGGAGATGATTATCGATCTATTAAGATCACCTCAAATTTCAAATTTTATATTACATCTTCGTTTCTTTCCTCAACAAGGTTCTAAAGTTCTTATTTAAGAAGCTTCGTTAGCTTACCAAACATGACTCCGTTAATCCCGGTAAAAATGCATTATTTAAAGACCCTTACATTAATTTTTTTTTTTTTAAATTTTAATAATACAAGACCCACAATTATAGTCCAAGGTCATACATATATAATAGTTAATTACTTGCTAGAAGGGGTCAAGTGTACACTATCTTGCTAGTTTCCCCCTTTTATTTCTAATTGTCATTCCACAAATAAATTAACCCCATCACTTAAGTGATGTAGGGTGCATCCTCCACCCTTGGATCTAAATTTTTCCAACCCTTAGATTTAGGCTTGGCAAGGAAACCCTAGAAATCTCTATGGATTGCCATATATTTTATCTCTTTTTATTTATTTTCCTTTCTACACCCAAAACCCTCATTTCTTGCTCTTTACTTGTAGGTTAAGGAGAAAATAGGAGAAGGCCAATCTATGGAGGCCATTACATCCATGAGAGCTTTACTCAAACAAATTTTCAGCTCAAAGCTTTAATGGAGGAGTTTTTTTTTTTTGTAAACCTGATCTGGTTTGGGTTGTTTGGTTGTTCCAAACCCTATGCTCGCAGATTCAGCGTGTATATATGTGTGTGTGTGTGTGTGTGTGTGTGTGTGTGTGTGTACACACATATGGAAACAAGTATTAGTGGCCGCAAAGGGCCGAGGAAGAGGCGGATTGTGCAGGCAGTGCCGCAGACAAAGCCGCGAGATGCACAGCCACATTTTTTTTTGTAATGAAAATGAGTTGTTTCTGTGATTATAGTGGAACAGTTTAATGGGGGGAGGGGCACCGACCCCATCCCCACCCCATATGGTATATGGGTTGGGGTTGGGGTCGGCGCCCTCCCAACCTTTCAACATTAACAAAAAACAGCCGGCCAGACAGCCGGCTGTACAGCCGCTTTTTTTTCTTCTTTTGTTTAATACCTTTTGATTTAACATCATTTCTTTTATATTAAATTGCATATTATATTATATATATATATATATATATATATATATATATATATATATATATATATATATATATATATATATATATATATATATATATATACACACACACACACGTGTGTATATGGCAACAAAGCAATCTTTTTTTTTTTTTGGAAATAAATAAGAGGATTTTACAGTTTAATAATATTAATATATTTTAATAATAACTTCTCTCATCATTATTAAAATATTTTCATTATGGAGAGTATTGAATATTATCATTTTTATCAAAATAATAATAAACATAGAAGGAAATATTGGCAAGTTATAAATTTGTTTTAACCCTCTTTTCCTCACAAATTGATAATTATTGTATATAAGGTAGAAACAAGAAAGTTTCATTTCTTCAAACAAGGTTGAATATAGTTTGCAATGAGTTCCAAAATGAGAAATACTTACTATAATTTAGTATTTTAACTACTTATTGTCCAAATTGAAAGTAATTGTGTTCAAATTTCTATCTATCAACAAAAGGAAGCTAGCTTTTGTAACACATACCATTCGATTAATACAATGAAATAAAACTAACATTTCACAAGAAGGAATCTACAACAAACTTCCCCAATAGTATAATCACAAGATTTTCACAAGTTTTTTTTTGTACATATCATTTCTTTATTTCCTTACAATCTTTTCAAAAATGTAAACACCTTTCAAGTAAAATTTGCATTCAACCATGTGAATTTTGGTGCAAATATAGATTACAATATCCTTTATTTTTTTGAAATGAAAACAAGATGATACAACTTTCTTTCACATACAAATTTACAACAAAATAATATATATAAAGGAAAAGGAAGAAGTCTTCACAAGCTTTAAGGTGTTCTTCATCCATGCTCCAAGTTCCAAGTAGTTCAAATCACAACCAAGATAGGGGGAGAGGCAACACTCTCCTCCCAACCATAAACCTCTCCTATACTACACAATAAGCATTCTATCCATTTTTCCACAATACACAAAAGTAAACATACATTTTCTACAAATTTAAGCATAAAAGCAACAACAATAAGAAAGCAAAAAGGAGAAGGTTTCCTACCTCTCCATTGGAGAAGCCTAAACCAAGAAGCTTTGTCCAAGCTCCCTCCAAAACAATCCAAGCATGCAAGTCCAAGCTCCTTCTTTTTTTTTCTTTCTCCCAATTCTTTTCTCTCCCAAAAGAAAAAAAAAAAAAAGAACTCTTCCACAAAAAAACCTCCAACCCCCTCAACAAGAGAGGAAATTTCCATAAATAGACAAAAGGGAAGGGTGAGGATGATGTGGCTCCATGTAGGATGCCACATCACACATCCTCAAACCACCTCCCATAGTCAACTCAACTCCCAAAACACAATAAATGGGTGGTTGGGTTGAATGACATCTCTTTTCCACATCCATCCCTTCCCATGTGTCTTAAGGCACAATTAAATGCAAATGGAAGAAAAGTGCACTCCAAAGTCACATTTCCCTTCCCAAAACAATAAATAATCCCCTTTTTGGCTTCCCAACCCATAGATATGGTTGGTAAGGGGTTTTGGGAAGTGTGGGACATGTTCAACTTGTCCCACAAGTCCCCCAAAATTGCCTTAAATCTCAAATTCGAGATTCAAAGGATTTGGAGTGGTCAACACTCAAAACAAGCATTCAATACAAGAGGAAAACACAAGGCTCAAGGAGCCAACCATCAAAATTAATTACACCTACTAGAATTCCCTCCAAAACTTAAAAATTAAACAAGATGCTAAATTAATCTAAACATACTTAGCAAAAGTAATTTAAAAAGGAGACATCACAAATGAAATCACCTACTAAAATAAGTTAAAACAAGTAAATAAAATTCTTAACCCCTTGGTCACATTAGAAAATTTCCCCCTCATGGAAATTTTTTTCTTAACAACATAAAAAAGAAAACAAAAGTAACACAATACAATTCACTAGTTGCCTTGACGACCAAATGTTGTAACCACCCGACATCCTGTTGTGTTTGGTTCCCAATCCCCCTTTAGGTTGTGATCATGTTGTGTTTCCTGCAAAATACAAAATACCTCCTTCGGCCTTGCGGCCATGTTAAAATGTCCAAAATAACCATATGCATGAAATTTATTAACATCTATATGTAATTCAATTATCCATTATTTCAAGGTTTAAATCACAACTTAATTATGCATTCCATCATTATCCAAAGTTATAGTAATGTAAATTCAACAACTACATTCTACTTATCATGGCGAAGAAATCCAATGTTAGAACACATGCAATATATCCATATAAAAATAATATCAGTATCCAATAGTCTGTCCATGAGTCAGTGTAGATCATACTGAAAACAAAATCCAATCATAACCCAAATGCATCTACTCACAAAACATCATGCTAATCAACGTAAGTATAAGTCATGTCCATAAAAAAAGTCTCGCATAACTCAAAATGATAGTAAACTAAGTGTCATAGGGAAGTGGGCGTTACATTTTGTGGGGAAAAGTTCCAGCCACGTGGAAGTCATTGGGAAGGTTATGACAATTTGGCAAGGGGATAATTTTAAAAATATTTACCCGTGCTTTCCTCTAGTTGGGTATACTATCCCACGTTTTGGTGGGGAGGAGTGTCATGTTGAGTTGGTCTCTCCACCTAGTGGAAGGTCAATGGACTGTGTGATTGCAACTTTGCGGGTGATACTCGACTCTAGAGATGATGATTTGAAAGGATCGTTGGCCTCTGTGAATGATGTTGGTTGGACTCAAGTATAGCATACGAAACATAATATTATAGTGAATATTCATATTACACGGAGTTGTTCCTTAGTGGATTCAGATGGAAAGTCCTAATGTAAGATTTACATTTTTTTGGTTCAAGTCTCCTTGATTGGTTCTGGAGTTAGTTTCCATTATCTTGGGTTTTCCTTCTTCAACCACCGGTTGAGGTCATTTCTTCGCTCCTCACTACTTTATCTTTTTATCCTTTATGTCTCTAACGATGTATTCGATATTGTAAAGCCTTTGGTAGCCACAATCCCTATCTTATTTTTTAATATAATAATAAAAAAACCAGTAATCTAACATGTGTGAAGACAAGAATGATATTAGACATGCTTAAGGGTAATGATGCGCCAGAATTAGCAGGAACTTGACAAGGTCATAACTTGAGCTCCTGGTGTCCGTTTGAGTCCATTTTTTTAAACCACATGTTTCGATGAGACGAACACAGCGGAAACCATTCCTAGCCATTGGGACAAGTTTTTGACATGTTTTCGGGCCCTAAATCTGCCATCTTGAGTCCAAAAATTAGGATTTAAGTTATAATTTGGTTTTTTCCTATTTTTGGGCATTAGTTAATTTTAGTCTATTAGTTACATTATGAGTTAGAAAGTTGGAAATTCATCTAATTTAGGGATGTAGAAGATGCATGGAAATTTTTGTGCCCATAGGAATAAGCATGCGAACTTACTAAGAATAGCAAGTTCTAGTAAACTGCTAAAAATAGTAATTTCCGCCACCTAGAGTAGATTTAGTAAGAGTTAGCTAGAGTTTACTTGGCAACTCGAGTTGGGAGTTGTTTTCCTATTTAGGAAAAATTTTAATTCATTATTCAATAACAAAGAAGGAGATCTATTTTCTTTTGGAGTTCATATTATTTGTAGTATATTTGGTTTGTTCATAATTTGGCTACATTATCTGGTATCAGAGCTGGTTCGAAGTATTTTTTAAAAATGGCAGGAAGAGGAAGAGGAAGAGGAGGCGGTATTGCCTAGATGAATAGAAATATGCAAGATTTGTAGAGACAAGTTGCTACACTTGCTACAATGATAACCCAGAGAGGAAATCAAGGTGGAGATGACACAGATGAAGAAGAATTTTGTGAAGAGGAGGAAATGCAAGCACCACCATTAGCTTTTGAAGAAAGGATTCTTCGAGCATTAGAAGGAAAGAATGATGGGATAAGAGTTGATGTTTTAGAGTATGGTGGTAGTCTAAAACTAGAGGAGCTGATAGACTGGTTGACTAGCATGGGAAATTTTTTTGAGTGGAAGGCTATGTCAGAAGAAAAGAAGGTAAAATTTGCATGCATGAAATTGAAAGGTCATGCTATGTTATGGTGGGATCACCTACAGAAAGAGTGGTCAAGAAAGGGGAAAGAAAGAATTAGGACGTGGAGTAAGATGGAGAAGAAGCTGAAAGATAAATTTCTCCCTATGGATTATGCACAAACCCTTTACAGAAGGTTTTAGAATCTCAGACAAAACTTACAAACAAAGTGCAAGAATATACAAATGAGTTCTACAAGTTGTCCATTCATGTAGAGCATGAAAACAATGAGGAAAAAATGGATGTAAGGTATGTTAATGGATTATAATTTTCCATTCAAGATGAGATAAGTATGCATAGGATTAAAAACATGGAGGATTCCTATTAATTAGCCTTAAAGGC
Organism: Taxus wallichiana var. yunnanensis; assembly: GCA_018340775.1. Taxonomy (NCBI): domain Eukaryota; kingdom Viridiplantae; phylum Streptophyta; class Pinopsida; order Cupressales; family Taxaceae; genus Taxus; species Taxus wallichiana. The sequence continues at coordinate 435,758,197 of CM031243.1, forward strand.
TGAGGAAAAACAAAATTGTAAAAGTTTTAGGAGATCACCTGGAATGAATAGGGGGCCTCATCTTCCTTTTGGGGATGAGCTGGTTTCATCCAAGGTAGGGGAGAATCATCTTGTGGATTAGAAAAGAAAGAGGATACGAGACAAGATTTCCGAGAATCAAGAAAGAGGTAGAGGATTTTCTAGGGGCGGAGGATATGCGCAAGCGATAGAGGATGGGAGGTGCACGAGGACCATTTGTTTGTTACAGATGTGGTGAAGAAGGGCATTGGAATTTTTAATTCCCACATACTTATACACATGAAAAAGGAAAGGAGATGCTCCAAGAGTAAATCTTGTTGAAGCTAAACAAGTAGAAGATGAACAAGACCTAGAAATACCACCAAATGTTGGAGAAACTCGATGATCAAGAGGATGATGATTGCTCCAAAGAAAGGAGGTCAAGGGGGATGCATGACTGTGTACAAATATTTTCGTAACAAGATGCACCTCGGGAGGAAAGGTATGTAATGTTATTATTGATGGTGGTAGTTGTGAGAACATGGTTTCAAATGAGATGGTTGATAAATTAGGTCTACATTGTGAGAAGACACCTAACCCTTATCGTATTGCATGGTTTAAGAAGGGTAATGAAGTTATTTTTTATAAGAGAAGTTTAATAAGCTTTTCTATTGGGAACAATTATAAGGATGAGATTTGGTGTGATGTTATTTCGTGGATGCATGTCATATGTCGCTAGGAAGACCATGACAATTTGATAGAAAATTTATTCATGATGGGGGAAAGAATACTTATACTTTCTAGAAGGATGGAAAAAAATAGTTTTGCTACCTCTTTAAGAAGAGGGGAAGGCTGAAAATATGCTTTCTACAAAGGAATTTGTTAAGGAGGCAAATGCAACCAGCTTTTGTTATGCACTAGTTACAAATAAGAATGAACCTCGTAAGTGCTCAAATACCAATAGAAACAACAGAATTACTAGAAGAATTTTAAAATGTTATTCCTGATGAGCTACAAGATGGATTACCACCCAAAAGAGATATTCAACACCATATTGATTTGATTCCAGGGTCTTCACTCCCAAATCAAGCGGCTTATATGATGAGCCTGAAATTGCATGCAGAGTTGAATAGGAAAGTGGTAGAGCTCATGTGAAAGGGGGTCATAAGGGAGAGAATGAGTTCATGTGCAACACTAGATTTATTAGCACCAAAGAAGGATGGAACATGGAGAATGTCCACGGATAGCAGAGAAATCAATAAAATTACAATCAAGTATCGGTTCCCAATACCTCACCTTGATGATTTGATGGATGTGATTCCGGATCTAAGTATTTCACCAAGATTGATCTTCAAAGTGGTTATCATCAAATTCAGATCGAGAGAAGGAGATGAGTGGAAAATAGGATTCAAGACAGAAATGGATTATATGAGTGGTTGGTGATGCCATTCGGGTTACCCAAAGTGCACCTAGTGCATTTATGAGATTGATGAACACCGTGCTACGGGAGTATAATGGTTAGTTTTTTGTGGTTTATTTTGAGGATATCTTGATCTTTAGTAAAACTAAAGAAGAACATTTGAGCCATGTAAGGTTGGTATTTGAAGTGTTAAGGAAAGAGAAACTCTATGTAAATATGAAGAAGTGCACATTCATGCAAGAGAGTTTGGTATTCTTGGGTTTTATTATTTCAGTAGATGGGGTACAAATGGACTGAAAAGATAAAGGTAATTATTGAATGGACTACTCCATGGAGTATAACAGAGGTAAGAAGCTTTCATGGTCTAGCAACATTTTACAGAAAATTTATTAAAAATTTCAATAGTATTGTAGCACCTATAACAGATTGCACAAAAGGAAGGGAGTTTTTGTGGACAAAGGCAACTAAGGATAGTTTTCAATTCTTGAAGAAGAAGGTGATAGAGGCACCCATTTTGGCACTACTGATTTTGATAAAGTGTTTGAGGTTGATTGTGATGCCTCACATGTGGGTATTGGAGCTATTCTGAGTCAAGGAGGAAAGCCAGTAGCCTTCTTTAGTGAGAAACTAAATGAGGTAAGAAAGAAATACTCTACTTATGATGTGGAATTTTATGCAATTGAAGAAGCATTAAGGCATTGGAGGCATTACTTAGTGCCTAAGGAGTTTGTGTTATTTACAGACCACATAGCCCTGAAGTATGTGAATACACAAAAGAAGTTGAATAGTAGGCATGCAAAGTGGGTATCATTTTTGCAAGGTTATACTTTTCTCTAAAACATAAATCCGAAAACAGAATCAAGTTGCAAATGCATTGAATAGGCGTATGACTTTGTTTACCACTATGGAAAATGAGGTGGTGGGTTTTGAAGCAATAAAGGGTTTGTATTCTTCTGATTCTGATTTCAAGGATATTGTTGAAAGACTAATTAGTCCATTATTAGACAATGTAGGAGATTTCCTGGATGAGTATATTTTACAGGATGGCTACCTATTCAAGGGATGCCAACTATGTATTCCAGTTGGGTCTATGAGAGAGAATATAGTGAAAGAGTTGCATAGCGGAGGGTTGGATGGGAATTTTGGTAAAGATAAGATGATAGCCTTGGTAGCAGATAAATACTATTGGCCAAAGCTAAAAAGAGATGTGGTAAGATATGTGGAGAGATGTCAAATTTTCCAAGTCTTGAAAGGCCATGCACAGAATACAGGGTTGTATCTACCATTTCCTGTTCCTAAAGGGTCATGGACAAATCTAAGTATGAACTTTGTTTTTGGATTACCAAAAACACATCGAGGTAATGAATCAATTTTTGTGGTTGTTGATAGGTTTTATAAGATGGTTCATTTTATTGTCTGTAAGAAAAAAAGTGATGCAACAGGCATAGATTTGTTTTTCGAGAGAAGTTGTTCGTTTGCATGGCATTCCAAAAATCATTACTGCGGATAGGGACACAAGGTTCTTAAGTCACTTCTGGTGGAATTTATGGAAGAAATTTGGAAATTAACTACAATTCAATAGTGCCTATCATCCGTAGAATGATGGGAAAACAGAGGTGGTAAATCGGAGTTTGGGAAACCTATTAAGGTGCATCATTGGGGAAAAGCCAAAACAATGGGACTTAGCATTACCACAAGCTAAGTTTTCATATAAAAATTCCGTAAACTGATCCATGGGAAAGTCTCCATTTCCAATAGTGTATAGGAGTAATCCAAATGGGGTGTTATATTTGGTATAGCTACCAGTTGATGGAAGAGTCAGTGATGATGTAGAAGCATTTGCCGAACATATACGAAAATTGCAAGAAGAAGTGCAGAAGAAGCTGCATAATAGTAATGATAAGTATAAGGAAATAGTAGATGTGCACAGACGGAGAAAGGTATTTACAATTGGTGAGTTGGGTATGGTATATCTGCGGAAGGAAAGGTTTCAAAGAGGAACCTATAACAAGCTGAAGTACAAGAAGATTGGTCCCTGCAAAATTGTGAAAATAATAAACGATAATGCTTATGAGGTAGAATTGCGGGTTTTTTTTTTTATATTTCTCTAGTGTTTAATGTTTCAGATTTGTATTCTTTTCATGGGGATGGTGCAGAAGGGGATGTTATTGATAAATTAGTAGATTGGAGGCAGCAGGTTCTGATGAAGAAGAAAGAAGAAGTGGATCAGATTCTAGATAAGAAAACAATGAACACGTGACATGGGAAATACAACAAATATTTGGTACATTGGAAAGGACTGGAAAAAGAGGACAATACTTGGGTCACAAAGTGGGAGATTAAGAAGTTGGATGTAGATAAATGGAAGCATTTTAAAGAAGACAAACTTACAGGAGCTGCATTTTTTTCAAGCAAGGGAGAATGATGCGCCAAAATTAGCAAGAACTTGACAAGGTCATAACTTGAGCTCCGGGTGTCCATTTGAGTCTGTTTTTTTTTAAACCATATGTTTTGATGAGCCGAATGTAGAGGAAACCATCCCTAGCCATTGGTGCAAGTTTTTGACACATTTTTTGGCCCTAAATCCGCCATCTTGAGTCCAAAAATTAGGATTTAAGTTAGATTTTGGTTTTTTCCTATTTTTGGGCATTAGTTAATTTTAGTCTATTAGTTACATTATGAGTTAGAAATTTGGAAATTCGTCTAATTTAGTTATGTAGAAGATACATGGAAATTTTTGTGCCCATAGGAATAAGCACGAACTTACTAAGAATAGCAAGTTCTAGTAAACTCGCTAAAAATAGTAATTTCCGCCACCTAGAGTAGATTTATCAGAGTTAGCTAGAGTTTACTTGGAAACTCAAGTTGGGAGTTGTTTTCCTATTTAGGAAACATTTTAATTCATTATTCACTAACATATAATGAGATCTTTTTCCTTTCAAGTTCATATTATTTGTAGTATATTTGGTTTGTTCATGATTTGGCTACATTAGGTGACACAATGTTGAGAACTTATAAATTTAGAAATAAAATTTTCCTTCTCATATTGCTATCTCCCTTTAGCATAAGAGTATGGAGATGTAAAATGGATTAGACACTACATTTTTCAAAAATCATGGAGAATGTGGTAGACATGCAAGAGTTTTGTAAATTTATTTAGTACATACTAAGTATACCTATCTTATAGAAATCTATATAAAATATGTCGAGTTATTGTGAAATATTAGATACTAAATTATATATATTGCAATTTATTAGACTTTGTAATATTATCATTTATATATTTATTTTTTCTTATGTAATAAATTACATTTGTGTTTGCTTTTTCTTCAATGTAATTATTTAAGTGCAATAAGTAAAATTACATTTGTATATGTCCGTATTTAAAAATATTAAGTGTGCCCCAGCTTTTATTTCATGGGTTAAAAATAAAGTTAATTTAACATGCACAACATCAGACTCTTCCACTCTATATATACGTATGTAGATGCCTCTCAAAGATAATCAAGTCTTACGTTTGATGATTTTCAACTATTTATGCTCTCTAGTAGAATTATTGAACAATTAAATGTGAAAATCATATATTCCGATTCCTTAGACTCGACCATATTCATTCTACACACACACACAAACTTTAAAATTAAACAATGAAAAAGTATTTAACTCACTATTGTTGGTCCTATAGAAATGTGTGGGCACCAATAATGAATTCGTGGTCATGTATACACATGGATTTAACAAAAGTCTCCAACAGATGGAGACCAATGAAGATATTGCATGCGCATAGAAATGTACAAGCAAATCTATGTATATTATATGTTTAAAAACATGGACATACCCATGGTGATGTATATCATGGAGCACTTCAACTCTACTTTAATATTGAAATATTCGACCAATCAAGTATACAAAAATATTCACTAGTAAATGCCAAGCAATGATAGTTGATAAAAGAAGAGTTGAGTGGTGACTTTGTGTATTTAAACTATAGTTTGGATGATATTATGTGGAGAATAGGAGAATATTAAGATCATGTGCTTGACATTTTGAAGGAAATAAGAAAGCACCTAAAGTCACATTATCAAACAAGTATAATTTTACATTTTATTGTCTTAATATTATCATAAAGTCACTTCATATTACATTGTTATCTCTTTAGATACCACTTATGGAAAGTAAACTCAAGATTTACCTTATGCCAAATGTTTATTCATTATTATTTTCATTCTTATTGAGTTAATTTTTTTAGTGATCCACTATGGGCATGTGACCGATAATACCCACCGATCAAACCATGGAACCCATCCTTCAATCCCTTAGCTGAAATTGTTAGTATCAATACCACTTTGTTAAAACTCCCACACCCACCTCTCAATTTCTAGTTGGATATGTGCTACTATCGATAATAACCAAGATCATTCCTAGGAATAATTATATTGATCATGAAATTAAGAGTACAATGCAACCACCAAGATGCAATATTATACATATTGTAAACTAATAAAAATATAACAAAAATTGTTGTGTTAGTTCGTAAAACTAAAAAAACAAATAAAATAATAGATTACAGGAGTACTATTCCCACCAATAATAATAAAAATGCATAATATATTTTAAAAATATAACAAATCACAAATTAACCTACATGAATAATCAAAAGTAGATTACTATGTTGAATAACAAACTCAGTAAGGTTTTCACCCAACTTTCCCCTTAATCCCGCATGGTCTCAAGTCAATAGGAGATAAATTATCTATATTATTTAGAGTTTTCATGTAAAAGTGACTTCAGGATGATATCTACACATTGCTTATTTATTGGGAAAACCTAAAGCTAAATGTTGTGTTTTATAACATGTTCGTGAATGAAATGAACATGTACCTCAATGTCTATTATCCTATCATGAAACACTCTATTACAAATAAGTTTTGGATGACTTTCATTTTCATAGCACAAGATGGTAGGTAGATTTTTGGTACTCCAAGTCCTTAAAGTATAAGATGTAACAATATCACTTCGTAGAAAGATCCTCTTATAGTGTGATATTCAACTTCGCAAAAGATCGAGAAACAAAGATTTGTTTCTTACTTTTCCACTATATTCTACTAGATCCAAAAATGAATTCATATCCACAATATGATTTTCTATCATCAATTTTACCGGCATGATCTCGAGTTTGAATATCCTTTCATGAACAGATCATTCTTCATGTAATCTAGGAAAAATTCCTAGTTCCTCTTATATTCCTAAAAATTTGTTTTCTATTTTCCAATAACATATCCTTGGTTCTTGAATGAACCTTAAAAATAGCTAACAACATAAAATGTATTTGACCTACTAGAAGTCAAGTAAATGAGACTACCAATAAATTATAGATAGAGATTTACATTTACCTTTTGTGACGGATCTATTTGAGAAAGTTGAATTCTTGTCTCCATAGATTTGGCAATCAAATTACATTCCATTATCTAAAAATTCCTGAACATAGTGTTGGCATTTTGTAGAATTAGATGATAAAAAGGGAATCTAGTTCTACGGACCTTCAAGCAAAGAGATTAGTCCATCAGCCCCAAAGTTGTTTTGTTGAATGATTGAATAAGATCTTTTCTCATTTCATCATTCATATTCACTAAACTACTAGTAATGACTAAATCATCCACATAAACAAAAAGAATCGAAAATTTCTTATTTTCTATTTGATGTAGAGATTGGGGTCATAAACATTCCTCTATAATCCATGATGTACCAAGCCCTGTGGATCCTATTTAATACCATAGAAATATTTCATTTCTCTACATACCTTTTGTTCTTTCCCACTTGTATGAAAAGACCTTTTAGTTGATTCATGTATACCTCTTCTTACAAAACTATTGAGAAGGGAAATTTTCATGTCCATTTGGTGGACTCACTAACCAAATTGTGTAATTAGAGTAACAATAGTTTTAATAGTTTTTATCTTAGTTGTGGGAGGAACAAACTATTCATAATCAATGCATTAATTCTGAGCATACCTCTTCATTACTAATATCACATTATACTTATAAATAGTGCCATATGCTTTGCACATTGTTTTGAAAATCCTTCGCATCCAATGGGCTTATTTCCTTGTAGATGTTCCACAAGATGTAATGTCTTATTTTCATCACAAACTGAGACTAACATCCATGACATCTTTCCATGGTTTTTATTATAGGGATTTTTTTACCATAAAGGGTTAAAATTTTTACAGCTTTACTCACTAAGTTAAAACATAACTTATCATGAGCCTTGTTTTGATTCCATGGTACACTAGTGGATGTTTCGGGAGACTATCTATTTTGGAATATCATATCAAATTTGTATACCATTTCAACATACATTGAGTAGTTATTATGGGTGGTGGTCTTGTCATATCATCATCATCATTCCCATCATCACTATCTTTAGTAGAGGGAACATCCTCTTTTTTCATAACAAGGTTGATTTGATTATTAAGTAAGCATATGGAAGGGTCCTCTTCTTATTTCTTCTAAAAATTCAACATACCTTCTTGTCTACACATTTATAGTTTCTAGATCCATCTATATGTAACTAAGAGTTTCTTCAACATACCATGAGAATATGTGATTATTATATTTCATGTAAAGATGTGTTCTCTTCTTCTTAGGAATGTACATAGTTTATATGGATTCAAAAACTATGTTATTTGAAATAAAAGGCTTCCACCCTAACCATACTTATTATGGTGTTATCCTATCAAGAGCAATAGTGGAAACTTTATTCAGTAGGTATATTGTTGTTTTTGTTACTTTGTCCTAGTATGTCTTCATTAGTCATGAATAATCTACCCTACATCGCACCATTTCCATGATAATAGGATTTCTCCGATCTACAAAACCTTTTTTCTATAGTTTATGTGGATGAAGAATTACATGAGTTTCTAAGAAGGCTTTTAAGTAATTATTAATATATTACCCTTGATTTGAGTAGATTTTTTGATTCTACACCCAGAATCAGTTCTAAAACATACCTTTGAAATTCTTGAAATAGTTAAAATCTTCATCTTTACCTTGTGAAGACAATAAATCCACATTTTACATGAAAAACATAAAAAAGAACATCAAATACTTAAAACAAGCATGACAATGTCTCATGGGTTTACAAATAATTTTATGCATGTGATGAAGCTTACTTAGATCCCAAACAACACTTATGCGGAATGGTATTTGAATTTTTTTCCCCCTTGAAAAATGTTGGAAGTTTTTGTATCCTTCTTAAAAGGTGGAAGTCCTTTCACCATATAATATTGGTGGAGTGTGAAAAATATCTAAAACTTATGTGGCCAAGTCTTTCATGCCACAATTGTACTAAGGAGATGTATTTTACCACAAGTTCTTTATTATCCCTTTGTACAAAATAAATATGGAACATATATCCCATATTAGAAGATCATGAAAAAAAAATTCAGCTTCTACTTTCATCTCTAATTAAACACAATTTCTTACAAAATATACATTCAAAGCCAATCTCCACACTATGATCTAAAAGATGACTAATTGATAGTAGATTCTTTATAAAACCAGGGACATGGAAAACATTTGTTATGTTATAATTATCTGTACCAATGGGTAAAGAAACATTCAGAATACCTTGGAGACTATAGGAGCTATCCTCACCTAGTGAAACAAGGTTTCTAGTGGGTGTGTCACCCAATGTGAAGAACCAGTCCATACATCCATTCATGTGCTAGGTGGATCCAATGTTAATGTACCAAATAGAATTTTGAGATGTGGATTATTAATTTGTTTTGGTAGAATACAAGAAGAATCATTTTATCTTAATTTTCTTCATAATCAACAACATTGCCTTGTTGTAAGGGATTCTTATTCCAGTTCACCTTTTTCTACCTTTGTTTAATTTTTTTTTCTCCCGATGATATTGTTTTTACTTGGCTTCTTGTCACTCGATGATATGTTATCGAACATATTATACTAACAATTGCTTAATTTAGAGCGTTTCTTGTAAAAAATAAAGTATTTTTAATTTCTTTTTCCTTCTTAATTACTTTGCTTATAGGATTTATAATATTTAAATGCTCGTTTCCATTTCTTATGAGAACATAGCTTTCTTTTTTTCTTAATATTTTTCGCATACATGGACTCCTTTTGGAACATACTTACCAAATTTTCAAATGCTGATATTTGACCACTTGAAATTAAAAGTGTTCACATATATTCAATAAGATGGGGAAGTTCTCCTAAGATGATGGGCATAAAATATTTATCTATTACGGCATCTTCTAATGTTTATAGTGAATCTCACAATTTTGTAGCAAACCTTTGAAAAGCTTCAATTTTCTCACAATTTTTCAGTTAGAGATTGTGCAATGAATCTTTAGGTGAAGAATAATGTTCCTATTTTTGCCTCAAACAGTGTAATGAATATTTCCCGACCTTATTTTTGGGCATATCAAAAAAAAATTGTATGTAATATGAGAATGTAAATAAATCATTAGTTTATCCTTTGATTAGATCAATCATAATGAACTAGTGTAGTAGCTCATGCATTTGTTCTACTAAAACATCCTTCCACAATAGGCCATATATCTTAAAAATTGAGTTACATTTTTATTTTTGTCTTCAATACCACATATTTGTCTCTCCTAGGAGTTGGAAATATAGTAGAAAAAACATGGGAGCATTTGTAACCATTACTAGAGAGTCATTATAAACATGCTTTCATTTCACTAAAATGCTAGTTCAAATCAAATATAATATGTTATAAATTTATGAATCTCTTTGCAAAACCCTTGATGTAGCTTCTCACCATGAATACTAAACATGAATCCTTTATAGGATGGCTCCACGAGCGGTGAAGTGAATGTATCTACTCAAGGTTACAACAGAATTACTATACTCCACTCTAAAAAATTATGACTCAATTTGCAAACCTTAAATGCAATTCCTCCCTTGAACGTTAAATGTGTCTCCTTCCAACAATATCTCCATAGGAAGAGGCATGAATGGATCTACTCAGGTCAGAAGGGGCATTAATATACTCCATTCTAAAGGGATCTACAGTTATTCCTTGATGTGTGTGAAAACAAGGCAAGGCTCCAGTCCACAAATTTTAATTTAGAGGAGGAGACAAAGATGGGGAGGAGATATGCACATGAGTTAGTTCCTATTTGGCTCCACACATGTGCATGGCATCTTGCGGGGCCTTTTAAAATGTAGCTAGGGGAATCATGGATGTGAATCAAATATGCTAGGGGTTAGAGTATCCACTAGGTCCTTTTCTTCCATGGTTTCTACACATACACTACTATAAGGGGGTGTTTTGAGACAATAATAGAGGCAATCCAAAAATTGTATATTGTCTCTATTATTGTCTCAAAGAGGGTGTCTCTAATATTGTCTCTAATTATCATCCTGTCTGCAGAGACAATATGGATTGATACATATTTTTTCTCTTGACAGACAATATCATTATTGTATCCCTAGAGACAATACGAGAATACTAATACTTTTTCGCCTAGAGACAATACTAATTTAATTTTTGTTGTATCTCTAGAGACAATTTGAATTTAAAGAATGAAAAATCTGAAATTTAAGAATATATAATAACCAATTATCATATATTGCAATAAAAGGCTACATATTTTCTATGATGTCGAGTGGGATGGTAATTAATATTATAAATTAAAAACAATTTGATTTGAGTCTTGTGCCCAACAAATGGATCCACACACATTTTATTAATATTAAATAAGATAAAATACAAAAGGGTTTCTAAATGTCGCTAACCCTTGAGATACAATGATAAAAATACAAAAGGGTGCCTAAATGTCGTTAAACCTTGACATACGGTATTAAAAACCTTCTCTCCACCACCGATTCAAGTGACCTATCTATTTACATGGAAACTACCACATTACCACAAAGTATTAAGCGAAGTAATGTGGTGGTTTACCCTTTATTTTGAGAAACTATCTCTCTCTTGGTAGGTGTCATCTTCATAATATTTTCTTTGATTAACATCAAAGGTGCATTTGATTTGGAGTTATTAAGAATAAATATTTTAATCTAGTTTTGCCGAAAGTATTCAAAAATCACATTTAAACACGGAAAAAATTAAAACCTTGCAAAAAACAAAAAAATCTAAGTTGCACACTCATATACTTGTATGATAAAATATATGCTTTTCTTCCATTCCCAAAAAATAAATATCCACGCGATCATCTATACCAACCATCGAAGATTTTTTTATTTGTTCATAGTCCTTGCAGAAAAACATTGAGTCTATAAATTAAAATGACAATGAGAAATAAGAGAAGTGTACCACTAAAAAGATATCTCTAGTGATTAGAGAGTATCCATACCATTTACGTGCATTTAGGGTGTTAAATAAGGATGTTAAAATGGCATGTACTCAACACTTTTGGTTCTAATAACAAGTCCTTAAAATAAGAAACAAAATCATTAACCTTCTTGAAACAATCATTTTACACATTTTATAACCATCAATACTAAGAATTTAATATGACTTAATACATACCAAAACATTCATTGGGGAGGCATACATAAAAATGGAGAGGATCACACATGAAACTCCAACCAATAACTATCTGGATCTATACGTGTGCAACAAGAAAATATTAACTGCAAGTAACGTGACAAAATCCAATATCATTGTTATTATCAACCCCAATGTTATCACCTGCAAGAATAGATTAAAATCTTTGTATCAACAATATTACAATTACATTTATAGATCCAAGTATAGAATCTAATAAACCATTAAATGTGTCCAAAATGTTTAAAATCCCTATCTCATAAGTGGCATATAATAACATACCTTGTTTTTCTTAGAGGAAAATATCAGAAAGGATAGAACATAAAACATCTCCAAAATGAAACCCGCGCCATTCATTTTGAGCAGAAAAGTGTTGTGGGGTTTAGCAAATGGGGCTCCATAAAGTAGCCAAACAACACATGTGAATAAGGTACACACATATGGAAGACTAGAGAAGTTTTGTGTACACTTGAGCTTGTATATCCCCCAGAAAGTTGGCCTTCAATTCTCACAACATGTGTTGACAAGTAATGAATATATATTGAGCTTCGCAATGGAACAAGAAGAATTATTGGTATTGAATCAAAGAAATATGATGAACACGGTACTAACATAGGTGATAGGAAAAGTTACAGTGAAGTTAGATTTCCTACACAACAAACCACCACATTACCTTAGTTAATCTATAATTGTTGTTCTTTATTCCAAGGAACTCTAAGCATGTTCAACTGACATAAGCCCACAGAAAATTTTTGTACAAATTCTATTGTGACCGTACATAGCCCATAGATCCTACAACTAAAATATTCTATTCAAATCATATAGGTAATCATATATAAAATATTTATTCCCAATAAAATAATAATATTAGTTAATATTCTCATAATCGTCATTGTAATCATTTTAGTTGTAATCGTCATTAAATCATACATGTCAGAAATGGTAGGTTACAAAAGAAGTAAATTATAAACAAATAAAAAGAAGAATGACCACTAGAAATATCTTACAACTAAAGACAGGAAAGAAACATCAGTAAATTACATTCAACAAACCTATGAGAGGGGAACAAAATAGAGGCAATATACCAGTTTCATCATAGATTTATGTGCTACCCTTGAAGACAAGGACCCCTAGCAATATAACCTATTTATAAATGCAAGACCTCAAACATAGTTAAAGGGACTGTACAATTCTAATCATTCTACAGGATCATCTTTGAACCACATGGCATATAAACAATTCATTAAGTTGGTAAGAAAAAAGGAAATGGGATATAAAATATACCATACTCCATGGCTCAACATGAAGGAAGTGAAGAAGACTGTACATGTCCTCCAAATTATTTTGTAATAGTAAAAAACAATAGAATACTCAAGTTAGGAAGAATACAAGCATTTCACCAATAATATACTTGATTTTTAAACATATTTTCCCTTAGACTGGACAAGTAGGTTAGATTTATCTCTGTTTGAAGGTCTGATTTAACGCATAATGGTGCTGATTTTAGGACATCTATTAGTGAGATATCCATTTCACATAGTTCCCCGTAACACTCTCTACTACCCATTTATTAGTTATATTGACCCTGAATATGCAAGAACATCAAGGCTTAATGATAAATCTGATGTATACGGTTATAGAATTGTTCTTCTAGAGTTGTTGACGAGAAGGAAGCTATGGACAATAGCTAAAATTTTCTTCAGTTGGTAAGATTTATGTTTTTTAATTTTCTTTTGAAGCTTATATTATACATTGTTTAATTATTTTAAAAGTTTTTTGTCTAGAACATGGAGAAATAAAATGTGGATGGATTTTTCTTTCAAATTGGTATGCGAAGGTAGATTCTATCAAAATAATACAACAACACAGTCATAGAAAATATTGATACAAAAGTTGCAGAAACCTTAAAACAGATAAAAGTGTGCCCAAATTTCTTTTTGAAGGGGAAAAATTAGCTTTTGGGAATTTTGTTCCTTTTCCACTTTCCCAAGAGGAATGTTTTTGTCAAATATAAATCAATCCACTTCCGATACTAGTAGTAGTACACTCTTATGTTGTTTCTGAATTTATTTTTGAAGGGGAAAAATTGGATTTTGGGCATTTTGTTCCTTTTCCACATTTTTTATTTAATAAGGAAAAAATAATATTTTGAAGGGATGGGGAACCTTGAACACTTGAAAGATAGGGAAGAAAACAAGAAGGATAATTAAACATGAAACAAGGCACCATAAGCACAAGAAGAAACATATAGAATAGTCAAAAGAGACCCATGCGGGAGAAACACCAAGGTAGAGATTAGATGCCAAAGAGGAATGGAAAAAAATTGACCAACACACCGAGAGCTACCCATACTACCACGGGAAAACTCTTAAATGAAAGTAAAACTAAACGAGAGGAAGAGGAAGTCATCTCCGACATTGGGAGATGATTGTTTTAATTTCCTTGAACAATTTAAACACTATCCTTCGTCCTCCAAAGCTTTCTTAATGAGCTCGCGAAATGGTTTCTAAAACAAAAGGTTTCAAAGATATAACTATTAAAGTGTAAAACTTGCCAAAAATAAAAACTTTGATATTATTGGGATCTAAAACCCCAAAAGCGGCCTTCTAAGGGGTTTTTCAATATCAAGAACTATTATCCAAAATTCACCCCCAAGGTAATTTTCATAACTTGCACAATTTATTCATGCTTAAGTAAGTAGAAATGGTTCAAGGACAAAAATCAGGTTTGAGGAATCCCTTGTCTTTTCTATAACTTCCCTATCTAAAGAAAAATCCAAGGAGTTAGTGAAAAATTGCGAAGAATTTAAAACATGAAGTTAAGGAGTTATTTTAGCGTGAAACAGGTTTGAGGGTTGTGGATGGAACCAATAGGGATCATACTAGGGTTCATCGTACCTAGTTTGGGCCCGAAATGCTAAGGATCTAGTGAAATGCGGGTAGAAAGGCGAGAAAACATTAATCTAGGACAATCATAACCTAAAAACTAAAGTAGTCGATCGAAGCGTGGGTCAAGAAAAAAATGTGGAAAAAGTGGACAAAAATGTCCCATGTGGTCTATGGGATAGGTGGGATGCAAGTACATTTAGAACCCAAAAAGCCAAAATAGCCATAGCTTTGAGAAATGTGGAAAAGAGGAAGATTTTATCCGACACGGTTTGTGAGATAGTTGGGAAAAAAATACCTAAAATGACCGAAAATCTGATTTGGTTGCATCCAAAGGTGCATTGCGAGAAAAGGTGGAGAAAAATGTCTGGGACAATTAGGACATGTGGATCCAAAATAGCTGAAATACCCGTGGATGAGTAGTGGGGAGAACTCGGCAATCAATCGCCCCCGGCTTTGTCAATGAGGGATGTGAAAGGACAAAAATCTTGAATCATTTGACGGAGAGAAATGAGGCCCGTATGGTCCAAGTACCACGGGACATGAGTTCCCCAAAACCCACAATACTCATAATAGAAGGGGAAAGAGAAACTACGACCCCGAACTTTAAATTGTCATAAATTTTAACTTAGAACTCTGATTTTCACAAAATTTGACTTTTCGGAAAGGGCGCAACATCTCTAGCTCCAAAAATTTAAATGCTCATTCCCGTAAAATGCAAGAAATCCCTGGAAAACTCAAAATAGCTGCTCACACTCAGAATGCCATATCTTTTGCATTTATCAATGAAATCATGAAAAATTGGTCTTGTTGGAATCATGGGTCAATGCATGATGCACAAAAATCAATAAATATAGAATTTCATTCATATTTTATAGAGAATTTTGAGGAAACTGGACCAGGTTCATTATAGACTTTTAATTGGGAGCCGAGAGTGTAATTATGTAGCATGGGTAGACATTTTTCACTACTACAAGTCATGGGACAGAATGGGAGGCCTCTTGCAAGCAACATACCATCATTTCACTTCATTTATTACCTCTTGCAAGTGGTTGAAAGGAATATTTCTTGATGTCAATCATTTGTCTTCCAAATTCTATAAATCGAGTGTTGGGCTCATTGTAAAGGAGAGATAGTTTTAAGTAGCAAAAATATGTCATTTTGGTTTTGTGAAGACAATGTGCTACAGGCCCTTGTAGTGGACTCCTTGCATGGTGATCCAGGCCTTTACTTTGTAATAGATTAAACTATGTATATCAATGAAGCAATAGATGCAAGTTCGTGGATGTATTTTGTTGTTGTTGTGCTTGCTTGTGTTCTTCTTACGTCTTCAATCTTATTGAAAATATGTTGTGTTTATCTTATGCTCTTGCAGGATTCACTATAATTGTGTGTGTATGAAATATTGTTGTGAATGTAGTTGCTAGACTATGGAGAACTATTATAACCCTCTCTAGTATGTACTTTGCTTCCATTTTTCACACATTGGAAAGATACTCTCAAGTACATCTTCTTCTCGTGTAT
Organism: Taxus wallichiana var. yunnanensis; assembly: GCA_018340775.1. Lineage (NCBI taxonomy): Eukaryota > Viridiplantae > Streptophyta > Pinopsida > Cupressales > Taxaceae > Taxus > Taxus wallichiana. The sequence continues at coordinate 435,774,577 of CM031243.1, forward strand.
CACCTTTTTAGTGTAGGATTTGTTTTCATGCACTCTCTCTCCCCGAGTCCCTTAAAAATTTAGATTAAGATAAGATATTTTTTCCCGCATTAGATTAGATTGTGGCAAGTATTTTAGGAGAAAGAACCATCTTTCTCTGGAGGTCTATCTCAAGTAACAAGTCCCACAACTTGGAGATAGCACCCATGTTACTCAGTCACATTGTACGTTGAAGCACACACACCTGTAAAAATCTAAGGGTGTAGTGATTAAGTGATAACATTTCCCACATAAAATTTGAACCACTTCTCTTCAAAGGAGTCCACAGTCCACATTTTCATGATAGGGGAAGACACAAAAACAATATCAACCTCTATCTCTTACCAAAAAGAGGACTCATTCTCATCCTCATATCCACTGGATGACCCGTTGCATGAGGATTCCTCCTCCTCGCCATTACCAACCACATCCTCCACATTAGTAACATTACACAATTTTTCTACCTATTTTTGGGTCAAATCCAAGTAAATGGCTTAGTCAGGTCTGTTGACAAAGGTAAGAAACAAATTCTTCATCAAACGACCACCGAAACCCCACTGTTCCAAGTTTCTTGTACCTATTCACTACCTCCAAACTAGGTTTAATATTCTTGTTATCTAGGGACACGTGGAATCTCTCCCAATGATAAAACCCACCCATCACCATCATAGCCTTATAAAAAGAAAACCACTAGTATGCATTTCACGCCATTAGTGCAAGAAAACAAGGGATCATGTTTCAAATAGGACCCTTCAACCTTGATGCGAAGGATATCCAGAGCATGAACCCTTACCATGATCAATAGAGCAACATTTATGACAAAATACATGAGAGGTTTCATACTGAATCTCTTGTTCAATCATCTCGAAGCCAAAGGATAGGTGAATGAGTGAGGGTAGCTTTTCAAGATTGAACATTCAAACACATTCTAGAAGAGATCATTTGTGTCCTAGAAAGGATTGTTAAATAAATGACCAATAGATCACCAATGGAATTGGCAATCCCTTTCAACACTTCAATTTCCCAAAATTCAAGGTCCAGATCCCGGTATCTTCACCCAAACTGGGAAAGCATTGGGAAAAAAAAATTCATGTCTAGCCTAGGTTGTCATTTCTTGAGGTGCAACATGGTCGTCCAATGTAGCCAGGGTCCTCCATTAATGGAATTTAGATATTCTTCCTCCCTATCAAACTACAATAATAATTTTTAAGTCAATACTAAATCAATCCACTTACGATAGTTTTATTAATACACTCTTATGCTTTTGCTAATTAAATTAGGTCCGAATGCACAAAAATGTGATAAGAAGGTTTTATATCAAGTTCAGATAGCATATAAAGAGAGGCTAAATTAAAACCTTATGTAGTACTTCTATGATCAACAATAGAACCATTTATTAGCTTCTGATGCACCTCCACTATAGAATAATCTGAATAATTTTCAGATTATTTAAGTTTGTAAAAGAGGTCCTTTTCCACAAACTATGAGAATGCATTGAAGAATAAGGCTGGAGGAGATATACCAATTCTACCCCTTTTATCTTAGGTAGAAAACATTCAGAAACTAAGATATACAGACATATGTTAACCCTTCTATTTTCTCTCTAATTGAATACAGTAAAAATAAATGACATGCTTCTATTTTGGAAGTAAAAGGTTTTTTTTTAAAAATACTTATTATTGTACCTTTTCTCCTATCCTCACTTCTTCCTTAGACCATATTTTCTAGCTTCAAACTCCTCTCTACTCATTACATGTCCAGAATTGTGAGTACCCATGCTATAGTCCATATAATCCCTGAAATCAAAATAGCTTCAATTAGAGACAATCTCTTTACTCCATTTACACATATATTAAATTTAAGCATGTTTTCATCAATTATATACAAGTAACATTTTACCTTTGAATAGGAGGAACAAAATCTTGCATATATCCTTGTGTTGCATACATGTCTACTTACATCATGGCTCCAAAAGATGTGTCACAAAGACCTGGTCCATAACCCATGTATGGAACAACACTTCCACCAGATGTCATGTAGCCATCCACACCCCATTGTTTCCAGTAAGGATTATATGCAGTGGGAGCATAAGGCATCATAGGGCCTTCAACCCCAAAATCCTATTCTTCTTTCCACTGGGTCTCATTTGCTACACAAAAGGAATCCAACAAGCATTAATGCCTGATAAAATACTTAATCTATAAGTTGGAAAGGAAGTGATATTTAAAGATATACCATTAAAAAAAATACACCAATTCCATGTACCAATACATAAATTTCAATTGCTAAAAACTATATAAAGAAGTCTTACATGAAGGAAGCTGCCGAACTCACTTCCTTTTCTTCTTCTTTGCTGAAGATGCATAAGAAAATTATAAAGTACATAAGCAACAATTGTTTGGGCGCAATATCTGACTACTTTGGGTAGAATGAATACTTAACCATATAGATCCACAAGAACCCAAACTCAAATACATGCTCCAATCATAGTTACCTGGCTCACCACCAGGAGGCTTCTGTTGAACTTCTTCCTTAATCATAGGGAACTTTCCGTGGAAAAATATCTTTTGTGCTTATAGAATTTGGAATTTCCTCCAATTGCTCTGGAGTTTTTGCAAAATGAATCCTTTCAAAAGATTGTTGTGGCACATTGAGAGGTGTATTTTTTCACTGATGTTTTCTTCCTTCAAATCTGGCACATCTGGGTTTTAAGGTGTTGTTTGTGCCTCTTTTGCACATCCTAAAAGAGAATGTAATGGAACCTTGGGCCTAGGGCAGCGACCGAATCCATATCTATGACAAAAATAAATTTTCTTATTAGATAACCACAAGTAAACTCTTATCTTCTCTTCTACTCCTGTACACAAGAGTCTCGACTGATATACATTAATATCTAAACAACCTGGGACTTTATTAGGTTATTAACAGAGATTGAACAAAATCCAAACTTGCAAAAAGATAGCCAAAGTTGTCATGATTTTTTTTTAAATAAATCAATAGAATTTGTAAATCTTGGTAATAGGGAGAAGTGAAAATAGTTCACAGAATTTGTTCCAGGTTAATGTTGTTCATATTATCCTACCAACTATAGTTGCGTGTACGAAATAAAGAAAGCTTAATTTGAACTCTGTAAGAACCTAGTAAATAAACATGTGTAAAGGCCATTTTAATGGAATCATGGTTACCATTCAAGATAATTGGATATGAAATTTCATTATATAATGTAGAAGGTTTTCAAAGACTCTGTTGACTCGACCTTTGAATTTGTGCTCAATTTTCTATACATGCAAAATATAGTGTTATTACGGGAAAGAAAAAATGATCTAGTAGAAGGACCTTTCCTAGCACATTATGTAATAGTTCAACTACCTCTTTATACTTGTATATGAATTTTCATTGTAAACATGATACTCTTTATGATTTGCAAGGTGAATCACATTTATGGTTGGTTTAGTTTATTTCACTACCTTTTCTCTACCAATGTACCAAATGTTGGAAATATGCATGCACCATGCATTGCTAATTCCAACCGTAGTATTTTAGAAGGATTAAAAATAGATTTAATTTGCTTTAGTTTAGCATGAGTCTTGCTTTAGTTAAAGTCCTATTTTTAGGATTATATTTAATTCAAATAAACCTACTTCAATTCATGCACAACATGCAGTTGTTTTAAAATATGAGTTTAAATTTAGAATGCTTAGTTGAACATATATTATTTGGTGAGTTATTCTATTTAAATAACATCAATTGTAATTGCTTTGTATGCACACACAAAAGTGTGAAATCTGCACAGGTAGAATTAGAGAAGTGTTGCACGCACATACTTCATTGTAATTTGAGTCGAAGCTCTGAGTATGAGTTAATTAATAGAGATTACGCACAGCGAGTGCTAGTTTGAATATTCTTATGTTTATGCAAGTTATTTAATTATTCTGTTTATTTCTTTTATGATGTTTGTTGTATAAGACTACATATTTTATACAAATTGGTATTAGTGTGAGGTTATTCCAAAAACTTATTAAATTGGTAGCGAGGTTATGGCTTCTACATCGACATGTAGACACCGCAATTTAATGGAAAGAATTACGAATACTCGGTCGTTGACCATGAAGGTTGTATTCAAATCTCAAGATGTATGGGAGATCATTGAAGATGTGTACATAGAGCCTGCATATACAACACCATATCTTGCACTTTCTTAGGTAGAGAAAAATACTTTGAAGGAGTTATGAAAGAAGGATGGAAAATCTCTTTTCTATATTCATCAATCGATGTGCCAAAGCATTCTTCCAAGAGTGGCAGCATCCACTCAAGAAAAGACCATGGGATACATTACAAGTTCATATCAAGGTAAGGAGAAAGTAAAAACCGCTAAGCTACGATTACTTCGTAGAGATTTTGAGAATTTAGAAATGAAAGATTCAAATTCGTAAAATAATTTTTACCTATATAGTTGGCTTATCAATCAAATAAAATCCCATGACGAGACTCTCGAAGACAGAAAGATTATTGAAAAATTGTTTAGAAGTTTTCCTACAAAATTTGATCCTTTACTTGTTACTATTGAAGAAACTAAGGATCCGAGTCGATTTTCTATTGATGAGATGCATGCATCACTAATAAATCATGAACAAAGGATGAATATATAACATGCAAGTGTAGATCAAGATTTTTCATCTTAGACATCGAGGTAATCATGGAAAAAGAAGAGGTAGCTTCAGCCCAATAGTTAGAGGAAGAAGTCCATCTAGAGGACGTGGCGGTGGTTCATCAAACTCGGGTGGAAGAGGATAGAATCAAGAATAGAGTTATGGTCGGAGACAAGATAAGTCTCATGTTTAGTGTAACTATTGCAGGAATTATGGCCACTATGTTTATGATTAAAATAAAAAGCAATATGATCGGGAGAGACAAAATCAAAATCGGGATGGAAGTTTTGTTTCTAAACCTAAGTTTATTGTGTGCACAAGGATTTCCGATGCAATACCTTATTTATCCCCTATTAAATTTAATTGTTAGTGCAAAATCACAGAACCCCGAATGGACTCGGATCTTAGAGGGGCATCCGGTGTGATTTGCATAACATGGGTCCATCTCTCAAGTGTGGGACTTGTGGACTTGAGATGGCCCTTTGGAGAAAGTCACTTCTTCTTCCTAATCCTAATTCTAAACTACTTCTAAGGAAGGAAATGTGATTATCTACTCTTAATCTAACAATGCTAAGGAGATAGGGAGAGAGAGAGAGAGCATGAAATAAAGGAATCCTATACTACAAAGGTGATAGCACTAAGAAAATGGGGGTTTCTGATCACAATCTCAGCTACCTGAAGTGGAGAGAGGTGAGCAATGGAGACGATGAAAAGATGCATCACAAATTAAAGATAGAGTTCACAAAGACCACCACTTCAAACCCATTAAACACAACTCTAAAAACATGTAATAGAGATCGAAGTATGCATAGTATACCCCTGCAATAATGAGAGGTAAGAACATCCAATAAAATAAGGAGGGATGGAAAAATACATCACAGAACATATTTTATTTCTCCATGAGTTCACACAGTACATCATTAGTGGGAAAGAGGAAAAAAAAACCATTACAGAGCCATGAGAGGAGGCTTAAACTCAACATTCAACCCTAGGGAAGAAAGATAGTAGGAGGTAGGAGGGACGAAATGACTAGCCTCTTGAAAAATGCCCCTCCTTTACAATATATAGAAGAATAAGGCATAGAGAGAGGGAAAATTAGAATCATGACTTAATCACCCTAGCAATGTATTGAATTCACCTACTCCAACCACCCCAGAAAGCATTAGAATCTGCTTGCAAGAATGATGGGCTTCACTGCAAAACCCATGCCCCCATGTGTTGTTCCTTGCTGGGTAAGAAAGGGGTATTTCCTTCATTATGAAAATAGGTGAGAGACTTGACAGCCTCAAAAATGGTGGACTGAATCAACCATTCTTCATTAATGGTAGCAGAAGATTAATAGGCACCAAAATCTCTCTAAGAATTCCTTTCCGCTCAATTATGATATTCTAGTTGAAAGATATGGCCGCCTAAAGGTTCTTTGGGTTTGGAGTCTATCCGCACAAGATCCATGTGGCATCGCTTACACATCTTAAGATTTCACCGCCTTCCTCCTTTCACTCCTGAATTTTACGAACTAACACGTGACATCATTTACGGGCATGCTGTTTCCTTTGTAGTCTACCTAATCCACTCTTATTGGTGGAGACACTATGCCTAATGCGAGACATGTGGAGGCTCGGCACACATTTGGAACACCGCCTCTTGATTTTACCTTTGGAGTTGTCTTTGATGAGGAACGTGGAGGCTTCCATAGGATTTTGGACATTTCAACGGCTGACCTTACCTTTTCGGACTCGACCATGTTGTGGTTCTATGCACATTTGGGGTCTACCTTTGGATTTGACCCTTCAAGGTGCGCTATATAGACACATGGTGGCTTCATTGGCTCCATCCCAAGCTTTAACTTTTTCAACACCAAGTGAAACCTTTCGGATGCTGACCACGTGGTGGGTTGACACTCATTTGGGGATTGGATTTTGGGTCATGCCTTTAAAGTTATGCCGAAGAGACACGTGGAGGCTTTTTCCATTCCTTTTATAATTAACCGATTTAGGCCAGTTCAACATTTAGGCTCTAACCACATGGGGGAGCTAGAACTTATTTGAGTCTCCTCTTTGGGTCATTCCTTCAAATTTGTGCCATTATGACACGTGGCTCCTTCTACCGACCTTAGACCTTACAACAAAGATCCGTCCTTCCCACCCATTTAGGAGAAACTATTAGACCTTAGACACATGGAGAGTCCACGCACATTTGGAGACCTTATTTGGACCGACCTCTCAGAGGTGCATCATTGAGACACACCTGAGTCTTCTTCGGCCCCCTATTGTACTTAGACTCTTCAACGACAATTGCTATCTTTTAGACTCTTACCCCGTGGAGGGCGGGTGCTCATTTGGGGTCTCTAATTTGTCGTGCCTCTTTGAATTGTGCCGACCTAACACATGGCATGTTCTCGCGGGTCTGCCTTTTCCTTGAGTCGACTCATATCTCAAGTCTAAAAACCTTGATCACTTTCTCTGATTTTCTCATGTTGAGATCTGATCTCCTTTAACATTGTTTGGCCTCATTTGCTAACCTTGTTTCTCCATTGTTGAGCATGCCCACAACTTGAATTTTGGAATCAAATGTGAGATTGCACAATTGAACCAAAGGCGTCTCCATTTCCTCCTATACAAGGTCGTGTTTGATCAATTTTGCTTGAGGGTCAAAATTGGAAAACAACTTGGTGACTTGTGGGATCACCTGCTTGTTAGGTGAAAAGATCAGTTTCCTTGAAGTATCCATTGGGTGTGGAGTCATGAATGATAGCACAGTGCATCGATCATGTTCCTGAAACCTCGAACCAGGATGCTTGTAACTTGTTAGCCCTTAACATGTTTCGTCGATGTCCGCACTCTCATTTCTCATAAGAAAATGTTGAAGTTGAGATTTATGAGAGTAGAAATTTATATTGACCTAGAGATTTCACTTGAAACATTATTGGAACTAGGTCTGATCTCCCCAAGTGCTACCTCTAATTTCTTTGTGCACGAGCAAAAAAACACCACAACACACACTATGTACAAAAATTGAAAATCATACACAACGCAAGTGGGATATGTATACAAAGTTTGCGCAAGCACTTGTGTTACTTGAAAGAAAACCTAAATTATCCTAAACTAACCAGAGGTAAAGGGCGCTCAAGTAAAAATTACAACAAGAAGGGAGAAGTAGCTTCGCTTCCTTGCAAATTCCGACCATGTAGTTAATTTGACGATGAAAATGGTGAGAAATGAGAGTAAAAACCACCTTGCAGATGGTGATTCACCCTCCTCAAGGCATCAACAAACAAAATATACACCTCATGGAGTTATTTTTTACTAGGATCTTGGAGGCGTTGCTATTGACCTTTGGTGGCAACTCTTAGGCGCATGGTTCTTGTGCTTAAAGAATGAATGATGGGGCAGTGAATTTTGTAATTTCTACGAGATTCTCCTCATCAAAATATTCTTCCAAGTCTGATAGGAAATCAAACTCTTTTATGTCCTGTTGTAAGTGTAAATTCCATGAGGGGAATAAAGTCATGATTACAGAACTTCATATAATGGAAGAAAAAGAAAGAGATGGAAGAAAATGGATGAAAATGGATGAAAATGGATGGGCAAAAGTATGCAACTTAGAGAATTCATTATTGGCCAAATAGAGTCGCGAGATGTGTTGAAAAATTCCTCCAAAGGTTCGATCTCAACAATAACACATCAAGCCTACGAGAGATGAAGATGTAAATCTCTTGATCTGGTCCCACAGGCATACCAAAATTGTTAGGTGTGGTTGGAAGGTGGCTTAGTATTTGTTGTTTGATAATGAGAAACCTCGAAAGATGAGAAAATATCACTCCAAAGTGTCCCACCGGCATGCCAAAACTATTAGTGTAAAATCACAAGCACCCCGAATGCCCCGGATCCGAGTGGGGAATCTAGTGTGATTGGATAACATGGGACCATCTCTCAAGTTTTGGGACTTACAGACTTGAGATGGCCCTTCGGAGAAAGCCGACTTCTTCTTCCTAATCCTAATGCTAAACTATATCTAGGGAAGGAAATGTGATTATCTAATCCTAGTTTAACAATGCCAAGGAGACAAGGAGAGAGAGAGCATGAAATAAACGAATCCTACACTACAGAGGTGATAACACCGAGAAAAGGGTGGGTTATCGATCACAATCTCAGTTGCAAGTAGAGAGAGGTGAGAAATGGAGAGGATGGACAGATGTATCACGGACCAAAGATAGAGTTCACTTTGAACGCCACTTCAAACCTATTAAACAAGGCTCTCAAAACCTATAATAGACATCAGAAATATGCACAATATACCTTACAACTATGAGAGGTAAGAAGAGATAATAAAATAAGGAGGGATGGAAAAAATGCATCACAAAACATATTTTATTACTCCATGAGTTCACATAGTACATCATCAATAGGAAAGAGGCAAGAAAATTCCATTATAGAGCCATGAGAGGAGGCTTAAACTCCACATTCGACCCTAGGGAAGAAAGAGAGAGGGAGGTAGGAGGAAGAAATGACAAGCCTCTTGAAATATTACCCTCCTTTATAATGCATAGAAGAATGAGAGAAGGAGAGAAGAAAATTTTGAATCCTGCCTCAACCACCCTAGCAATGCATTGAATTCACCTACTCCAACCACCCCGAAAAGCAATAAAATCCACCTGCAACAATGGTGGGCTTCACTGCAAAACCCATACCCCCATGTGTTGTTCCTTGTTGGGCAAGAAAGGGGTTTTTCCTTCATTATGGCGATAGGTGAGAGACTTGTGAGACTCAAAAAATGTAATTTGCTGAATTAATCATTCTTCATTTATCTTTGGCAGGCAAGTAACTAGCACGAAAGCTCTCTAAAAAGTCCATTCCCACTCAATTTTTATCTTCCAGGTGAAAGATATGGTCGTATGAAGGTGCTTTAGTTTTAATCTATCCATGGAAGATCCATGTGGCATCCTTGCAAGCGTCTTAAGATTTCACCGCCTCCTTTCACTCCTAAAGTTATGCTAAACCGACACATGATGTCATCTATGGGCCTTCTCTCTTTCCTTTGTATTCTATCTAAGCCCTCTTATTGGCAAAGACATTGTGCCTAACCTAAGACATGTGGAGGCTCGGTGCACATTTGGGACCTACCTCCATATTTTACCTTTGGAGTTGCACCGATGAGGCACGTGGAGGCTTCCGTAAGCTTTTAAAATTTTATGACTCGACCATGTATCGATTCTTCACACATTTAGGTTTGCCTCCAAATTTGACCCTTGAAGGTGTGCCGTTGAGACACGTGGAGGCTTCCATCGGCTCCATACCAAGCTTGGTATTTTTAAATGACCGGTGAAACCATTTCGGACTTTGACCACGTGGCAGAGTTGGTGCTCATTTGGGGATTTGCCGTTTGGGTCACATATTTGAAGTTGCATGCAAGAGACACATGGAGGCTTCGTCATTCCTTCTATACTTAACCAATTTGGGCTGGTTCAAATTTTTGGCTCGACCACGTGGAAGGGGTGAGTACTTTTTAAGTCTCTACTTTGGGTCGTGCCTTTGAAGTTTTACCATGCTTACGCGTGGCTCCTTCTGTTGGCCTTAGACCTTTCAATGGTGTACTTCATCGTTCCCGTCCATTTAGAAGCAGCTGTTGGAACCTAGACATGCGGAGAGTCCGCACACATTTGGAGACCTTGTTTGGACCTGGCCTCTATGGAGGTGCACCATTGAGACATGTGGAGGCTTTCTTCGGCCCTATTGTACTTAGACTATTCAATGGCTAGTGTTACCTTTCGGATACTGACCACGTGGAGGGCTCGCGCTCATTTGGGGTATCCATTTTTTTGTGCCTCTTGGTATTGCGCTGAGCTGACATGTGGCACATTTTGTGGGTCCGTTGCTTTGCCCCGATTCGGCTTGTATGTGAATTCTGAAAACTTTGAGACCTTTCTCCGATTTTTTCCTATTGAGCTCTTATATCCGTTAACGTTGTTTGGCCTCATTTGCCAACCTTATTTTGCCATTGTCGAGCCCATCCACAACTTAAATTTTGGAATCAAATGTGATCTCGCACAACTGAACCAACCTCTCCGTTTCCTCCTGTGTAAGGTCATGTTTGATCAATTTTACCCGAGGGTAAAAATTGGATAACAATAATTTGTCAAAAGAGGGTCCATGTGATGTATGGTATTTGGATTTCACTCGTAGTAAGCACATGATAGCTAATCTAGATTTTTTTTCTAGTTTGGATGATTCCGCTATGAGTGATGTAACTCTTGGAAATAACAATATTGTGTCTGTGAAAGGAAAATCCACGGTTAGTATTCTAACAAGATAGGGGAGCAAACAAGTATGCAAGATGTTTACTATGTTGCAGGTTTGAAACATAACCTTATGAGTATTGTACAGCTTGTGCAAAAAGGATATCATGTTTATATGGAAGACAATGAGTACATGATTACGAACAAAGCTCCTAACACTCAATTGATTGCAAAAGTGAATATGAACAGCAATAGGATGTTTCCATTGATTTTAAAACCTCGAAAAAATAAGAAATCAGATTTTTTGCAGCAAAATCAGCAGCTCAATTTGTAGCAAAGTCTTGCGCCAAGACAAATAAGCCTTTTGTTGAGTCCTATGCTCAAACATATGAGTCATGCGCCAAGGTAAAAGAGTCATACTCAATGCAAATCAGGTTTGTGCTACAACAAGTGATTCCTATGCTTATTCTTGCGTGAATGCGGTAGAGTCCTATGCTAAAGGAACACAATCATCTTTTCGAGACACTCATGAAGGATGAATCATTGCTTTGGCATCTTAGGTATGGACACTTGAATTTTAGAGGTTTGAAGTTATTACATGGAAATAATATGGTTAAAGGTTTTCCATTGACTTAGAAACCAAAGAGGGTATGTGAATGTTGTCTTTTGGGGAAGCAACACGAGAGATTCATTCCGATTGGCAAAACAACAAGAGCAAGTGCACCACTTGAAATTGAACACTTAGATTTATGTGGACCTATGCAAACAACTTCTATTGGAGGTTGCATTTATTTTATGACCTTCATTAATGATTACACAAGGAAGACATATGGGTTTATTTTTTGAGAAATAAATTAGATGCCTTTGATACATTTCAGCGAGTTCAAGACATTACTTTGGAGAAACAAAGTGGATACTACATCAAAGTTGTTAGAATGGACCGAGGAGGTGAGTATGTTTCTAATGAGTTTATGAATTTTTACAAATATCATGTTATACACAAGCGGTTTACTACTGGTACACACCACATCGAACGGTGTGAGAGAGAGGAAAAAAAAGAACCGTCATGGAGATGCTTTGAGAAGCATGTTGAAGGAAAAACATCTTCCAAATGAATATTGGGCGAAGCGTAGCAACTTCTATTTATATTTTGAATAGGTGTCCAACGAAAGTTGTTAGGAGCATGGTTCCTCAACAAGCATGGACTAATAAGAAATACAGTGTTTCACATTTCAGATTTTTGGTTGTGTAGCATATGCACATGTACGATGAGATAAGGAAGAAGTTAGACAACAAATGAGAAAAGTGTATTTCTTTTTGGTATTCAGAGAATACAAAAGCATACATGTTGTATAGTCTAGTCACTAGAAATCTTGTGATTAGTAGGGATGTAAAATTTATTGAGAATGAAGCATGGGATGGAAGTATAGAGAAAAATAGTGAGTATAGCAATAGTTATTATGCATGATGATATGACAGATGAAACTTTAGAGCAGCGAGAGTACTGTATCTACAAATCTTGGATATTCACAACAAGTTGTAGCACAAGATACACCTCCATCTATAGTTAGGAGGTCACCAAGATTTCAGCCATCTTCATCTATGCAAGAGCACCATAAAGAACACCGGAAGCTACTTCATCACCACAAACCAGTCCCTGCATCGAATAGTCCTACGTAGCGAGAAACCAAGAAGTCTAATTGAGATTTATAATGTTAAAACAACTAATTCATGTTCAGTTTTGACATTATTTTCTCAAAGCTACGAGATCCAAGTATATTACGAAGAGGCTATAAAGAATGAAATTTCAGAAAAATTCATGGATGATGAGATCAAGGCTATAAAGAAGAATCAGACATGGGAGTGATGGATCTTCCAATAGGAAAGGAAGTGATACGAGTCAAGTGGGTCTACAAGATGAAATACAATGCTGATGGAAAAGTACAGAAACACAAAACAAGGCTACTTGCAAGAGGTTTTATGTAGTAATATGGAGTTGACTATAACGAAACATTTTCACTAGTAGCACGTTTGGACACAAGTAAGAATGGTTTTAACAATTACAGCTGAAAACAAATAACCTATTTATCAAATGGATGTTAAATGAGCATTCTTAAATGGATTTATTGAAGAGGAAGTTAATGTAAATTAGCCATAAGGCTATGATATTGAAGGTCATGAGATTGAAGGTCATGAAGGAAAAGTATATACATTGAAGAAAACGCTCTATGGTGTCAAGCAAACACCTAGAACTTGAGTACAGCAGAATAGATTCTTGTTTTATTGAGAATGGTTTCAGTAGAAGCAACAAAGTGAGCCTACCTTATACACCAAGATAAATGAGCAAGGTAAAATTTTAATTATTTGTTTATACGTAAATGATTTGATCATTATAGGAAATCTATCTACTGGGGTCATTCATATCAGCCACGAAGAAGGAGTTTGAGATGACAGATCTTGGTCCTATACATTATTTTTGGGCATTCAAGTTCAACAATTAGAAGGTGAAGTTTTTATCTCCCAAGAAAAGTATGTAAATGATGTTTTGAAAAGGTTTAACATGTTGAATTGTAAGCCAACGCCAATACCGATTAAGTAGGTTTGAATTTGAGCAAAAAGGATGAAGGATCATTTGTGGATCCAACATTGTTTAAAAATTTAGTTGGAAGTCTTATGTATTTGATGGCGACAAGCCCGATATCATGTATGGTTTGAGCCTCATATCATGGTTCATGGAATCTCCAAAATATTCACATTGGCAAGCTAGAAAAAGAATTTTTAGGTATGTACGTGGAACAAAGAATCATGGAATTCTTTATTCAAGTTCAGATGAGTTCAAACTAATTGGTTATACAGATAGTGATAGTGTTGGAAGTATAGATGATTGGAAAAGCACATCCGGCTATACTTTTCACTTTAGAATAGGAGTGGATTCATGGGCATCAAAGAAGTAGTACATTGTCACATTATCTTCAACGGAAGAAGTGTATGTAGCAGCTATAGGAGCAGCATGTCAAGTTGGTTGGATGAGAAGAGTGTTGTGATTTACAACGAAACAAGAGGAAGCTACGCAGATTTTTGTGACAATAACTCAGCCACAAAGTGTTGTCTAAAAATCATGTTTTTCATAAAAGGAGCAAGCATATTAATATGAGGTATCATTTCATCATGGTCTTGGTAAACAACAAGGAAATTCATCTTGAATTTTGTAGATCCAATGATCAGTTTGTAGATATTTTTACAAAGGATTTGGCAAAAGAAGTTTTTGAATATTTGAGAGATTGTTTGGGAGTTTGTGATCCTACGCATGGCAGATCTGAAAAAGAACACAAAATTCTAGAAGAGTGAAAGTCACAAGTTTGAAATTAAGGGAGAGTGTTGGAAATATGCATGCAGTATGCATTGCTAATTCCAACCGTAGCTTTTTAGAAGGATTAAAAATAGATTTAATTTGCTTTAGTTTAGCATGAGTTTTTCTTTAGTTAAAGTCCTATTTTTAGGATTAGATTTAATTCAAATAAATCTGCTTTAATTCATGCACAACATGCAAGCTGTTTTAAAGCATGAGTTTAAATTTAGAATGCTCAGTTGAACAACTATTAGTGGATGAGTTATTCTATTTAAATAATAGAAATTGTAATTGCTTTGTATGCACACAGAGAAGTGTGAAATCTTCTTAGGCAAAATTAGATAAGTGTTGCACACACAAACTTCATTTTAATTTGAGCCGAAGCTCTTAGTATGAGTTAATTAATGGAGATTATGCACGAAGTGTTGGTTTGAATATTCTTCTATTTATGGAAGTTATTTAATTGTTCTGTTTATTTCTTTTATGTTGTTTGTTGTATAAGACTGTAAATTTTCTACACCAAAGCCACACTCTAAGCTGGGAATAAACAAACATCAGCAAATCATTGTTCCAAAACAGGAAACATTCATTCAAAACATGAACCCATGTATAAATTTATTATTGATTGATAAATTGTAACACCTCTCATTATATCAATATCCGAAAAAATGGCAACACTGTCTTGGTTAATGAGGTATGGAAACAAAAAGAGAGATATGTTTAGGTATGCACCTGCTGTAGCATGCATTGCAAAGCATATGTCGAAAATATGAGTGGGTTTATGTAGTATTTTGGAGGATCCTCCCTAGAAACTTTCCTCCACCCAAGTGAGTACTTCCATTTGCCTACTTTGATTGCATCATTATTAAGATTATATTACATCAGAGAAAAAACATATAGAGAAAAGAAAAAAAACCAAATTTGCATCAGTCTAGTAGAGGCCTGAAGGATACACAGAAATAATCTTAATAAATCTAAAAGACAAAAATACAACTCAATCAAGCTCCTAATTTTGGCAACCCTTCTCTTGACAGCCTCCTGAGTGCTCCCATCACCAATATTGTTATTGAATCTTTTGTCAGTACTACCTTTGCCGCAGTACCCAGAACCTCATTCCCAACTTTGTCAAGGGCCAGCCCCACTTCATCTCTAATGACAGTGCCTGTATTAGAAAGTGTGAATTAGACAGATATAGAAGTATCTATAAAACCAAATAACAGATCAGAGGCATCATTAACTGTGCAATGAATCAATCCCAATGCATATCAGTTACTCGTTGTACTTGGAATTTGATGTCAAGGTTGTGATAAACCATTAAAAATTACTACTTCAGTTATTGCCTCTGACATACAGATGATTATTTCAATATATAATAAGTACTAACCCACTGCTAAGATCAACGATAATTCCAGAAAAAAATTAGGTTGGTTTGGTGCAGTCCTAGTTTTCAAGCAGTATTTTAGAACATAACATTAAATGTAAAACTATTATTTTCCACCACTCTGTCTTGTAAAAATTCTTCTTATAAATACAATTCTCTCACAAAAGAATGAAGCTTTGGTTTTTAAATTTACAATTCTCCTTTTCAATTTAAAAAAACGATTGTTTATTTTCCAATATTAATTCTACGTATGTTTGTTATTTGTATGACTGCAATAGGAACAAAGCATATTAAGAACTTTAGAATCATTTTCTTCTGTCTAAGACTTTCACATTATAGTTCTGATTGTCGTCCAAGATCCTTACGTAAGTACATTTACATGCTCATAATTATGACTCTTTTATATTGTTCTACATTAGTGGTTTTGTAATGCATATTTAGAAGTTTGGTTAGGTAGGTATTTGGTATTCTTATTTGGGAAAATCTGAATTGTTATTCCCTTATCAATTCTATGCTATGTATGATCTACAGGCTACGGTTGTTGAGATTCTTGTCTTTCCTTCCTTCACTGGCAAGAAGTGAAAAGTTTGACTGAAACCGAATTTATGAAAATCAAAATGATTGGACTGGCCAGGATGACCCACTTCAGTACAATTCAGAAAGATGCACCAATTCTTCAACCGAGTCTTGATTTCTGCAGGACTTGTGATGAATAGGATACAATTGCAAAATGAACAGTGTAATAACAAACCAATAAAAGTGGAGATGAATCAAAGAATGAAGATGCAAGCAATTTGTTATCCATACCGTTGTCGTTACAGGTGTCTCTATACTTTCCGAAAAAGTGGCCTACCCACAGCGACTCAACTATCTGAATTAAGCCAAGGAACGACCAAAGTGAAAGTCATTTAGTGCAACCAGCAGTGACATGTGTATTCTATTCACTGCGCAATGAGTATATATAGTCGGATATGAAGAATGCACCACACCACCCACCTCCAAGGAATCAAATATAATAAACACAAACATAGAATGAGTATTCAATTCAATCTGCAATCTATTTATTCAATTATTTTCCAATGGCCACTTTGACTATTCAAGACCTGGAGTTTTTCCTCTAAAAAATGCAAGGATCACACCCAAGATTATTTCTCAAACTCCCCCTCCAATAACGCCAGGAATCGTGACGTAAGGCTTAGAAGATGTGGATTCAGTATGGCTGTAGGTGTCACAATATGCTTATGAACATGCTCATTAGCCTTTTAACTATATATTATGTCAACCAGTGCAATCCATGGACCACAATACAAATATACAATGTAAATGTCAGTACATATACACAGTATAAATATCTAAATAATGGCATTCACTGTCAAATAAAATCACCAACACATTCACTAGCGTAATTGATGAAGAATACGTTCTGCGAAGGAAGATTCATGCTGGCCCAACGATATTAATATCTTCCACGATGGAAAGAATGGGCTGCAGATCAAATAAAGAGGAGATAAAGATCAGTTATGTAATGAAATGAAGAAGCGCGTCCAAGAAAAATATGTCAAATAATTTGGAAAATCATTCTATACTCACCACATCACTCAAAAGTAAACATATTACAGACAGGGGAATAAACATAAACAAGACATACATTTGAAGGGAATGTGAGGATCTACGGAAACTGCAGAATCTACAGAAACTACAGAATCTTTGGACAGCAATAGAAAATATAATGCAGTGGATTTAAAGGATGCAGAATAGGAAAAAGAGGAGCTACAGAAATTTATAACAGCAAAATAAGATAAAACACTTGGCTGCAAATAACACAGATCTGGGCATCAAATTGCTTCAGCAATACATATAAATATTCACCAATAATGAACAGCAGCTATAGCTACACACAAAACATTCATTCATATAATAACAACTGAGAAATGAAGTTTTTCTATCAGCAAAAACAGTCCAGACTTGAGCTGGAACTGTGCACTTTTCTCCTTCTTCTTCTTCTCCCAATAAAACAAGATGCTATTAATAATAAACACCTACACAAAAACTTGCCTTACAAGTCAACACAAAATCTCTGACAAGAGATAATTAGGGAGAATAATCAACCAAAAATAAATGTGCAGCAGTCATAATTAAATACAAATCTGATATGTCAAGAGAGCTAAATCTGGAAAAGACAAATATTAGTTGCACAATAAATTCTGACTTGATTTTCCAACACTCCCCCTTAATTATGAACAGCTGTAGATCATGGAAATTTGAATCAAGTTTGTTCAAAAACTGTTGTAGCATTTCGGAGCTAACTGACAGTTTTCTGGAGCTGCTAACTTGTGCAAAGTCACAAACTCCTAAGCCACTTCATAAATACTCAAATGTCTCTTTTGCCAATGCTTTTGTAAATATGTCAGCCAATTGATCTTTAGACCTGCAAAAATCAAGACAAATTTCTTTGTTGCTTACAAGTTCTCTGATAAAATGATACCTCGTATCAATATGCTTAGTTCTCTTGTGAAACACATGATTTTTAGATAATGCTATGGCTGAACTGTTATCATAGAATACTGTAGTGGCTTCCTTTTGATCATGCATCAAATCTTTCAACATCCTTCGCATCCAAACAGCTTGACACGCAGCACTAGTGGCTGCCACATACTCGGGCCAAGTTAGCGTAAAGGGTCACAATGGGTTGTTTCATTGATGTTCATGACACAACACCTATACGAAAGTGAAAAGTATACCCAGTATATTTTTCCTATCATCTATGTTGCCCCCACAATCACTATCAATGTACCCAATAAGTGAAATCATCTCAAGTGGAATACAATATACCAAAATCCTTTGTACCACTTACATGCCTCAATTTTCTCTTACCGGCATGCCAATGTGAGTCTTTGGAAACTCCATAAACCTTGAAATCAGACTTACACCATACATAATATCCGGCCTTGTGGTCATTAAGTACATAAGGCTTCCAACCAGCCTTTTGAACAATGTAGAATCCACACATGCTCCATCATCTTCCTTGCTTAACTTCATCCCTGTCATAACCGGTGTTGGGGATACCTTGCACCTTGCCATATTAAATCTATTCAAAAATTCATTTGCATATTTAAATTCATAAATAAATATACCATCATTGGATTGATGGACTTCAATCCCCAAGAAATACCTCATAAGACCCAAATCAGTCATTTCAAATTCGTTCTTCATTATTGATTTGAAAGAATCTATGTTTAGATCATCGGTAAAGATTAGATCATCCACATACAAGAAAACAATCAAAATGTTACCTTGCTTGTTGACCTTGATGTACAATGTTGGTTCACAACCACTTCTTTGGAAACCATTTTGAATGAGATAGGAGTCAATGCAGTTGTACCAAGCTCTTGGAGCTTGCTTCAATCCATAGAGTGCCTTCTTCAACCTATACACCTTGTCTTCATGACCCGGTAGCTCATAGCCTTGTGGCTATTCCACATACACTTCCTCCTCTAAATAACCATTTAAAAATGTAGACTTTACATCCATTTGATATACAGGCCACTTGTTGTGGGCAGCAATAGCTAAAATAGTCCTAATTGTATCCAACCAAGCAACCAGAGAGATCTATAACAGTGTTGGGTAAAGCCCATTGCAACTAGCGTTGCTTTATGCTATTGCACTTTCCCATCAGCGTCTTGTTTAGTCTTATAAATCTATTTGATACTAATTACATCTTTGCCTTCCGGAAAATCAACCAACACCCATGTTTGGTTCTTCTCAATGGATTCAATCTCCTCATCCATGACTTTTGCCCATATATCACTACTCACAACCTCTTCAAATGTTAATGGATCATCAATATGAGAAAATAAAGCAAAAACTGAAAATGAATTTGTTGTGTCAACATTATACAAATCACTCAAACTCCTTGTTTTTTGAGGCATCGTGCTTGCTAGAGTTGGATCCGGAGATGAAGAACTACTTGGAGTGCTAGATTGTGTTGCTCAAGGGTACCAATTGATGTATATGCCGGTGTAGATGCTTGTGAAGTTTGCTGTCATGTTGGTGTGGAAAACAGCCTTGAGGATCTCCTTGGTGTGAATGAAGGTGTAGCTTGAGCTGCAACTTGTGGTACCATCCCGAGATTGGAAGGAGCTATTTTTTGAGTTATATTTGGTGTTGGAAACACTTCATCCACCATATTATCATTTGGGACAGCAGTTGCAATTTTGTGATCCTCTCTATGCTTCTATCCCACACTTCATCCTCCACAAATTGAACATCACAATGATTAAAACTTTCCTATTGATAGGATCAAACAACTTATATGATTTTGTTTCCTCCGAGTAACAAACAAATATACATTTTTTTCCTTTATTATCTAAGTTCTTTCTCAACTCATCTGGAACATGTGCTTATGCTATGCATCCAAATACCTTCATATGAGAAACACTATGTTTCCTTCTTGTCCATGCCTCTTGAGGGACTTTGTTTCATACGCTCTTTGTTGGGCACCTATTCATGATGTAAATAATAGCGATTTGCCGCTCAGCCCAATATTCATTTGGTAGATGTTTGGCTGCCATCATGCTACGAGCCATCTCCATAATTGTTCGTTTCTTCCTCTTTGCCACACCATTTTGCTTTGAGGTGTATAGCGGGATGTAAATTGTTTGTGTATGTCATGAGATCTATACAAATTTATAAATTCATTAGATATAAATTCACCACCTCTATCCATCCTTATAACCTTGATGTAGTGGCCGCTTTGCTTCTCCACAAGTGCCTTGAATCTGTTGGAATTAAGCAAATGCATCGATTTGTGTTTCAAGAAATAAACCCAAGTTTTTCTTATGAAATCATCAATAAAAGTAAGAAAATAAGTGCATCCTCCTATAGACAGTGTTTGCATTTGCCCACAAATATCTGAATGCACAATCTCAAGTGGAGCTGTAGCTCTATTTGCCTTGCCAACCAAAAATGACTCTCTATGTTGTTTGCCCATAATACATCCTTCACAAACTCTTTCCAGTTTCTCAATTAATGGAAAACCTTTTACCATATTCTTCATATGTAGTAATTTCAGTGCTCCAAAATATAAATTCCCAAATCTAAAATGCCATAGCCAAGAATCATCCTTTACCACTGATTGAAACGCTACTTGAGTTTCTACAAAAACATCTTTTTCCTCTTTGGAGCTGTTCTGGCCATTTCCGTAGCTGTCTTGGACATTTTCGTAGCTGTCTTGAACATTTCCGTAGCTATCTTGAACCTTTTTGTGGTTGTTTTGAACATTTCGTAGCTATTTTCAAATTTTCCGTAGCTGTCTTTGGCTACTGCTGATTTTGTATCTTCTACTTTAAAAGCTGCTCTACAATTTACAATATGTGTCTCATGAATAGCTTGAGTTATTTTTCCATTCATAGCCGGCCTTGTTTTTAATGGAAACATGTGGTTTACAGTCATTTGAACTTTGGCAATAAGTATATTGCTTAGAAGCTTGTCCAAAATAACACACTCATTGTTTTCCATGTACACTCTATAGGCCTTTTGTATCAACTGTCCAATGCTCATCAAGTTGTGTTTTAGACTAGCAACATAATCGACTGAGATTTTGGCTATGCCCGATTTGTAAAGTTTTATAAAAATTCCTTAAGAGTTACAATGAAACAAAATAGGATCTATACTTGAACACAAACAGATCTATTTCTATTTACCAAACTTTAATATATGCATTCATTTCCAAATGAAATCTAAAATGTTAAGTTTGTTTCAAATCAAGTTGTGTAAAAAGCCGAGTGCAGTTCTAATTTTCAAATCATACATTCCAAAGGAAAAGAGTAATATATTCTCTTCATACATATTCCATTTTCAATTTTCCAAACAAGGATTTCATCTTGCATTTCAAACACATATTCCCAATGAAAATAATATCATCTTTGGTAAATAAAGCAATTCCATTGACTTGGATGATTCTTTTACAACTTCCTTTTTCATTTCATTCCAAAAGACAAAACAAAAATCTTTCTTTTATTTCCACAAAATAAAATTACAGAGTATGTCTCTTTCTCATTTAAACATAAAATTTCATTTTCAATATAGAATAACTATCAATACAAATAATATTATGAGTCATCCACTTGAAGTGCGAAAAAGGTTTACAAAAAGAAGTCTCACAAAGGATCAAAATTGTCTTCTTTCTCAGCTCCAAATCAGCAAGTATGAATTTCCATCATTCTCCAATTTGATCACAATAGAACAAGGGGAAAGGAAATGCTCTCCACCCAACCAAGACATCCAATGAAAAGGAGAATCCTTCTGTTCATTGGTCCCTGAGCCCCAACCACATTGCAATAATGAATGCAACTCAACACATGGCAACATCACACTTCCACAACACAAAGGCAATCTTTCACATGCAAAAATCATATTTAAAACACGGTCGAAAACAAAATAGTAGTTTTAGCAACCACAAGATAAACACACAATAATATTGAGGCTTCATCAAGCAAGCCAAAAGAACAAAAAACTATTCGGGATGATGTCCATGCCTCCCTAGGGGAAATGGGTGTCACATCCTAAGAATAAAATTCCATTGTATATATAATTTCAAATCCTTGACATGCCCTTATGCCTCCCCAAGTACCCCTTATTCCTAACAATTTATTATACCTCCCTGAACTGTGATGGTACCCCATAATGAGTAAAACAATGCAAGCTAATTCATTTTACAAGGTGGAACCGAAATCCCCACCACCTCCACACTTATACCTCCACAAGGCACTTATGCCTCCCACAAGAAAACCCCATGGTCTTCTACTACACCATCCCTAAGCCATCTACCCAACTAACCAACAAATAAAATAGAACATTCAAAATTCAACCATTCCCATATGCATAAAATAAAATAAGATCATTTCAAGAGCCAAGATCCTACCTCTCCATGATGGAGTTTGTTCCAAGGTTCCAAAATAACAAGTTTTCTAATGCAAACAGTCTAGACCAACAATCCATAAGCATTCAACAATCTCCAACTTTCTCAAAATTTTCATGAGCTCAAACACCCCAAGAGAAGTTGCCCAAAATGAAGTGATAAATGGAAAGAAACCAAGAAAAAGTATTCAAAAATAATCCCCATGTCTTCCAAAAGAAAGGGTTCAAAAAGTAAAAGAAGTCACCCAAAAATTATGCATCCACAAGTGAAGCAACCCAAAACAAGGTAAGGAATTCAAATTTTATAGAAGAGGGAAGATAAGAGGATGAGGTGAATCCATGTAGGATGCCACATCACACATCTTCAACCCCAACTCAAATTTCAACTTCATTCTCGAATGCGTATTAAATAGGTGATTGAATAATATGATAGTTTTGCTTACACACTCAAATCAAACCCACACCCAAAAGGACTGAAATTAAAATATGAAAGAAAAGTGCAATTAAAAATTCAACATGACTTTAAAAATATATAATGAAGGTCTAAATTTAACCCTCCAACCATATGTATGGTTGGTAAATAAATTTAAGAAGTGTGGGACAAGTTTAACTTGTCCCACAAGCCTCCAAAATCAGCCTCCAAGGACAAATTCGAATTTCAAAAGAAGGTGGAGTGTTTCATACTCCAAAATAACTTACATATATCTTACATATTACTACAACATTACTACAACATTTAAAACAAGAGCCAACAATCCTAATAACTGGTTTCTTATGTCCCAATTGATTTATTAATCTTTTAACAATATGTTTTCTCACATACTTTACCACAATTAATTTGATTAAATAGAAAGGGGAAACACATCACTTTTAAAACACATACTAACTTAAACAAAGAAACCAAATAAAATAAAATACACAAAGTCCCTTGGTGACATCTAAAGGTGATCCCCCATGGGAATCCGTAACACATGAAACACACACAAATAATTACAAGTTGCCATGGTGACCTTGTTGAATTCATCTATAATTCCAAAGTGGTTGGTCTCCAATCCCTCAAGTTTGTTGTGATATTTTTAACCTACAAATTACAAATACCTCCCTCAGCCTTGTGGCCTTATCGAACATCCAAATGACTATAAATATAATTTCAAGGTCATCGATATATATGTGAATCACAACTATCATCAAGACAATCAATAATATCACTCACAGTTTCATCAATAACTATATCATCATCAATTTTAATTCAAATTTCTTGGTCTACTCAATCTATCCAAATATCACATGTCCTAACCAAATCCATAAATATATATAACCATGTCCAACAACATGTTAACATGTATATAAAAATGTCTCTAACAATCATCATTCATCATATGTGAATCGAGTCGATAATAGTCCATGATCTAACATCTAATCATCATACTGAATCAAAAGTCACAATAATGTCCATAATATAGTCCACAGGGTCAAAATCCATAATAAAAGGTGTCAAATGGAAATGGGCACTACATCCCCCTCCCCTTAGACTCAACTTCCTCCTGGAAGTCTTTGGACAGATGTGGAAACTAAACTCCTAACAATGTAGAACCCTCCCAAGTAGTTATAGTCTCAACATATCTGTCCCACTAC
Organism: Taxus wallichiana var. yunnanensis; assembly: GCA_018340775.1. Taxonomy (NCBI): domain Eukaryota; kingdom Viridiplantae; phylum Streptophyta; class Pinopsida; order Cupressales; family Taxaceae; genus Taxus; species Taxus wallichiana. The sequence continues at coordinate 435,798,762 of CM031243.1, forward strand.
ACTCATACCTGATCAATCTCTTTTCCTCGAAGGCCCGAGTCCGAGATCTATAATACGAATGAGATCCACCATCTCCTTTCCTTGATCTTGCACCTGCAATTTGGTCCAATCCAAAGCACATGAGAAGGATACACAATGTATCTCTTAAGCACTCAAACATGAAACACATCATGTATGCGAGAAAATATAGGTAGAAACTCTAGATGGTAGGCCAAAGTGCCGATACGCTCCAAGATCTCAAAAGGACCAACGAATCTAGGAGCTAACTTAGAACCTTTTCCATAATGGATAGGGCTCTTATGTGGCCTAACACGAAGGAACACCTTCATGCCCACATCAAAACTATGGTCAATCCTATGCTGATCTACGTACTTCTTCTTCCTATCATGTGCCTCTTTTAGTCTTTGTTTGATTAAAACCTCCTATTGCTCCATGTCCTATAACAAAGTTGGTCCAAGAGAAACCTTGTCCTCTAACTTGTCCCAACTAAGAGGTGTCTTGCACTCTCTGCCATACAAAGCCTAAAAAGGATCCATGCCTATAGAACTCTAAAAACTATTATTGTAGGAAAACTCCACCAAGTACATGTACTCCTCCCATCTCGATTGATGATCCATAACATACATCCTGAGCATATCCTCTAAAATCCGATTCAGTCGCTTAGTCTGTCCATTTGTCTCGGGGTGATATGCTATGCTGAAATTGATCCTCATCCCGAGGGCATGTTGCATGGTAGTCCAAAAATGGGAAGTATACAAAGGATCATGGTCACAAATAATATTCCGTATAATCCCATGCAGTCTCACAATCTCATCTAGATACCCATGTATAAGTTGTCTTGACCAGATAAAAGTGAGCCACTTTTGTTAATTTATTCGCCATGACCATGATGGTGTTGTGGTGATATCATGACATCGTATCCCAACAACAAAGTCCATGGAAATGGCGTCCCACTTCCACTTCGGTATAGACCGATGAAAGAGAAGGCCACTTGGATGCTAATGCTCGGGTTCACTTTCTAGCACTCTAAACAATGTGACACAAAATGAGCCACGTCTCTACAAAGTCATATCCGGTGATATAACTATCTCAAGGTGGCATGCATCTTCTTGACCGGGGATGGGCTGAATATGGTGCATGATGTGCCTTTGTAAGAATATCCTTCCTCAAGCCTCCATCTCTAGGGACATAAATCCATCCTCTGTGCCTAAGAAGGCCATATCCCTCTAATGAAAAACCATCAAAATTTCCTTCAAGGGGTCTCTAAGACTCAATCTCTGCGCTCGTTGCAATATAGAAGCTGCCAAGAGGAAGGTGCTAAAGGATCTGCTACATAAATCTATTCCATTTGAAGTGGCCATAGCCACATGTATCCGTCTGCTGAGAGCATCTGCAACCAAATTCGTCTTCCCCTTCACATGATCTATCTCCATATCATACTCACAAAGCAACTCCATCTAACACCATTGATGAGTGTTGAGATTGGGCTACGTGAAGAGGTGGTGAAGACTCAAGTGATCAGTCCTGAGTGTGAATCTCCAACCAAGAAGAAAGTGTCTCCAAGCAAACTAAGGCATGAAACACTCATCTGCAAGCTAAAGATCATGAGTCAGATAATTGAGCTCATAATATTTTAATTTTTAGACTCAAAGGCCACTACTATGCCCTCCTACATCAATACACCTCCAAATCCTGCCAAAGAAGCATCTATGTATACGAAAACCTCACCCTATGGATCTAGCACCTTTGCAAGAATGGGTGTTGTCGTGAGGCACTCCTTCGAGTGTCTTGAAGGCTTGGCCACATCTATCGACCAATCAAACTTCTCCCCTTTCCATTGAAGGGAATTGATGGGATACGTAACCTAAGAGAATTACTGAATAAATCTCCTATAATAACTTGCTAATCCCATGAAGTTGCGCACCTCTGTCATAGTAGTGGGTGCTAGCCAATCCATAATGGCTCTAATCTTAGAAGGATAGACTATGATAACTTCCCCAGAAATGATGTGACCCAAATACTATACCTCTGTCTGAAAGAATGCACACTTCTCCAAGTTCCCTAAAGTTGTTGCTCACGAAGGCACTGAAAAACCTGGTGAAGGTTCCTCATGCTCTTCACGTGTACGTGAGTAAATCAAAATGTCATCTAGGAAGATGAGAATGAAGTGATCTAATAAATTCCTAAATACCCCATTCATCTAACTCATAAATATTGCAGGGGAATTCGTAAAACCAAAATTCACCACTTTGTGAACTCATAGTGCCCATATCTTTTATGAAAAGTGGTCTTATGAATATCCACCACCACAATCCTCGCCTAATGTTAGACTAACTTAAGATCAATCTTAGAGAAAATTGTGGCTCTCTTCATGTGATCAAACAAATCATCTATGCAAAAGGGGATAATGATTCTTGATCGTTACCTTATTCAATTTGGCGATAATCAATACACAACCACAAGTATCAATCCTTCTTCTTCATCGGTGCACCCCAAGGGGATACACTAGGATGGATTAGGCCTTTCTCCAAAAGGCCCTCAATTTGCAACTTGAGATCACAGAGCTCTAGTGTGGTTATTTGATAAGGTGCTTGTGAGATAGGCTCCGCTTCCGAAACTAGATCTATGCAAGTCAATCTCATGTGGAGGTGGTAACCCTGGTAGCTCACACTGGAAAACATTTGAAAACTCTCTCAAGAGGGGATGATCATCTAGCGGACAGTCCACTAGTTCCATTCTATGATCATCATGATTGAAATAGCATACATATGACAACCCCGTTGAACACAACGCTTAAGCTACACAACGGAGATGGTGTGAATGGAGATAGGCCTCCTAACTCCTGAAATCAGTGACTCACCTCATAGATCATCTGCACAAGATATAGTCTTATGGTAACAATCCATCCTAGCCCTATGTGCACACAACTAGTCCATACCCAATATGACTCCATATGAGCCCAAAGGAAGGATACGAAGATCCAAGGTAGTGGTGAAAGGTCCCAAATCCACAACACACTCCTTAACTAAGGAGTATATAGAGATCTTATCTCTAGAAGCCATCTCAATGTCCCAACTAAGACCCTACCTAAGCGCCAAAGAGCCTACATCGCTCTACTAAAGATGGTGCAATAAAAGATTCGAAGAACCAGAATTAAAAAAATGGAGGTAAGAATACCACCAATGCTACTTGTGGTCCCAATCAAGGTACTCTGATGCTCATTCTAGCAGTTCTTGACCACTGCATAGATCCGATGATTGCACCCCATGTCACCAACGGTATACTATGAGATCTGTGTGTTACCCTTGTTAATAGGGATACGAGGGAAGTCTCTCTAAAAATGTCCATCAATGCGACAACCAAAAAAATCACCTGATCCTCTCCTATGTGTAGCACATCTGACCGGTACTTTGAGGTGTGGTGTGGATCCTGATGATCCAACTATGGTCTGCTAGTGTCTTTCCTTATGAGCTCCTGCTGACTGATCTCTAGGTGATCCTTGTGTCCTACTCGGACCCCCAAGAGGAGGCCCCATACTCTGACCCCTCTATGCATTGAATCTTTGTGGAGGTCTATAAGGTAGGTGGGACTACTGCTGCTATGGTCTAAAAGATGACTGTGCCAAACCTTTTCCACTACAAGGAGGAGGTGCGACCATCTTGATCTATTGTCCGCATTTGTTGGATGCGGCTCCGGACTCGATCTCTAGCTTGCTAGGTCTTTCCCTTAGTCTTCTCTGCTACATAGGCCTTCTCAATGGCCTCAACTAGTGTCAGTGGACAATGGATCCAAACTACACCTGCAATGTCAAGATTCGGCCCTGGATGAACCTCTCGATCAACACTGCTCATCCTATATGTAATTAACATACTAGATCAGATCAAGAAATTTACTCTCATACTCTGCTACTGTAAGAGATGCTTGTCAAAGGTCATGAAACTCATCTATCCTCTATTGTATGAACCTCCGTGACAAATATCTACTCTTGAAATGCCTCTCAAAGAGCTCCAGGAGTAAGCTGTCTTAGAATCCACGTGGAGCTTATGCTCCTCTTTCCTCCACTATATATTTCTCCGTCTCTCAATAGATTGATTGCAACATGAGATTTCATGTTTCTAGAATAAGGGTAGAGCTTGAAGCATCTTCTCAATCTCACCAACTATGCCTCTGCCTTAAATCCACCTATGTCACCAGAATAATATGATGGCCGTAGCTTCAGGATCTCCTTGATGTGGTTTGAAGTTGTAGTCTAATGACCCCTAGGCCTCCTGCATGCTCATCCCTAAGTTTAGGGCTCCAAGATCTATCTTTATGTCCTAAAACTTGGTCTCTCGTCCCTCATGGTGACTCTTCTCTGACTGATTCCATGTGGGAGTTCTCTCCTCTATGCTCCTCACTATGCTAAGGAGATGCACGAGCCTCAATGGATGTCACCTTATCATGTCTGACTGAATGTGCTCCTATGGTCCCTCTGCGTAGAGTGACATTAACATCCTAGAGTGTTTGTAAAGTCGATGGTAAGATAGCTACTACAATATGATCTGGTGGTGGTAAATCTAGGTCTATGTGAAAAGACCCCTCATCTTATCCGCTCCTCCTGCATAGACCAAGGAAAGAGTTAGTTCACTATTCTAGGTTTTATTCAATTTTCCATGTTCACTAAATATGCAATTTTAAAAAAAGGTGATCTCTAGATTTGAAACTATGCTAGGTTTAATATTGGACTAGGATTAATTTCATGTCTCAAGTCTTCTAGTTTTCCCAAGGGTCTAAGCCTTGAACCCACGACTACGATACCAAGTGTAACACCCACTAAAGCTCCCTCTTGAGACCCAAGAACAACCTAGGTTTAGTTAGAAGAATTATGAAATATTTTCTAAGTGTTCACAACAAAATTCCCAGAGTCCATTACAACAATTATCAAATCACCTTACAAAACACTAAGAGAGTGAAAGTTATCCCGAGCATAGTTAGATTATCTTCTTGTGGGGTACGGGAAGAAATTTCTCCTAGGCATCGAAGGAGCGCGTGGAAGGATCTTTTTCCTCGGCACGGAAGGCGGGAATGAGAAGAAGTTTCTCCTTGGCATGGAAGAGGGGTGCAGGAAGAAATTTTTTCTTTTTCGAACTTAGATTATTTTCGAAGCCCAATGAAGTAAAAACTTTTGGAGGCCATAACTTTTGATAGGGAACTCAGTTTTTGGAAAACAAGGACTTTATGGAAATCTCTCGATGTCCCCTTTGCACAGAAGCCTTAAAATGTTAATTTGGATAAATATTTAAGGTTTGATTTTGAGAAAACATTTTCTATCTCTAAGCGAGTGAATTGGTATTTTAAACATACAAATTTTTGTTCAAATTTTCCATTAATTATTTCTCAACATGCCAAACAAACATGGAGGATTTCACTTGGGAGAATTTAGGATGGATTGCACTTGTTAAGCTGTTTGATTGATTATCATTTCAAAATTGCCAATTTTGACAACAAATCGACTAAAAATTTGGATATGCCTGATTTGCAAAGTTTTATAAAATATCCTTAAGAGTTACAAAGTTGAAACAAAATAGGATCTATACTTGAACACAAATAGATCTATTTCTATTTACCAAAATTTAGTATATGCATTCGTTTTCAACTCAAATATAAAATGTTAAGTTTGTTTCAAATCAAGTTGTGCAAAAAGCCGAGTGCAGTTCTAATTTTCAAATCATACATTCCAAAGGAAAAGAGTAATTTATTCTCTTCATATGTATTCCGTTTTCAATTTTCCAAAAGAATATTTCATATTGTATTTCAAACACATATTCCCAATGAAAACAATATCATTTTTGATAAATAAAGAAATTCCATTGATTTTGATGATTCTTTTACAACTTCCTTTCTCATTTCATTCCAAAAGATAGAATATAAATCTCTCTTTTCTTTCCACAGAATAAAATTATGAGTATGTCTCTTTCTCATTCAAACATAAAATTTCATTTCCAAAATAGAATAACTATCCAATACAAATAATATTACGAGTGCTCCACTTGAAGTGGGAAAAAGGTTCACAAAAATAAGATCACAAAGGTCTATCAAAACTATATTCTTTCCCGAGTTGCAAATCAATAGTACGAGTTTCCATCATTCTACAATTTGATCACAAAAAAACAAGGGGAAAGGCAACGCTCTCCACCCAAACAAGGCATCCAATAATAAGGAGAAGCTACCCTCTTCATTAGCCCCCAAACCCCAACCACATTGCAATAAGGAATGTCACTCAACACATGACAAAAACATGAATCCACAACACAAAGGCAACATTTCACATGCAAAAATCATATTTAAAAAATAGTCCAAAACAAAATAGCAGTTTTAGAAACCATAAGATAAACACACAACAATATTGAGGCTTCATCAAGCAAGCCAAAGAAGAAAGAAACTATGGGGATTCTTATTATGCCTCCCTACGGGAAATGGGTATCACCACCCCAGAAAAAACCACCAAAATATATATCATTTCAAATCCTTGACATGCCCTTATGCCTCCCTCAAGTACCCCTTATTCCTCACAATTTCTTATACCTCCCCAACCTCTTATGGCACCCCATAATGAGTAAAGAAATGCAAGCTATTTATTTTTACAAGGTGGAACCCAAATCCCCACTCCCTCCACACTTATACCTCCCCAAGGCACTTATGCCTCCCGCAAGAATACCCGTTTGTCTTCTCCTACACCATCCCTAAGCCATCTACCCAACCAGCCAACAAATAAAACAACACATTCAAACATTCGACCATTCACATATGCATAAAATAAAAGAAGAGCATTTCAAGAGAAAAGCTCATACCTCTCCATGATGGAGTTTGTTCCAAGGATCTAAACAACAAGCTTTCTAATGTAAACAATCCATATCAATAATCCACAAGCATTCAACAATATCCAAATTTCTCCAAATTTGCAAGAGCTCTAACACCCCAAGAGAAGTGATAAAAGGAAAGCAACTAAGAACAAGTATTCAAAAATAATCCCCATGTCTTTGAAAAGAAACGGCTCAAAACAACAAAATAATTCACCCCAAAATGATGCATTCACAAGTGAAGCAACCCAAAACAAGTTAAGGAATTCAAATTTTATAGAAGAGGTAAGAGAAGATAATGAATTGGATCCATGTAGGATACCACATAACACACCCTCAACCCCCAAAAAAAAGTCAACTTCATTCTCCAATGCATATTAAATAGGTGGGCGAATAATATGACAATTTTACTTACACACTCAAATCAAACCCACACCCAAAAGGACTGAAATTGAAACATGAAATAAAAGTGTAATCAAAACATTCAACTTGACTTTCAAAATGCATAATGAAGGTCTAAATTTAACCCTCCAACCATAGGTATGGTTTGTAAATAAATTTAATAGGTGTGGGACAAGTTTAACTTGTCCCACAAGCCTCCAAAATTAGCCTCCAAAGACAAATTCGATTTTCAAAAGAAGGTGGAGTGTTTCATACTCCAAAAATAACTTACATATCTCTTACACATTACTACAACATTACTACAACATTTAAAACAAGATCCAACAACCCTAATAATTAATTTTTATGTCTTAATTGATTTATTAATCTTTTAACAATATGTTTTCTCACATACTTTACCACAATTTATTTGATTAAATAGAAAGGGAAACACATCACTTTTAAAACACATACTAACTTAAAAAAGGAACCAAATAAAAGGAAATACATAAAGTCTCTTGGTCAAATTTAAAGGTGATCCCCCATGGGAATCCCTAACACAATCAAACACACACAAACAATTACAAGTTTCCATGGTGACCTTGTTTAATTCATCTAGAATTCCAAAGTGGTTAGTATCCAATACCCCAATGTGTGTTGTGATATTTTTAACTTGGAAAATACAAATACCTCCCTTGTCCTTGTGGCTATATCAGAACATCCAAATTAATATAAATATATTTTCAAGGTCATCGATATATATGTGAACCACAATAATCATCAAGAAAATCAACAATATCACTCACGGTTCCATCATCAATTTTAATTCAATTTTCTCGGACTACTCAATTTATCCAAATATCACATGTCCTAACCACATCCATAAATAGATATAACCATGTCCAATAGCATGTCAACATCTATATAAAAATATTTCTAACAATCATCATTCATCATATGTGAATTAGAGTCGATAATAGTCCATGATCTAACATCTAATCATCATCTTGAATCAAACGTCACAATAATGTCCATAATATAGCCCAAAGGGTCAAAATCCATGATAAAAGGTGTCGAAGGGAAGTGGGCACTACTGATTTATTGACCTAGAACCCTTTCCCATAATTAAGATCAACTCCTTGGTATCTCTATGTACCATTGATACTCCAACTAGGTGTTGTTTAGTTTGAGGAGGAATATTTGATTTCATATTAAGGGACCACTCGGAATGAATAGGGGTATTAACTACCAAGTTGTCCTTAAGCCTGATCTTAGCATGTTTTTTTATCCATGAGACAATTTAGCTTACCATACCAGTTTAGAATTCTTGTAGGAAATCATCCCATAGTCGGGAAAGAAACATTTCTAGAAAAATACATAAGAATCTTCATAAATGATCTTCCACATTCTGGTACTAGCTGAAGATGTGAGGAAAATGGATCAAAGGAGGGATCTATTTTGCGTCACACGAAAAAAAAAAAAAAAAACCAAACACACACCATTCTAGATTTGGACATGAGTAGTTGGGTCAAAATATAAAATCTTTCCACAACATTTAATAATCCACATGATTACCTATTGGTCCTAGAATTCAAAAGGAAGGGTAGGGGGTGCACCAGAGTGACCGAGAAGGTAACCATAGATTCTATAGAGGCCACGGCTTCTAAAGCAACATAGGTTTATGATGATTTTAAAAAAACCAAAGCCCCATGTAGCACATCAAAAATATCTAGCTCTAGAGCAAAAATGAAAAATAATGTTTCATTAGCTAGGAAATGACATCTAGGAACCCTTGATCTTCCATTTCCTTTTGGTCCATTCCCGATGTGGTCTATTTTTGGTCGAAACACAAGAAAAACCTAAACATACTATATAAATACCTTTGTTGGCCTTATCAAGAATAAGACCAGGAAGAAAGAGATTAGGGGTGTTATCCACCCAAGAAGGTGATGGATAAGTGGATCTTACGATCTATGAGTGGCCATTCACCACTCTCTTATACTAGAAACAATTGCAATTTCCTAAATATCCACACATAGGGCTTGGACTTTCCTCGTGCCCATTAAAAATTTAAAAATGTTCCTCTAACTCATGTTTTCCTTCATTCCCATCCATTATCATAGAAGCACAATTTTATGAGCATATGGTGATAACTCTAAAATTCATATCGAGTAGTAGTGCATAACTCATACTTTTGATTTTTTTTTCAAATTAAATTTACTTTCACTTTACACAAATCATGCACAAAATCTAAGGAGAATATAAATCACTACTAAATAAGTAATTAGCCGAGTGCTTCTATTTTCATAAGAGCAATATTAGAATTTTTTTAGCTTTTTTAGCCAATAAATCCATTTGGGGATTTTATTCTCAATGCACTTATTTTATTTTGAAAATTTAGTTCTTAAACATTAATTGTTCCTCTAAATTTAGTGTTTATATTATTGTTAACATAATAATGTTTATTGGTATGCGTCTAAGTTAATAACTTCAGTATTGTGTAATGAATGGATAGGTAGACTATGTAAGGACTAGTCCATGCTCCAAATTAGTCTTGAATTCAAGATAGATTAAGGTATGTAAACAAATCTAGATTTAGTTTATTGAGATCTGAAAATTTCTTATGTTTTACATTTGTTTTGTATGTTATAAATATCTTGTGATTATTATTACACCCTTAATAGGCTATAGAAAATGACGATTTCTTTAATCACTCTAAATTGCCTCACAAATCTTATTCAAGAATAATAAATAATTTATTTCTTATTACAATCTTATATTTGTTATACCAAAAATATCACATTGAATGCTAAAGGACATTTTACTTATATCCCTGAAAAAAATTTAAGACTGGAAAATATATGATAAGTAAAATATATGTTTTGTTGTGAATCTACATAAAACACATTCGAAGAAGACTATGTTCAAGGCGTGAGATTTGTGTGGTGAGGTTGAAATGTTGAAAGATTCATTCACTAATTTAACGAAATAATGGAAAATAGTTCTCACACTTTGAAAAATTACATTAACATGTGAATTAATATTTTCTACGATAAATTGCATTCAAATTATTGAGAGGTATAGACTTTCCTCGATATATTGGACACATTAATGTTTTTATCTCTTTTTGTACCTCAAAAGTTGGATATAATAGATTAGAATAAGGTATATAAATAATATTAAAAAATGAAATCTCACGGACCTCTTCCTTTGAGTGATGTAAGTTGAACATGCAATTACTTTTTCAAATCTCGATTATTTCATTTAATAACCTTTAAATATTTTTAGTTGATTTTTCAATATTTAATAATTTCTATTTTTTTGATCTATTTTATACAAAATAATCAAATATATATTGAAAGATACTTAAATATATAATTTTTGAATTGAAGGGAAATGTTAATTTTTCATTTAGGAAGGGTCAAACTTAACATAGCGCTTCAAATTAAAATATATGGAGCTTTTTAAATTTGATCACTAGACTCCCAAGAATATATAATTTTGTAAGATAATTTATATTTATCTTTTAGTTTTGTCTGAGATAGCAAAAAAAAATATATCAAAATGTTTATATTGTAATGGTGTTCTCCGAAAAACCCTAATGAACCTTGACGGATAACGCAGAGCCATGGTGACAACATCCACGACGGTCGTTCTAGGAATTACAAACCACGAAGGGCGATCTCTACTCTTCCTTTGGTTAACAGATTTGGCCCTCTCCAAAATTTTGATGAAACTGGGCGAGATAAAGTTTCTGATGGAGATTTATAAGAGATAATATTGGCATGCTCTCCACTCAGTAACCTTAATGGCGACGTTGTATGCGGGTCTCGAAGAGGGGCTACTGTTCGCTTGCTGCAAGAAAATGAAGTTGGGATATTGAAAGCTGGAGGTTTTTTCGGCTCTAGCTACAACACCCCACTTTATGGCTCTGTTTCCATTGCACCCGATAAAGAATCTGGTGCTCTTGTACGCAGATCATTGCATGTTTCTGTACATGTGGCCTCAGGGGTTGGATCTGGGCGTATTCTCACCGATGCTATTGGTTATTTTCAAAAGAACCAGACCCATTCCCATAGAATGTCGAGTCAACTGATTAATGTAGCCGCTGAGGATTCACTCCCTGTTCGGGTGTGTTTCATGGAAGTTCTATAGGGAAAGGTAATAAGAACATGGAAATAGTTGACTCCAAATGTTATAAGCCTATGAATTCTACAAAATCTACCCCATTAGTTTATTTTGGTGAAGAGGTAGTGCAATGTGAGGCTTTCTTTAGGAAAAATGGATTGATTAGTAGATTCGACAAAGTTTATCCAATCTTGCACTCTCTTCATGCTTGGATGTAATGTCAGTGGGGTCCCATCATGACAGGTAGGCTGAATATTTATCCTAGTTCTCATGTTTTTTTCTAGTTGCATTTTTGAACCTTCAGAAAGGAATTTGATTTTTGGGAAAGTTTGGGAATTTGAATCCCATTTTCTATTGATGAAACTGGTGTTCCCTTTGTTTAACCTGGTGTAGACAGCTTTAGTTTGATCAAAGAAACTTTCTTACTAAACTTGCACAAACTATCCCAATCCCTGCAAATTTATGACACTTCTTCAATTAGGTTGTTTCTTCCTTCAAATGCTCTTAATTGACAATTATATGTTGATTAAGCTTTTTATCTTATAGTTGACTAATAAATCTTTTTATTAGCTAACTTCAGCTTCAATGGTTCCAAAATCTATAAAAAACCCCTCTAGATGTTCCCAAAAGGCTCCATAAGCAAACTTGGGACCCCTAATTAATACCACAAGATTAATTAGCTTATAAGCCTAGTCAAATCTTTCTTTCACATGCCAAAAGTTCTTCTTAGACTTACCTTTTTCCCACATGCATCCAAAACATCCCTTTCTTGAAATGAAAAAACTATTAATAGACCTCTACCCCCTCATTTTTCTAAGAACACTTTCCATCCTCTAGCATAAACTATAGGCATTCGGATTTGAGTATTTATTCATTTGTATTGAGATATCATCTTTACCATTGCATTCCCAACTCTTGCTTCCTCCATTAATGGTAGAACTCCATTCTTTAAAGCTTGAGAAGTATATCAAAAAATCATATTTGATTGATAAGATCTTCATAGTTTCATGTTTTGTAGCATTCAAAGAGTATATAGTAGTATATACATGATAGTTTGATGTTATTTCAAAGTTATAATGCATGGATAGGAGTAGCTCTTGTTTATCTCTTATCTTGATGGTCCATAATTAAGTTGGAAAAGATTTGGGGTTTATTTAGTGTTCTAACCAAATTTATATAGATTTTCTGATTTATACATGTTCACATATGGCACGCCAAAGTGGGACCAAACTCCATGGTCTCTAGAAGCTATTTTTCAAGCTTTTTATTTCAAGTTCTAACCATTTTCATGCATTTTGAAGGTTAACTAGTGTAGTTTCAAGCTTTTGATAACATTAAAGGTAGTAAATATTCCTTTTGCATGCAAATTTGTGTGGTTTATGTTAGAAATTTAATTAAAAGGAAATAATCTAGCCCGCTTAAATTTCTAGATTTTTGTTTCTCGTCATTTTTGTGATTTTCAAGCCCACACGTAGTTTTTGTGTTGTGCACATATGTCAAAATTCATGGGAAATTGTTTGAATCCTTGCATCTTTGCATGTTCCTAGTTATGCGCACACATTTCCCATCCCACGCACTCCGTTATCTTTTATTTTTGACCCATTGTCAAAAATTTATAACAAAGTCGTGCATATATCATGATCATTGCACACATGATTGCATACATGCGCACTTTTCCATCTTCATACACATGAATTTGTTAATTATATGTGTCATCTCATTTCTTATCTTGTATGCCCATACGTTTCTAGTCATCCGTACATGCCAAAACTATTGGCATAGCAATTGATTAACATGATGATATCCCTCTCCACCATCGGTTTGAGCTTTTGGTGTGATGGTAAATCATTTGGTATCGAGTGCCAAATAGTTAAGCGTGCCAGCCCAGAGTAGTGTGGCGATCAATGACCTCTAGGAAATTCCCGGTGTCACTTTGCCTCCTAATGTTGTTGGGCCGATATGGTGTATACCCGGATCGATCATGTGGGAGGGTGTTGGCATAACCATTGAATAACATGATGAGATCCCTCTCCACCATCAATTCAAGCTTTTGGTGTGATGGAAAATTGTTTGGTATCAGAGATGCATGACTTGCCGTCACACAAAAATCTTGAACTTTTGGTGTGACAGAAAGTTGTGTAGCTTTGATACCAAGCGAATTTCCATGACACAAAAGTTTGAGCTTTTGGTGTGATGACAAGTTGTGCATCTTTGATACCAAACGATTTGTCGTCACACCAAAAGCTCGAACTGATGGTGGAGAGGGATCTCATCATGTTATTCAACTACTACGCCAACACCCTCCCGCATGATGGAGCTAGGTATACACCCAATCAGGCCCAACAACATTAGGAGGCAATGACACCAGGAATTTCCTAGAGGTCACCCATCGCCACACTACTCTGGGGCTGCCACGCTTAACTACCTAGCTCTGATACCAAACGATTTTCCGTCACACCAAAAGCTCGAATTGATGGTGGAGAGGGATCTCATCGTGTTATTAAGTTCTTTATGCTAACAAAAATGAGCACACATGTGTCATTATGCACACGCAGTATAATTGCTCATTGTATTTTACACAGAGCCATGCACTTGTCATTTTAGATGTGCACATGTTACTAAGATTGTGCACATGCCATAGAGGGGTGGAAAACATTGGTGTTTAAAGTTAAAATTTGTTCTAACACTTCACGGTGGTTAATTAATTTAGAAGTTTCTATCACTTTATAGGTTTTTGTTGTTACTAATAACTCGTTTTGTAGGTTACTTTGATAATATTTTACTTTTTTACTAACTTTTACTTAGTTGAGTTTATGAATGTGTAATTTATATTTGCAAATTTTTTAATATTTAATGCTCTTCCCTCACACCTTTTAGGTGATCTTGGGAATTAGAAATGGTTCAATACCTTCTTTATGCTTTCATAAAAACTTCAATTAAGTTTTATAAATTGATTAACTTAAAAGTTTTTAAAAGGAACTTGCTTTTAGCAATTTGATTAAGTATTTTCCATTTTCACAAGTTTTAGTGAGATTTTTTTTTGTATGTTTTTTCCTTACATCTTAGGTTGATCTGTGAAATCAAAATGACGCTCTATCTCTTTTATATTATCTTCTTATCACTTAGAAATTTACTAATCTTGTTTGAAGGAAAAAAGTCTCTTGTAAAAGAATTATATTCTAAACTAAGGTTAACTCATTTCTTGTAGGTTTTTAAAGAATGTGCCAAAAAAACCACATTAAGTCTAAAAGATAAAAAACACCATATTCAACACACTTGATTTACAGGTTCGGATAAGGGTACATCTCATCCACTTTAAACTAGGATATAACCTCCTTTGCATAAACCTTAAGCTATAACAAAGGGGATGGTCATAGGAACCCCAAAGTAGTCCATGCAAGAGGGAACCTTGTGGAAAAAAGGGAATTTATCCACTTACCAAATTGAATAGATTTTACAATTGTGTTTAGCACCCAAAAAATCTTCTTTGCGACTCCAATGAAATATAAACATGAACACATTCATTGTACATCATATTTGAAGTTGTTAAAGTAAAGATGAGATACTCAATACTAGTCATTGCAAATTTCTTGGTAAAATGAGCTCATAGAGGGTGTTTTTGGTACCTAGTTGAGTGAACCACCTAGGAAAGCCATATCTTCTTGGAGCTAACTTCTTCGTATCAAGCCATCATGTTCTATAGAGCTCTCATGAAGTGAATACTTTCTTGGAAACAAAACCTTGTTATACAAATAAGGTGAGAGTCCACTTAAGTTGAAACTAAGTGTTACTCATCATGGACATATGACCCATTACTTTGTCTTAGTTCTTCACTTACCCTAACGTAAGGAGAAAATCTTTCAAAGTTAAACTTAGTTTGTTTCATCATCACGTGGTCTACACCTTTCTTATCTTGTTGCCCATTTGGGAAAAAATAGAAACAACATCCATGGATAACACTATAATTAATCATGTCCACCACTTTTGTAGTCTACTTTCATGACTAGGTTGCACTATCGAATGCATGTGTTGAAAGTATGAATGGTATGTCATCATATTCTAGTAGGCCCTATATCTCGAACCCATCTTGAGACACATTATCGACGTAGATAGGCTTTATTCACCTTTTCATCTCCCTTAGACGTGTTAATTTATTCGTATTACATTGTCTCACTCGCGATACTTACACCTGAATGTGATCTAAGTATCGAGTATATTGGTGTTGTGCTTCCCACATCTTATCAAATCCCTAGTATACCTATACTTAGTTTTTTCAAAGATTACCTCAAATCTTGAAGAGTAGTGATTATGTTGTTTGTGTATCATATCCATATTATTTTGGCTCTAGAACATTGTTTTCTCTTGAAACTTTGTTAATGTCCCTTAGTAGTATTGTTTTGTTCCTTACATGCATAATTTATACCTTTTAGGACTTAGGTATTGCTTGTTTATAAAATTTTTGTAGTATCCTTTGATTGGGAGTCACATCAATCCCTTGTTAGTGCTTACGCCTTGTTCATTTTGAACTTGACATAAGCAATCACATCGATTTGATCATCTATATGTTGAACCACTGTTGAGAAACATAAGGTGTAAATTGTTGATTGATTGACTTGTTTACTCATAGGATTGCATGATTGTTCCTTATGTGATAACAGTTGTTTAGATTGATATCTAGGAAAAATCATTATATTCTTTGATTCTATAACCCAATATTCATTAAAACATTGTTTTATGAAACATTAAGAATTTAGTCCACTTATACCACATTACACCTAGGTTTATTACATCTTGATCACACTTGGACAAAACCTAGTATAAAAGAGATTAGTAATGTTACCTATTATGAGAATGGAATCTAAGAAAATTGAACTTGAATTAGAGTTAAATAATTTTTCCAACTATGCCTTTAGTAGTGACAACTTGGGTCCCCTCTTTTTGTAGGTTAAAGACATGGAAGTATTAACTGACCATAGTAGGAATGATACTAATTCGTTTGAATGAGTAACACACCCTTGATCTTATTCACTTTGATGAACTCTTATTCTATAATAGAGATCAAGTACTCACATGAGTACTAGAATTAGGAGTCAAATTACCACAACAATGGGACGTGGCTAACAAAACCATTAATCAAGAGGGTGAAGAACGATAATGACCTCCCCTTATTGACATGGTTTGATGCATGATGCGCTTCGATTTTCGGTGCTCGTAATACAAACTTTGAGAGTGAAGGAACAAAAAAATAGATGGTTCTTGGAGACCATACTTTAAATCCTTGTGCAAAATTAGGATTGAACGTGAACCCAAGGAGTTACCTCCTCCCAATATGGTGTTATTCAAAATTTATCCCTAAGGTAATTTAGATAACTTGGACCTTTCTCAAGGATTGAGAAAGTAGAAATGGTTCAAGGCCCAAATTCAAGTTTTGAGGGATCCCTTTACTTTTCTCTAACTTTACTATCCAAAGAAAAATCCAAGGGGTTAGTTAAAATTTGTTAAATATTGAAAAAATGAAGTCAATGGCCTATTTTAGTGCAAATCGGGTTTGGAAGCTGCGAATGGAACCAATGTAGATCATACCTGGGGTTCATCGTACCTAGTTCGGGCCCCAAATACTAAGGAGGAAAAAAATATGGCAAATGTGGAAGATTTTTTCCCGCGTAGTCAAGGGAAAGTTGGGACGAAGGTATGCGCAGCCCAAAAAAGCTGAAATAGCCACGGTCAAGTGTAATGTGGTTAAGGTGGTAAAATATCGTGGGATTTTTGCGACCTAAAAATACAAAATCACCATAGATAGTCAAGTGCGAGAGATGGCAAAAAGAATTTTTCGGGATGGTAGGGCCGAAAAAGGCTGAAATCACCGAAGCACCCGTGGGAAAATAAAATATGGATATGTTGAGAGTCAATGTCCATCCTAGCCCGATCAATGGCAGATGTACGAGGATAGAAAATCCCAAATCAAGTGATACAAACAAAGTAGGCCCGCATGGTCCAAGTACCGTAGGGACATGAGTTCCCCAAAAACCTGAATTCACCACAATACAATGGGATGTGGTGTAATGCGACCCTTGAAATTCAAACGAGCATAAATTTTTACACAGAGATTCATTTTTCAAAAAAATTGACTTTTCAAAAAGGGTACAACATCCTCTATGCAAGAAAAAAAAAATCCTTTTCCAAAGAAAATAAAATCTCATTCCAGTAAAATGCAAGAAATCCCTGACGAGCTCAAAATAGCTGCTCACACTTAGAATGCCATATCTTTTGCATTTCTCAATGGATTGTTGTAAAATCAGTCTCTTTGGAATTGTGATTCTAATCAAGATGCACATCAATCAATAATTGTAGAAATTGATGAAATTTTGATGCTGTTTTTGTTTTTTAAACGTGGCGGGTTCAAAACAATGATTTTATTGGTGGTTGTGAGAACATGTAATGAATCATGAGCATACATTTTGCACTTGCTGCAAGTTATGGGATAGTATGGGAAGATTTTTACAAGAAAAAGACCATCATTTCACTTAATTTATTACCTATTGCAAGTTTTCGGAAGTAAAATTTTAGGACTTTCATTTCTCCCTCTCTCCTCTCAAAATTCTATAAGTTAGAGTGTTGGGCTCAATATAAAGGGAGATAATTTTTGTGCAGAAAAAGTTTTTCAAATTGGTTTTGTGAAGCCAATGTGTTACATGCCCTTGTAGTGGATTCCTTACATGGTGATCTAGGCCTTTATTTTATGACAGATTGAACTGTGCATATCATGAAGTAAAAGATGCAAGTTTTGGGATGTATCTTCCCCTATTGTGTTTGTTAGCATTCTTCTTTCTATTTCAACCTCATTGAAAATATATTGTGTCTAATTTATTCTCTTGTAGGGATTCATTACCATTGTGTGTGTATGAAATATTGTTGTGAATGTATTTCTTAGACTGTGGAGAACTGTTATCACCCAATCTAGTAGCCACTTCACTTCCATTTTTCACACATTGGAAAGATATTCTCATTCTCTCATTTTCTAGTGTATGACCTTTGTTAGTGTATTATTTACTTTCATATTCTCTCTCTAATTGGTCCCTTGGAAATTTAGATTAGGATAAGATATGTTTTCTTGTATTAGAGTAGATTATGGCAGGTGTAGTTTAGGAGTAGGAACCATCTTTCTCTCGGAGGTCTATCTCAAGAAAAAAATTCCCACAACTTGAACATAGTACCCATGTTTTCTAGTCACGTCATGAACTCAAGCACACACACTTGTGTAAACTGAAGGTGCTGTGATTTGATGATAACAATGATAAAGAAGATTATCCTCAAGCCGAAGAAGAGGTAATACAAATAAAAATCATCAAGCTTAATGAAAAGTTAGCTAACTTAGGTTCCTTAAGGAAGAGTGTAGATAAGGAAAAACTTAACTCCAAATTAGGTAAATTTCATGCCAAACCTTACAAAGATGAAATGTTAAAGGTTACTCAAGTGAATAGACCATAATCCCCTAAAAAAGTGGAACTCATTACACAAGAGTTGTAAACCATGAAGAACATAGTCACGACCCTCTCAGGAAAGTAACACAGGTCATAGTATGAAATACCAATATGAAGAACTATGTCCTTATCACTTTGAGAGATACATATTACGAGTATCATTTCCTAAAAAATTCGGTTGTTATATGTTTGAAAAATATAAAGGTAAAGGTGATCCTTATAATAATATTAAAGACGTATACATGGATTTGTAGGAAGTATTTTATAGCAACTACTATCTCATATGTTTGTTCTCTCGTAGCTTAGAAGGAAAAGCGTTAGAATGGTTACTCCACTTACCTAAGGAGATGATCTCGACATGGCTTGTGCTAGCTGCAAATTTTGTGCATCATTTATATTTTAACATGGAGAGTGACATTACCATGGTAGATATTTTTAATACAAAAAAACCAAATGAGACCTTTGTTGTTTTCCTATAGTGATGGCGGTGTTAGCAAGTTATTTCCCTTGTCCCATTTTGCAAAATCAAATAATCGAGTATCTTTGTGTTGAATTTGAATCAAGATATGAAATTTCATCTATACATGCACGTTTTCACTAACTTCAAAGAATTTATTGAGAAGGGAAGCCAAATCGATAAGGATCTCATAGAAAAGGGAATGATAAAGCCCTTTTTCAAAAGATAAACACAAGTTGAAAGTCGTAGAAAAATGAAAAATTTCAATAACAACAAGAATGTCATCGAAGACGACATCAAAGACTCCAAGAGAGTGTAGGCTATACAAAATAGTTTGCCCTTAAAACTTACACAAGGACTTCTCTCGAAAAGTGTCCCGAGAAATGAACATTTAAACCTTTAAAATAATAATTATTTGTCATCCTTAAAATATTAGATGCCATAAACATGGTGTAGTGTCTAACCACAAGAGTGCTTTATCCGGTGATGCACCTAAACTAGTATGGTTCAAAGAACAAGGATGCTACGACTTTCATCGTTTCAAAGGACACAAGACCGAAATATGTTTGAAGTCATGACATTTCATTCAAGACCTTATTGAAGAAGGAAATATTAAGGTGGATTCACCTAACTTAGGACAAGGTCCTGGAAAAAGATGGGAATATTCAAAGAACCTTTTTCTAATCATAATAAACACGGAAACAAGAATTTAGATCTAGTTGAGTCATCTAATGACTATATAGATGCTCACTATGTGTATCCATAAAATTCTAATCCTTTGGATTTAGTCATAGGTTGTATTCATTCATCGATGACCAAGTGAACAATATTAGGATATTAGCTAACAATTATGTTGTAGGAATGCGACATGCTCACTTAGTGATTATGTAACTTCCTCTACCTATTCCTTAGGAATATCAGTATGAATTATTAGAACAATTGGAGAAGACCATGGCTAAGATCTTGATCTTAGACCTCCTCAAAGAACATACTATAAAAAAATGTTTTAGGGATCGGGTGTATCCAAAGATGTAGATACTACAAAACTTCAAGAAATGCTTGCAAATCGTAATCCCAATGAATATATATCCTTCCATTGGAGCGAAATCCCATGTAACAATATTAAACACAACCTACCTTTGTACATAGAACTCTTCATTACTCTTCGTAAGATAAAAATAGTGCTCTTAGGATAGTGGATCCGGTCTAAATATTTATACATTAAATCTTATCAAGCAACTAGGCCATACAAAAGAAGATTTGGATGCTAATACCATTATGATCACGGATAATGATAATGAAGAGCATGAGTTAGCGGGTACCATAGTGATCTTAATGAAAGTGGAGCCCACCTATCATGATAAAAATTCCATGTCCTTAACTCGGACCTTCCATATAAAATGCTCGTAGGTCGCCAATGGATTCATGCATTACAAGCCAATCCTTCTACCTTCCATTAGTGTATCAAATTATGTCACGAGAGGACAAACTATCACCATCCAAAGTGACGCATAACCATTCACACATTATAGAGCATTGCACAACTTTTCTCATACAACATATGAGTGTCCTTATTTTGATATTGTTGTCCCATTATGAACCGAGGATACGAAGGATCATATATATCTAGATGCTTTAATTCCTTTCAATCAAATTTTTCCTTCATTAATCAATCCCTTTACCTCATGGGAAACAACGTTTGAAAATAATGGACAAAAATGAACAAGATATTTTAATATTCGATCTTTCGGTCTCACCTCAAACACTTGGAAGACCATACTTTCAGTTCCAAAGCACTCGGGCTAGTTTCCTTGAACCCTTTGAGAGGTTTATTCCTAGTGGTATCTTGTCAGATGAAAAGATGCTAGATACACCTCCTAGATCAGTACCTAAAATAATGATGCCTTCATGTCACTATGAACCCCGGTATATCAAAGTTCATCGAGTGATTCATGTCATGGGTTATAAGCGATTCGTTTATGGCCCAAACACACAAGGCAGATTAGAGCCTATTCCTATTCCCTGTTATAAGTCAAACAAACATGGCCTTAGTATCATACCTCATAATGATCTAGCCTCAGAGATAGATGCTACCTCTTCTGAATGTGAGGATTTCTCATCTCATTTAAACAACGATGCAGATTCCAAATTTAGCTTATATGAGGACCTTGCCTCTACTAATTTATTTCTAGATTCAGCTATCTTCACCCTTTCTAGATCCAATTCTAGAGATAATTTCCAAGTCACCCTTGTATATCCCAAACTCATTGAATGGGATGAACTACTTCACATGTAGGTTGATTTATTTGAAAATGATGAGGCAATTTTACATTTCCAAGGACTTATAGATACCATTCCAAATGGTTATCATAGGAAGGTCTTCTCCATTAAATTGGAATCATGTGTGTACTTTGGGGAAGAGGCAGAATTGTGTGGTCACTTAAATAGAAAACCAGTAGGCAAGGGAAAAATTACTACAAAGAATCCTGGTAATAAGAATAAACATAAGTACCATAGTGAAAACCTCTTTGCGGAACTTGTGGATGAATGAAAAAAAAAATCAACAAAGTAGGTGGTTCCAACATGTGAAGAGAAGAATATCTTTGAACTAGATGTAGAAGTCGATATCACTCTCCCCCTAATCCTACATAGATGGAGGTTGCATCAAATATGCTAGTTGAAGAGATAATCAATGTCAACATTGGATCAAAACACGATCCCAAATTGATAAATGGGAGCTTCACTCTTAGTACAAGAATAGAAAACCTTCGTAACACTATTATGAGAGTTTGCAGACATATTTGCATGGTCATATGTAGATATGTCAGGTTTGGACCCAGTGTTGGTCATGCACAACCTTGTTGTACACCCAAATCCCTGACCTATCAAGTATAAACTAAGGAAGATGAATTTCGAATTTACACAACTTGTCAAATAATAGCTGGAGAGACTATTTGTAGCAAGTTTTTTAAGACCTATTAACTATTTAGATTAGATATCTAACATAGTTCTAGTCTATAATAAGCTAGTGGGCATCAAAATATGCCTTTGAATTTAGAGACATCAACAAAGCATGTCCCAAACATGAATTCCTCTTACTGAACATTGACATTATTATCGATTCAACTACTAGTTATGAGATGTTTTCCTTAATGGATGGATTTTTAGACTATAATCAGATTAAGATCACAGATGAAGACCAAAATAAGACTAATTTCATCACCTCTTACGGGACATTTCTCTATTAGGTAAATCCTTTCGGACTCAAAAATGTCAGAGCTACATATGAATGAGAAAGGACCGTCATCTTCCATTATATGATGAGTGACATCATGGAGGATTACGTTGATGATATATTTTAATGCCTCACGAGATTACAAGGTTTGATTGAATCTCGACAAGTGCATCTTTTGCATATAATCAGGAAAGTTATTGGGTTTCATTTTTTCATAAAGAGGGATAGATGTAGATCTTTCCAAGGTTGCAACTATTATTGAGAGATTCCTCCACCAAAAAACCTTCAAAGCAAATATGCGTCTACAAGGGAATATTTTTGAAATATGCCAATTAATATCACAACTTACGGTTAAGTGCCATCCTTTCACACATCTATTGAAAAAGGATGTCACCTTTAGCTGGTGATTTGATTATCAAGTGGATTTTGAATTAATCAAACAAGATCTAAAAAATCCACCTATTCTCATGATGCCTACCTCGGAGAATGCCTATTGTTTTATATTTTAACCACTCAATTAACTATTGGTGCACTTCTTGCCTATTATTATCTTAGCTATAAAGAAAGGGAATTTTATTACCTTAGCCATGCTTTAATTCCCTATGAGCTGAACTATCCTCAGATTGAAAACACATGCCTAGCTATGGTCTTTACATTTTAGAAGCTTTGCCATTATCTCCTTAATAATAAGACCAAGCTAATATCCAAATTTGACCCTCTCAAATACCTCCTATCTAAACATGCCCTTACAGGATGTATGTCTAATTGGATCATCCTCCTTAGCAATTTATACATTGAATACATTAACTAGATATTCCTAAAAGGAAAGGTGCTTGTAGATTAGCTGGTTGAAGCTCCCTTACCAAGGATGGAACCATTGTGTCTAGATTTGCAGTAGTATCTATAATGAATATTGAGAAATCCGTCATGTGGCAAGTCCACTTTGATGGGTCATTCACCTTTCATGGTTTAGGAGCAGGAGTGGTACTTATCACTCCCACTAGAGAATTTATTCCATAGGCATTTCATTTGGGATTCCCTTATACAAATAATATTTTAGAATATTAGGTCTTGATCGCCGGCTTTAAATTATATATCACGTCGAACATGAGATAGCTATGAGTCATTGGTGACTCCTATTGATCATTAAATATTAATGATGAATACAAGGTCAAATATGAGAAGCTTGTTTGATACAATAAAATGGTTGAAACTATGAAGGAATAATTTTTATATATTATCTTTGAACATAGGCCAAGATCACGTAATTGATCAACAGATGCCATGGCTACAATTGGGTATTTACTATGCATTCCACCTCAGGAAAACAATATTCCTTTCTTTGTTGAACA
This sequence comes from Taxus wallichiana var. yunnanensis, assembly GCA_018340775.1. Classification (NCBI taxonomy): domain Eukaryota; kingdom Viridiplantae; phylum Streptophyta; class Pinopsida; order Cupressales; family Taxaceae; genus Taxus; species Taxus wallichiana. Next base: position 435,822,635 of record CM031243.1, read on the forward strand.
CTTATGAGTGCCTTTCATATGACATGCCAGTGTATTTTATAGCATGTGAAGTTTTTGGTCCTTTATCCGCTTGGTATCATTCAATTTTTAACTACTTACAAGATGTAACTTTTCCCCCAAATATCTCCCATACTGAGAAAATATCCCTTATTGGCCATATAACATGTTATACCCTCATAGGAGGCACCCTCTATAATCATGGCTTGAAGGGAATCTATTGCATTGTATTGATGTGACTGATTAAATCCAAGTAATTAAATAATTGCATGGAGGATTTTGTGGAGAACACACATAAGGAATGGTACCTACTAAGAAACTAATAAGTGTAGGTTACTATTGGCCTACAATGGAAGTAGATGTTATAAATTTGTAGAGAAATGTGAACTTTGTAAAAGTATGGAAACTTGATACATGCCCAAGAACAATATTTTCATCCCATCACATCACCCTATTCGTTATCAAAATGGTGACTTTATCTCATAGGAAGCTTAATCCAACTTCCTCATTAGCCACACTCATATTATCACTACCATTGAGAACTTAACCAAATGGGTAGACATTGTGCCTCTCACTTACGTAACCGGTGCAAAGATCTCCAAGTTCATAATGAACCATCTCATTTTCCGTTACGATATCCCCTCCGCTAGTGTAGCAGAAAATGGTAAATCATTTAAAAAAGACAGTCAAAGTGTTATTCTAGCACTTCTAAATCGACTCAAGTGGTTAAATCCCTACTATCCTTAAGGTAATGGAAGGGTTGAAACCACTAAGAAAACAATTTTTCATAGCATCGGGAAGATGGTTAGAAAAATTGGTCGTAATCTGGCACCCACAGATCCATCCCGCCCTATGGGCCTATTGAATCTCCATCTACAACCCTACTAGTGCTACTCCTTATTCATTAGTCTTTAACACTAAGGAAATTATACCTTTAGAAATTGATCTTCCCTCCATAATAATATCTCTCTAGGATTATCTCGTACAAAGATGAATACAATAGGGGAGCTCGGCTAGTAGAGTTAGAACTCTTTGGATGAGAAGCGTATAACAACACTCAATCATTTGAAGGTTTATTAGAACCGAAGTTTCACAAGGATATAAAACAAGGATCATACCTCATAAATTTGAGGTAGGGGTCTTGTTTTAAAATAAAACTAGTTTAACATAGTCAAGTATCAAGAAAAGAGAGGAATGCTTTAGCCAACAAGTTAGGACCATATATTGTGCTTGTTAAGTATAGTTCAAGGGCATCTAATATGGCTAACTCAGATGTTGAGGAATTAAAGGAACCAATGAACACACTGCATATAAAGTGGTTGTATTCTTGAGTATGAGGTTCCTAAAAAAGGAAGGAATAAATAACGAAAAATAATAATAAAGAAAAATTTAAAAGAAAACAAGGTTGTCAAAGTATGAAAACGACACAATTGTGGCACATTGGGTAGGAATTTGGGTGAAAACCAACCACGGAAGCTTAAGGTGGATTCTTTGCTCACAATAAAATCCTACACCTGGATGGATAACTATCACTTCTTTCTAGGGATGTTGTTAAGCGTATCTTTTAGGGCTTGGATCTGGTTGATTTATTCTTGTATGTATGAAGGAATCTCCTTTTTATATTCCCATCTAACATTGGGGAATCCTTCACATTTTCACAATCTTACACATGCGCGTGACATTATACCTTTTTATATGCCCATCTCACACTAGGGACATCCATGATTCTTTGATTTTCTGTACATATTTTTGGAAAACCTTGGAAAAAAAAAAATTATAAATGTAAACATTTGAAAAACACTTTATAGGGACAAATCTATGAAAAAAACATAACATTGTCTTATAGAAATTATAAAAAAATGTGAACAATAGCCTTGAAAATTGTCTTTAGTATGATAACAAAAACAATAAAAATGATTCAAAAGCGTCCCCAAAAACAAAGTAGTAGTTTTCTTACTTTTAAATGTCAGTTTGTAGAGTTTTGATTACTTTATCTTTTTGTGCTGTGTGTTGTACATCAGATTCCTTTGCTTACTTTAAAGTGTTACATTAAGCGGATGTACATAGGCATTGAGTTATTTTATCTTTCGTACTTTTATATAATTGTGTTGTTTTAATTAGCTTTGATTAAGTTATATTTCTTGTTTCTATTGTATAATTTTTGTTATCACACCATCTATATATCATTTATAAATAAAATCTAAGATACATTCTCATTAACATTAAAATTAAACATGTATCCTATGTTAACAATATATAATATCACCGAGAAGGTCAAGAGGGACCACCTTCTATCCCCCTCAAACGTAGACCATAATAAAAATGTGGAAAACCATAAGTATCATATGAAAAATAACATGACATCATCTACTACTATCTCATATCTACAAAATATGAAAAGTAGAACACAAATTAATGCATCAAAACAGGTGATATAAATCATACACATCATAAATAAGTCCATAATCATCATCATATAACATATCAAAATCAAATGTCCATATACAATGTGTTTTGATACATACATCTAGTTACAAAGTTTTCCATCATGGGCATGGGTCAAATATGTGCCTTCAGAATGAGGCATAATCTGAATAATACATATACATCAGTCAAAATTGAGCCTTCATATCGAGGCATCTATCCAAAGTACATACATATTTGTATACATCATCAATAGAGTGAGTCATGTATGACTCGATCCCCAATGGGGACTAGGTGGCTTGTAATCTGGAGGAGGACCCATCACCATTGGAATCTCCAAGCGTGATTGTTACCTTGTCTACTGCTCAACTGATCTAACTTAAATTGTGGGTATATGTGATCTCACGGACATCTATGCCTCGACCGAAACTTGGTGCCCTCTAGCCATTTAGGATGACCTCATAAAACAATTATCTATAGTAGGAAGTCCTCTCATTACATTTCGTTAAATCTAGGTGTATACGCGGTGCCACCATGGCTCCATCAATACGTTAAATCTGTCCCACCGACCACTTGGATGTAAGTCGTTCCCTCTCTGTCTAGAGCTGATCTCACTCTGTTGTAACCTATCATAACTCGAGAGGCCAACCGGTCTCGCTTAGCCCTGAAGTTGTGTTCTCTCCACCACTACCCGATCCCTCTCAAGAATAATCATGTATCTCTTTGCGGTGACATGTAACTAGAGAGTTATGACATGTTGTTGTTGTTATCGCAATGACTAGCTCACCTTCACACCGTGGAACCTGTTCTCATCCCCAATCTCTAGGACTTAGTGGTGGAGTATCCAATCCATCTCCTCCTTCTCCTCATGGGATATGTGGTGGAGTAAAAATATGAGCATGTTGTGAAGGCTTACGTACATGGACCTTTGGAAGTACCTTCTATAAGGGAACATCTAGTCCCACCTGCATACCAATCCCGAGCCACGGATTATGAACATGTACATGTTTCCGTACTAGAGAATTTGTAGGTACTCTTTGTGTGCCGCCTATGGCCTTTTCCTTGTCACTAATCTTGTTCCTATCCAGCCTCATCATCCCCATCATCATCATCAATCTCATCGCCACTATGGCTATCCTAATGTGGCCCCCACTATCCTCTCTATGTATGAGGAGGCTCCTCGGTGGTGGCCACACTCTTACATCTCATGCAACCTATGGAATAGTAAGATGCTGGGAGAACTATAATGTACCATGCAACATAGTCTAATGTAGAACCAAGATCCATAATCTATCAAAGAGGAGCACATACTAGCATAACCATGTGATCAAAGTTATCCCTATCCTGCTATGACTTGATCTATTGACCAATATCAAAATTCTCTCTATCTCGTCACCCATACCACATCTATGACCTAGGAACATCATGTATTTCCCCAAACTACCATTGTACTCGAGTCAACCTTGTAATAATCCCTAATATATCCATGGCTACCCATGATTAAATTCTCAACCATATAGAGACCGAGCTCACTTGCATCCTCTCTGTCACTTGATAATGAATATATGGGCTCCAAAAAACAATCCTCGGTTCAAGATTATCTAATACATGGTTTTATAAATATGTATTTCCCATATGACCTCGTACATCATCACAAACAAGAGCCCAACCAAAAATTTATGACTCAACAAGAGATCGATCTTGCTGATTCTTCTACAAGGCTTCGATAACTATTTGATCCCGAGTGCCCATATTTGTGGAAGGGTCATTTTACCCAACATCTTCTAATGGTAGTAGGTAATTGAATGAATATCCCAGTATACATGTGCCAATATACACTAACCCTAATAATAGCACTCTCATATGAGAAAGCCTCGGATCTCGTAGAAATTATACCTATAGGGAATGATGTGTATATCTTATTAGTAAGAAGGCTGCCACTAATAAGAGCTATGAGATAAGCGGCACACGATGTAACCTTGGATTAGAAATAAAATAATGAATATGAACTTTCATACCTTGTCCGGGTATCTCATCTACCCCAAAAGCTCAATCGGACTATCAGTAAGTTATGTGTCATCGGTCACATACTAAATCAAGCTCCCCATAATCGGGACATACGATCTACCAAACATCCTCCAACATAATAGTCATCTCATTGGTAAGAATCCTAAATAATTGAATCTCACTACACCACCACTCCGCTAAAGTTGTAATAAGGATGTGATATACGGTGATATGTGGCATCTCGCATCATGTAGATGATACTTCTCACATATAACGTAAGGTGAAAATACTTCCTCTCGCATCGTGAGAGGGTAGCATCAAGTTTGGTGAATCATCCTGTTGATGTGTAACCACAAAACCCCTACATTTCTATAACTTGATGGGTTGAGACTCTCGGTGTGATTACATAACATCGAGCTTCTCCCAAAGTGTGGGACTTTGAGAATCAAGAGATATCTCTTGATGAAGTCTGGTTCCTATTCATCATTGTCTACACACATTCATATTGCAGAGGATCTACTCTAAAACCTACTCTAACTTGCCAAGGAGACAGGGTTAATGAGATGCAAGAAATGAAAACTAAACTAACTAGGTTGATACACTAAAGGAATGTTAAACACATGCTTTTCCACTAAATGTAAACCATAAAATGTAATACAATCATCATTAAAAAATAACCAAGATTGTAATTAGAGATCAGGAAGATACAATGAACATAAGAGAGGGTTAAAATCATCAACAAACTTATACTATTTCTCCATAGATTTGATACGAGTCCATTACAATGGCCAAGAGGAAAGATTACATTTGCAATTTGAATGGAAGGTTCAAGCTACAAAAATCCACCTTCGTAAAGAGAAGAAGGGAGGGTGCAAAAAAAAAATGTCCAAACTTTATAAAAAATACCCTCCTTACAATATATAGGATGAGAAAGAGAGAATAATCCAATCCTGAAATTGCTTTTCCAACCACTTGTAAGATGTAATAAATGAGTGTAATTAATGGCACCTTGCTTGTAAAAGAATCCTTCTTTAGCACTCCACGACCCACATGATAATGAAAGAATTATGGCCATGCTCATAAAATGCATTCCCAACCAATTTCCAATAGTCTCTTTGAATTGGGCTTGCTCTTCAAAAATTACCATCAAAACTTCATTAGTTTCTGCATTTCTTGATTGTTGTGCGTTATGCTCAATTTGTTGGATTTGGAGATTTTTCTTTTATTTTTTCCCACCTATAATTACTAAAAATAAGAAATCTAGATTCTTTGGCGTAGAGGATGTTGAGAGATTTCTAGAAAGTCCAATTTTGTGAAAATAGAGCTCTGGGTCAAATGTTATACTCATTTGAACTTTGGGGTCGGGCATTCCACACGGGCTCTCACAATCTTTTAAAATGTCCGAGCATTTAAAATTCCTAGTGGGCTTCATGATTAATGCTACATTGAATTTACCTTCCTCAGATATTTTCCAAACTGCTATGGGTTTGGAGTCTATTTGTGTAAGATCCACGTGGAATCCTCACACATTATTATGATTTTTACTACCTTTTTGGATCCGGGAATGTGATGTGCTAACACTTGGCATTATTCACAAGAATTCTCTACATTATTTGTGTTTTGGCTAAGTCCCTTTTGTTTAGGAGCAACTATGTTTGACCCTAGACACGTGGAGGGTCTGCGCTCATTTGGGGACTCGCCCTTTGGATTTTACCTTTGAATTTATGTTGAGATGACACGTGGAGGCTTCTGCTGACTCTTCCCATGTTTAGAGTTTTCAACGGCTGGTTCTACCTTCTCAAGCCCTAACCACATGGAGAGCACTGGGCTTTCTTGGAGACCCACTTTTGTCATATCTTTCAAAGGTGTTTTGATGAGACACATGGAGGATTCTGCTTGCCTTTTTATACTTAGCTGATTCGGGCCTCAAGTGAACACTACCTTTCTTGGGATCGACCATGTGGAGAGATTGCGCTCATTTGGGAACCGGCCTCTAGATTTTACCCTCAAAGTTACACTGAGCTGACATGTGGATGCTTCCACGGATCTATTGCTTCACTTGAGTCAAGTCACTCTGGGATTGATTTTGACTTATTGAGGTAGATTTCTTCATTGTCAATCCTGCATACAACTTGACTTTTGGGATCAAATGTGAGCTCACATGACTAAACCAACCTCTCTATTTCTCCTGTGCAAGGTTGTGTTTGATCAATTTTTCGTGATGGTAAAAAATAGATAACAATTTGGTGACTCGTGGGATCAGCTTGCTGCTAGGCATAAAGATCAATTGCCTTGAAATATCTATTGGGAATGGAGTCATGAATGATATCCTGGTACTAATCTTGTTCTGAAAAATTGATCCCAATTGCTCGTAACCTATTGGCCCTTAACTTGCTCCACTGCTTGCACTCTTAATTTTCATAAGAAAATCTTGAAGGTGAGATTTTTGAGAGTAGAAAATTGTCTTGACCTGGAGCATTCACCTACTTCTAGAAATGAACTGTAAGCACACATTCACTTGGAGGCACACTAAATGCATAATTATAAAACCTTTGAGAAACCAAAGCTGTGCCGAAGCACGTAAGGAAATTAAAACCTACACTACAAAAAGACAATGTGCATACACACTTAGAGGAATTAAAATATTAGGCTAATATTTACAAGGGTGAAACCTTCCTTTTCAGTAGCAATGTTTAAGATAGATCCCGTTAACCGGAATCAGATGTTCCACTCCATCCAATGTAGACAATTAGAAGGCATTTCTACTTTTACATCATGTTACCATGTAGGGGCCACTCCAAATAGCATCAAACTTGGAATGCCTTCCTGGTCTTTCCCGATCTCTCATCCCACTTCAGAACTAAGTCTCCTTCCTAAAAGGTCCTTGCTCTTGATTTTTGTTAAACCATCTCTTAATTAAGGCTTGATCCTTTTCCATTGTTTCAACTACATTTTCTCGATCTCTTCGATTCAATCATCTCTGCATACCTAGTCTCTATTGGTTAAAACTCAGATAATGCCAACTGCTTCATGAGCTCTAATGCGGTGAGCTCTAATGATATAGGAAACAATTCCTCTTTTGCATAGAATAAGTTATAGGGAGAATTACCTGTTGACTTCTTTGGTGTGATCATGTCAGCCCACAAGGATGATTTGATCTTAGTATGCCATGTCCTCTAGTTTTCATCTAGATTCCTTTTGATGATTCTTAGCAAATTCTTGTTTGTGGAATCTGCTGCCCATTACCCTATGGGTAATAATTTGAAGAGGTCCTTAACTAGATCCCATTATTGAAAGAGAATTCTATGTTCTTGGAACCTAGGAATGCCAAAGCATTGTCGATAGGATAGTGGTCGTACTCCAAACCTAGTCACTATCCCTTCATAAAATTCTAGTATGCTAGATGCATTTGCTTCTTTGAGTGCCATTGCCTTGGTCCACTTGGTGAAATAGTATGTTGCTATGAGAATAAACTTGTGGCATTGGCTTGAGTTTGGATTGATGACCTTAATGAAGTCAAATCCCCATTACATGAATGGCTAGTCAATTGAAATTGGGTGTAATGAGAGAGCTGCTAATCTTTCCTTGCCTGTGAAGAATGTACATTTCTTAAATTTTTTGATCCATGTGTAGTAGTCCACTTTGAATAATGTGGGCCGTGAGTATCCCACCTTCATTATCTTGATATTTTTACCCATGGAGCAAAATGACCTCCAACTTCTCCATCGTGAAACTCCTATAACACCTTCTCGATTTAAATTGTTCCAATCCATCTTAGTAGAGCACCATTGATGTCCTTTTTGAACCAAACACCATCAACGAGCACATACAAAATGGCTTGTAATATAAAGTATCTCCTCTTTGCTTTTCTCATTTCTTGGGGCATAGGCATGTTTGTAGGAAATGTATCATGTTTTGAGTCCAACAAGGGATAGGAACATTATCATTTTCTTATTCTTAACCATCTTGTACTACTAAAACAACCCCATTTTAATTAATTGCATCAACTTTGTTGACTCGAGGCTAGTTGTTCACATAGCCCCTTTCAACACAAACCAACTTAGTGACTTTAATATTAATTTCATACTCCATGACAGGAGTGATCCGTCTTGCATGTTTCTCATTAAGATCCTTGTTGAAGTAATTTCTTGACCTCGTATGGGAGACTAGCAATTGGATTTTGTTATTTGAAATTGGCTTCTTGAACTTCTTCAAACACCTGATCACTACAAAGACATGATTTTTGATGAAAGAGTACCTAGTTTCATATTCCTCCAAACCTTGACTAAAGAAAGAAACCGGTTGTTTAGAAACATCTTTGTTACGATGCACTAGGATCTCGTAAATTGTGTCCCCACCTCCAAAGGCATGAATTCCTTGGAGAATTTTGGATTGAAGAGAGTTGGAGCTTCGGATATAGCCTTTTTTATGGATTCAAAACTTTATTTTCCTCGTTATCCATCTAAATGCCATGCTCCTCTTCAAAATCAGTGTTATTGGCTTCACAAGAGTAGAAAAATTTGGCACAAACTTGTGGAAAAAATTGATTCTTCCTAGAAATCTCTGAAGAGCCTTCTTATGACTTGGTAAGGGCAATGCTCGAATTGCTTCAACTCTTTCTAGGTCGATCGTCAATCCTTCATTTGACACAATATGGCCTAGGAGCTTGCCTTCATGAGCCAAGAATATGCATTTTTTGGGATTCAATGATACCCCAAATCTCCTACATCTCTGAAAGACATGTCTCAAATGAAAGAGGTGATCTACTGCATTTTTAGAGAACACGGTGATATCATAAAGATATATTAGTACTATTTTGTTGATCAACCCAATAAATGCCTTGTCCATAGCCCTTTGAAATGTGGCTTGGGCATTAGACCATCCAAATGGAATCTTCCTCTAGGCATAGGCCCCACTTGGTGGTGAAAGCCATTTTGAATTGATCATCTTCTTTCACCATTATTTGATTATACCCCGAGTATCCATCTAGGAGAGAAAATATTTTCCAACCGGATACCACTTGCACGATTTTTTTCCATTGAAGGGATTGGATAGTGGTCTTTGAGAGATTCCTTGTTCAAGTCTCGGAAGTCCACACATAACCTTATTTCTCCATTCTTCTTCCTAACCAGATCAATTTCGCAACCCAACTCAAGTTGTGGATTAGAAATATAATGCTTTCCTCTATTAACTTGTTTAGCTCTTTATTCATAAGAGGCTCAATGTGTGGGTTCACTAGCATTTGCTTTTGCCTAATGGGCTTACCATATTGATCCAATTCTATGGTATGTTGTACCAACTTTGGATTGAACCATCGCAGGTCCTTATAACTACAAACAAAGACATATAGAAACTCTTAGAACAGTTGTGCAAACTCATATCCCTCTTACTCAGTGGTCACCTTGCCAATTTGGAGTGTCTTTCCTTCCCCAACAAAAATAGGTTCTGAATCCTCTCGTTTGATCCATATGTTGGATTTCTCTCTACAAAACTAGTCATAAGGATTGAAGATAAACTACAATGTTACCAAACCATTTGGAAGCTTATTTGTCTGCATCTACACTAATTGGTCACCATATTGTTGTTCCAATGTGTCTTGGTTTCTAGATGAGAATTCAACCTCTTCTTGCAAGAAATTGATGAGTCGTTGATCTTTCTCAAATACCTACTAACTTGTGTTGTTATCCGGAGCGAGATGGCCTTATAACCACTTTGATATGAGGCTATGGTTTTTCATTTTTGATACTTTCCACAACATCAAATGTAATCGCAATCGTTGTTATCCTATCTATTGCTTCATTCATCTTTCTTGGGATGGGATTGATGCCAAAATCTTGAAATCTTAAATGAGATCCCATACCCGATTCTTGTACTTCTTCAACAAATCATTCTTGGTAGCATTTTTTCCTCTGATTTGGTTTACAATCAGCTCACTATCACCAAATACTTGTAAATTTTTAATACTTCTCTTTCTTTCCCAATGCAATCCGTGAATCAAGGCTTCATACTCAATGTGTTGTTTGAACAAGAAAACTAGAAAAAGAAAGCTAACTAATATTTTATACCTTTTGGTTAAATGAGCATGGATCCTCCTCCTACAGCTTGTTTGCTTCTAGATCCATCAAAGAATAACTTCCATACTACATTATCATCCTTGTGGTCTGGCTTGGTGATGCTAGGGAGAGGGTGATTCTCTTCATGCAAACAATAAACTCCTAACTCAACTTATTCTATCTCCTTGTATGGATCAAATGCACACCTTTATTTTTCCAATTCATCAAAATTTATATTTGGAATACCACGAACCTTAGTTCTTGTTTGTAGATTAGTTGAACACTCATCCCGATGGAATCTTTGAGTAATTTGCATTTATAGGACTTGGCACATGAGGCTCAATGTGAAATTTTGCAATTGGTTCTGACCTGATGGTGGCCTTGGCTCCATACCTTATTCGAATAATAGGTGTGACCAATTTTATGACAGATATCTACCAATTTTGGTAGTGAAGTCTCTTGACAAACATAATGTAAATATTGGCGGGAGGTCAATTACAAAAAAATCTCATGAGGCTGTGACATTTGGACGGGTATGTAGTGTTAGGATTAAAACCTTGATGACCCCAATGATTCCTACTACTATCCCATCTAGTTGCACTACTCCTTTTAGCACTGGATCATACTTTAGACCCAATTGATCTGCTATTTATTTAGGCATCATTGAACTACTTGCACCCAAATCGATCATGCAGTTATGTACCAAGTGGTTCCTAATAATCAATGAAACATAGAATGGTGTATGCTTCAAATTTTTATTAGTTGACCACCACCCTGTTGCACTGCATTAGTGAGAACCTTCTCCTAACCTTGGTGTGATCCATTCGAGGTAGAAAAATTGACCATTGCAGCTTATAACAAATCTCGTTGTCCTAGGATTGCTAGTGACTCCCACATGGAAATGTTCATATGTTTTTTCTTCATCTGGTCAATAAAATTAAAGGGGGATGAATTATTAGTTTGTTGCCCCTTATTTGGTGTGACCTTTTCGGTGTGCTCTAAACATGCACATGTGTTGCTGCAACGGGTGCCTTAGGTTGATCTTACACATTTAGGGCTTCGGTTGGTCTACTAAATCCTTATTCTATAGGAGTAATTTGAGAAACAAATTGCTAGATTAGATGGTTGTCCTTCCTCTATGTTCTTCTTCATTGAATGTGTGTTAGTCTTATATATATCTACCCCCCGGGTAAATATAGACAATAGTAGAATATGGAAATCAAGGAAAATTGAAATCCTTCATTTTAGGTTTCAGAGGGTGCATTGCATGCCTCTACTCCCACCAAGGTCATTTCAGGTTTTCATGCATGCAAAACAAGTCTGGAATTCTAAATCCTTCATTTCAGGTTTTGGAGGTTGCCAAACAGGTCCCCAGTCCTGAAATCCTTCATTTCAGGTTTTGGGGGATGCATTGCATGGCTGAAAACCTGACACAAAGAAAATATGTTGCATAGGTCTGAAAACTGACACAAAGGATTTCGGGTTTTGGGTTTCGGGAAACACGAGACATGAAGCATGAAAATCACAAGACATGTCCCGATGCTTGGGAGTTCGAAAACCTGAAACACTACCTAGGAAAATCGGGTTTTGAAGTCGGAAACAAGTCGGGAAAGCATGGGGCGAAAACATGTCGAGCCACCTTCAAAATTCGATGCATATGTAGGTCCAACTTCCAAACCTGAAATAAAGGAAATCTTGGCAACACTAGTGGAAGCGGGTTTTGAGAAAACATAAGCATCAAACACATGTCGAGGCACCCTCAAAACCCGATGCAAATGCAAAGGAGATCCCCAAACCAGACAGGAAGCAGACCCTAATGTGGAAAATATTCAAATGGCCATAACTTTTCACAAGGAGCTTGGATTCACGCAAGAGAGGACTTTATCAGAGCGAGAACAAGTTCTTCAAAAATTCAAAATACAATTCACCATTTTTTGGGTTTTCTAGGGTTCTCACCTACCACCATAATGAGATGAATTAAATGCAATCTGCAATTGGTTGGGGAAGCATTGGTGAGAAAATTTTTCAGGTGGAAAAACTTATGGATTTCTTGCCAACGCTCTAAGAATCTAAATCCCTCTACTTAACTGGTGCAGCTATTGAATGTGCATGCATGAGAAAGTGTGGATTTCTATGGTGGTCTTTCTACTGTGATCCAACAGGGGTACTCCACTGACCCTACGGCAAAGCTAGCAATCTCTTTCTAGGGAATTCTTCATCTGTAGAGTGGAAAGGGGAGTGAGAAAAGAGGTAGCAGAACTAATGTTGCACATAGAAAATCAGATTCCTACTTACGCACTATTTATAAACTTCAACACATGCATTTATTGGAAGAAACAACTCTATGAATAGCAACAATACTAAATAGAATTCACCAATAACCAAGTATCATGAAACCCCTTAGTCAAAAAAAACTAGAAACTCCTTCTTCTTATATTGATTGCTCAAATCAAAGCTTTACATAATGTGGGAATGCAAGATATTTGAGAGGGGAAGAGAGTAGAAGAAAATGGCTATCTCCTTTGCTTTCACTAGGTACAATGCACTCTTAAGTCTACAAGATTAATTTCCAACCCTTTGCAATGGGAATGGCATTACAATTTATAGAATGAGAGGTGACTTATCATCTTCCTCATGACCCTCCATATGCCTTAATATGACTTAAGATTATTCATATTCCACTTTAAATATTTAAGTCCCTTTTATAATAGCAAGGTGACTTAATTTACATTATGTTTCTAAAGTCACTTTTAAGTGACTTAAAGGCATATCAAAAAGTGCAAACCCCAATGAAGAATTAGAACATTTGAAAGTGAGAGAAAGTTGGGGGAAGAGGAGAGAGAAAGAGAGAGAGAGAGAGAGAGAGAGAGAGAAGAAGAAGAAGAAGAAGAGTAGATGTCACCCGATGAAGTCCGTTGATCCTCGTTGATGGAAAGCTCCAAATGTAGTGAAACTCTGAATCTTCGAACTCCTTGAACACTGTGAAACTCCTCCAAATTAACTCCTGAACGCTCACCTAGTTGAATGAACTAAGGTGGATCTCAAATTCAGTGAAAAATGACTAGGATGCTCCCAAAAATGATGTCCCCCTAAATGTTTAGCCTTGTACATCCCATTGTTCCAAAACTTCTCTTTGAGTTTAACTTACTATTTTTACTAAGTGTGAAAAAGTAACTCCCTCGATCCTTAGCTAAGTGTTGTGACCTTGATTCTTGTTTCTCCCTGTATTCCTCACTTCTTTGGATTGAATTTTTATTTTTAGCAGGTTCTTGAGGGCCCACTTAATATTTTTAGTAAGTGCCAAAATTTCCATTCAGTGAATTCTCATCTATAGTGCATCTCGATATCTTCATCTCCTTCACATGTTCTTCGTTAATGACTTTCTGAAATGGCAGTTCTTATGTAGTAGACCTAATTTTTTTAGAAAGTTGGCCTCTAAGATTCGGATTGATGTGGAACAAATTTTTTTATATGGTTTTTTGCCTAATATCATCTCATTGAAATTTTGGGCCCACCCACTTAATAATCCAGGAGATTTTAAAGTTTTAATTTTCAGACCGGTAGTGCTTCTAAGTACGGAAGCCATTAATGGATCTCAAAATTGCAGGTCTGGTTTTCTCCTCCATTTACAAAGAAAATTATAGTTTTGATGTGGATTTTTTCTTTTGGTGCTTCACGTGCAATCTTTCTTCGATCGGAAACCGGTTTGATGGGAAATCCACTTCTTTCTTCATTGTGGATGCTCTGTCATGCAAGGGGAGTTTGAAGGTGTCTTTCTTATGGTCTTGGATAGAGGAAGGAGCAGAAGAAAATCATTTGTTGTTTCATGTATCTTGGTTTGCAATATTTCTTTGTATCTTCATTTTTAGGCTATGGAGATTTTCAATGTTTTCTTCTTCAAGTGTTCTTCATTTCTTCTTCTCGCTTCGATGAAAAATCCATTTGAGACCTAAAAATAGCTGTGGGGAATGTGTTTCAGTTCTTGGGTTGATTAGATTTGAGAATTTGAAATGGCGTAATGATGGTAGAATGTCAGTAAGGTAGGGCGAAGATCGTGCTCTAGTGCACGGGAGGAGAAGAATCTCGAAGCACTGAGCGACAGTTACATTTTTTTAATTTTTTGAAAACATAGAAGGAGAAGCTTGGGAAATTTTTTCATTACTCGATGTCCCCTGACCTCATGGATGCGAGGGACATCAAATTCCATGGTGGTCAAGAGGACGACACATGGCGGCGATCTGATGGTAGGGAATGAAGGTTGAAAAAGCTGCTATAAAACACTTGGTGCTGGAAATTTGTCACATGGGTGTCCAAATGACTCCCTATGGGGGCTCGGTACATTTTCCAAGGGCTGATGTACCTGACCTCGGGGACATCAGAGACATGAGATCCCGTCATGCTCCCTGGTGTTGACACGTGTCCTCTCGAAAAAATGACTAAGTCCCAAACCGCCTTTGAGAGGGTAAGCGGAATGCAGATAACTTGAGCTCCTGGTGGAGTTTATTGGTGAAATGTTATATTATCTTGACTGTAAATGGAATTTTGAATCAATGATTTGGGTCTCATGTATTAATTAGAATATATGATCCCTAAAAATTGGAGTTTTGATCTAGGACTCCATTTGTGCTCGAGAAAACCTACCGCCAATCATATGCGACAAGGTGTTGTGAAAAATATTATTTCACCATAATGTAGGTTTTGGAATATTATTTCCAAAGATGTTTTTTTACTTCTAAATCCATCTAGAGCTCCTAGAATCGTCTTCTGAAACCCAATAACTATTTTAGGCACGTGAACGCCTGGGCTTGTGAACCCTGTTTTAACTCAGAATGCTCCAAGAACTTCAAAACTTCCCAAAGCCTTCCAAAATAATTTCCATGATGTTCTAATGTCTTCAATCCATGTCCATGTTTAATTTGTCCCTTATGTTCCACTCCGGGGGTTGAATCCATCTGGGAAGGCCAGCGACAACCCTTCCGTGACTCCCCAATATTTGCATTTTCAATGAAGTCCTAAAATCACCTAGGGGAATGAATGGAATATCCTAAATCAGCTAGGAACAAATTTGACATCAAATAGAGGGTGAAAAGACTAATATATTTGGCTTGGGGTTCCTAGGAATGATAAAAGATGAAAATATCAACATCTGGGGTATATTTGTTATGCTCGGAAATTGTCAATTTCGATGGACATTTTCATGACAACAGGTAGATTTCGAATTCCTCTCTTCTCCATCTTTCTTTTATTCCTATAAATTTTATGGAGGGGATTCTTTCTAAAGGTTGGAAATTATTGTTTTTCCCCTCCCTTCTTCTCTTTGGTAGGTGAATTTGTGGAGTTTCAAACCTTCCATTCAAACTGTAATGCATGTTTGTGCCTTTTGGCCATTATAATGGACTGTATCAATATTTGGAGCAATAAAAACTAAGTCTGTGGATGATTTCAACCCTCTCTTGTATTCATTGCATTCAAATGATCTCTTATTGCATCCTTGGTTACCTATGCATGTTTATTGTATTGCATTTTTATGGTTTGTGTTTATTGGCAAAACAGTTGTTCATCATTCCTTTGGTGCATCACCTTGGTTAGATTAGGTTTATTTTCTTGCATCTTCTCAACCTTGTCTCCTTGGCAAGTTAGATTAGGTTTTTGAGTGAACCCTCTACATTTTTATGTGTGCATCTGAACAGAGGAATAGGAACCAACCTTCATCCAGAGCTTTCCTGATTTGCAAGGTCTCACACTTGGGAAAAGCTCCATGTTATGCAATCACACTCAGAGTCTCAACCCATCAAGTTGTAGACATTGTGGGTGCTTGTCATTCGCCATCAATACTTTTGGCATGCCTGGTGTGACCAAGAGGTCATTCCACAAGATTTGAAGGAATTTTCAAGATATTTGGACTTAGAAATTGCAAGTTTTACAATTTCATATTTTTCACGTTGAAGGCTGAACTCGAAATCAATTTTCGTGAGGCCTAACTTGCTCAAAACAATTCCAAATTTCACCAATTGATAGATCAGGGGATAATCTTCAAAAGGGTATCCTTATATTTTTGAGATTTTGACTTTCAAAATTTCATAGTTTTTAGTGTTTCAGGATTTCAAGGTCAAAAACATCAAAGAAAACACAACTCTTTTCATTTTAGGTTTTGGAGGTTGCCAATTAGGTCCCTAGTCCCGAAATCCTTCATTTCAGGTTTTGGGGGATGCATTGCATGGTCCTATTCCTGACAACAATGTATTTCAGGTTTTCCCAGGTGTTGAGCATGTCCCAAGTTCCGACACATGGCAATTCGGGTTTTGTAAGTTGCCTTGCATGACCTGAGTTCCACCTGTACCTTTCAGGGATTAGCAGCTACACAACAAGACCTGAAAATTGAATTGAAGAATGTATCCTCTGGGTCCTTCAAAGTTTTAAATTCTATTTTCAATTTTGTTGATTTTGGTGTGTATCTTGGTAAAATCTAGCCTTCTGAGGCTCATTCCCCAACACATATGGAGACTTTGAAGGGATAGAATTCAGTGGTGTAGCAGGGAAGGTTACCCAGGTACATGAGAAGAATTCGAACTAGGTCTGATACTCGAGAAGAGGGGCTATTTGTCTACTTGCAACTATCACTAGGCAGAGGAAGGAGAGGAAGAGGACCACAATGGTCACCATCTCCACCTAACAAGACTTTGTCTACACCTCCACCTGGTAGACCTTTCTCGCATCAACTAGGATTCTTAGGCTAATCATAATGGCACATCTACCATTGAATCCCTTTGTTAATTTCACGGGAAGTAGTACACTTTCCCTAAATGCTCGAATCAAGTTCTCATTGCAAAGTGCTAAAGAATATCCCCTACTTCACAAGAGAAAATCATACTACTCCTATGGACCACATCCAGGATATTGCCAATGCATGTGTGATCCACAAAATAAATGAAATGGATGTTGCGAATCAAGTTGTTGGCTTCATATTTCAAAGGTAAGGCCGTACAATGGTTTAGGATCCTAGAAGCTGTGGTCTATTATGAATTGGAACCAAATTTTTTCAGCCCTTTGCACAATTTGTATTTATTGGAACAACTGAAAACAATCAAAAGGGCTCTTAATGAGAAAATGGCAGATTTTAACTTGATTCCAATAGCCATTGTTAGACAAACCATCGAAGGATCATTCCTTTATTTCATAAAGGCTATAAATTCAAACATAGCCATGATAATCCAATCAATGGGAGGAACAACACTATAAGGGGTCTACGACACAACTATCAGAGTAGAGAACTATTTGATCCAAGTTGGTAAGCTTGCACCAAGACCACCAATGCCTTTCTATCCGGATATGGGAAATCCTACAACTAGTGAAACACCAGAATTGAATCCCATTCCAACACCTAGAAATCAAATCAATAATGAGGCATCGACTTCTTCAAATACTTCAAAGGAATTGTAGGAGGTTATGAAATAGCTACAGAACCTTTGAAATGAGCTAGTGACTATCAAAAGACAACAAGCTCAAAGTTCTAGATCTGTATCATCCTCCAACGTAGTACTAACCTAGGCACTCATACCAACAAGATAGACCAGCAACTCATGCTACAAATCAAAACCAAAACCAAGGACAACCTCAAGCTACCAAGACATTTCGACCATATGATCCAAATGCAACGAAATCCTCAAGAGCATTGGTTCCAACATGAAATCTATAAACCAGATTAAATTACAAAAACAAGGTGGAGCTTGCTGTGATTTTATTAATATAAAATGAAGCATTACAACCAAAAGAGAGAGCTACAATATTTATAGATATTGGACAGCTTCTATCTCTTCCACAATACATGGAACAAATCTCCTAAACAAAGAAAATATGCAGAAATAACATATTGCCCCTAAAAAGCTTCTACATGAAATCATCCGAGAACAATATTCTAACTAAAGAACATCCTCCACAATCTAAGGGATGATAACAACACACTAACAACTAAGCTAACTAAAGTAATTAAATAATTACTTTATTATAATTACACATTAATCCACATATGGTGAATTAAGTGTTAGATTATTTCTAACATTCCCCCCCTTAATTCATCATATTCTAAAGTGAACAGGAGAGAAATACTCTGAATGCCTCAAATTTAGGACGTGCAAGAGATTTTGTGAAGATATCTGCACGCTGATGTTCTGTCGGGCAATGCTGAAGCTGAATGTTGTTGTTCTGAACTTGTTCATGAATGAAATGTACCTGCACCTCAATGTGTTTGGTGTGTTCATGAAAAAATAGATTCGAAAAAGTTTTATTACTCCTTCATTG